>OY720442.1:114490516-114848283 GCA_963082915.1 Dolichopus griseipennis
AACTGCATATATAGACTTTCTAAGATTAGGCTCTTCCTGTTTTTAAAATATAAAAACTGAAAGGGAGTTTTTAGATTGCCAAAAAAAAACTAGTTCATTTCTTTTATTTATATTTCATTTGAAATTGAAATAAGCATTCCAAAAAAAGGGAATGCCCCAATTTTGAATAGAGCTTTTAAATATTTTGTAATTTAGAATTTTGTTTAAATAAAAAAAATTCGTATTTAACTCTGCTATAATGATATTTCTAGCAAAATTTAAATAAAATAATTTCTTATATTCTGAATCATCTAACAACCTACCTTTAATTTGCGATATAGTTTAATTTTTTATTTTTATTTATTTATTTAAACAATCCTTTACTACATACAGTGTGATTAGCGAGTGATTTGGTCTTTCCATTTTAGTGTGGATGGTATATATTTTATATATATTATGATATAAATTATAAATTATATTTTTTAATATAGATATGATCCGGCTGAGGTTAGAAGCCCAAACCTTTCGATTGAATCTATGTCAAAAAGCAGATGTCCTAATTAAATATTTTGTATTTTGCTTTGTAATAAAAAGTATTGTATTCGGAATTTGCTTTGTAATAAAAAATATTGTATTCGATTAGTTTCCAAAAAATTTTTAAATTTTAAAACTCATTGAAACTCATATTACAATTATAATTAATTCATACTAACGTCATTAAATATGCAGTTTTATATTAAAATAATTAAAAATAAATAAATTAAAATAATTAATTGATTATCTCAAAACGATTTTATTTAAAAGTAAAAAAATTAATATGTAAAAAATTAGTATACCCCGATCTGGTATATTTTATATTGCATTTTTGTTTTAAAAATCAAAAATTAATATAAATCAATTTTTAATAGGATTAAATAAATTATAAAAATTCATATTTAAAATAATTCCTATTTTGCTAAAAATTATCATTATTTCATCTATTTTATTTGAATTTATTTTTTGACCTACTCGTGTGTTCACAAGATTACATTTATTATTTTATTATTTTAAAAGATAATTCGAAAGATCACGCAAATATTTTAAAAAAATCACTGGAAAAAAAAACTATTTTTTAAAATTATATACGATAATAATATTTAATTCAATAAACATATAATTGATGCAGGGTCTCGCAGAGGGCAGAAAGTAGCAGTGACATAATTCTACTTGCAGCACAATTGGCTTTACACCATATTATTATACAAAAAAATTTGTTTAATGTCAAATATTTTTAAAAAATTTTAAAATAAAATTAAGAAAGCATAGATAATTAGAAGTGGAACTGGAAATGTAGCGACGTACTTATCCCTACCATATTTTATGCTAACCGATTGAAGTACACTTTATTCAAAATAACATTCCATCTTCCTCTGCTGCTACTACCGCTCTCTACATATTTGTGTCATTATTTTAATAAAATAACCTATTATAAATAGGTTTTAATGAATTGCGAAAAAAAATACTGCAAGTAGAATTATGTCACTGCTACTTTCTGCCCTCTGCGAGACCCTGCATCAATTATATGTTTATTGAATTAAATATTATTATCGTATATAATTTTAAAAAATAGTTTTTTTTTCCAGTGATTTTTTTAAAAATATTTGCGTGATCTTTCGAATTATCTTTTAAAATAATAAAATAATAAATGTAATCTTGTGAACACACGAGTAGGTCAAAAAATAAATTCAAATAAAATAGATGAAATAATGATAATTTTTAGCAAAATAGGAATTATTTTAATTATGAATTTTTATAATTTATTTAATCCTATTAAAAATTGATTTATATTAATTTTTGATTTTTAAAACAAAAATGCAATATAAAATATACCAGATCGGGGTATACTAATTTTTTACATATTAATTTTTTTACTTTTAAATAAAATCGTTTTGAGATAATCAATTAATTATTTTAATTTATTTATTTTTAATTATTTTAATATAAAACTGCATATTTAATGACGTTAGTATGAATTAATTATAATTGTAATATGAGTTTCAATGAGTTTTAAAATTTAAAAATTTTTTGGAAACTAATCGAATACAATATTTTAATCCAGGTCAATCGTACTCCTATCAAAAGAATCCTATATAAAATCAAAAAAAAGAACAATGCAATAGATGATAATTTTAAATTTATTAACAATATTCATTAAATATCATATTATTAATTATAATATTAAAAATCAGTAATATATTTTAATACATACAAAACTTTCTATAAAAATACACAATTGATTGTTGCAACTGCAGTGAAATAACAAAAAATAAATTTCATTTCAAAATAAATAATTAGATATACGTGGTATAACTTTAATCATTAAAGAAATCAATTACATATTTATTAGTTGGCGCTAAATTAATTAAAAAAAAAAAAAAAAAAATCACAAAATATTCTTTCTCTTGATTTACTATCAACACACTTACTTCCTATACTTAAAATATTTCACATTTTCATATTACCCGTAAATATTTTTACGATATGATGTATTTTTTTACTAATTTAAATTTTCCTTTTATTTTTTTTTATTATATTTTCCTTGTTTTATAACGACCGGAGCTCTTTATATAATTTTACGTTTTTTTTTTCAAATTATTTTTCATAAAAACTAAAAAAAACTATTTTGGGTTGCTAACACCACCCAGCCATGAGCCATGATAAACTCCAATTCCATCCAAAATTTATACGGTCGTTCGCCACGTCATGAAATTGCAAAAAAATAAAAAAAAATAAATAAAATAAATATTTAGCACAATAGCAAAAATACAAAATATATATTTATATATATTTTTATTTAGAATTGATGAAAAATTGTACTAACGGTGTATTAACGCGTCGGAAACATTTATAAATATATAGACATAATACTATATAAAAATTATATATTTTGAATAATAATACTTTTATAATACTATACTGTAATTTAAATTAAAAATCATTTAAATGCAAATACATATAGAAATAACAGAACATATATGTATTAGTTTATGCAGGGTGAGTGTTATTTAAAACAAAAACTTTTAATTAATTTTATTATAAATAGATATATGAGAAAGAGATTAGTGAATAAGTGTGTTTCATTTATTGAAAGACATAAAAATAAAATATTTAAATAAAACAATAAACAGATAATCATTTTTGCAAAAATTTGTTATGATAATATAATTTTGATTATTAAAAAAAAACAAAAACTATGAATATTAATTTATAAACTTTTAATTAAATTTGGAAATATGATTGCAGTTTTTTTTTTGACTTGATTTGATTTTTTTTTTGTATATGCTGGTAACACTATATTTGAGATATGCAAGAAAACTAATCATTTTAAATGAAATATTCTAAAACGATATATTTTTTTTTTAATTAAATTTAAAATCTTCTAATTAAAAAAAAAATGCAATTAAAAACTATAAATAAAGTAAATTGATATATACATACATATTTATAATTTAATTAAGAATGTTATTGACTATTAATTAACTTATTAATTTTGTTGACATTGAATTAACTTTTACTAATTAAATGATATTTGCATATTTATATTATTAATAAATTTATGCATTATTTAATTCATTTATGATTATAGATATCAGAAATATTACCCTTTGGCTACACACGCCATTAACATTTTTTATACATTCTAGTTCAAGATATTGCATAATTAAAGGCGTATTAAAAATTTTCAAATGTTATATTGTATAAAACTGATTTCAAATATTGAAAATAAATACTGTTACTCAATACTTATAAATATCAATTGTTGCCACACAATATTAATAATCGATATTTCTTTCGATTAATAATTTAAAAAAAAATTAGTATCAGGAAAATTACCTTCGTACCATCCAGGCCATTTACATTTATTATACATTCTAGTTTAAAATATTGCATATTTAAAGGCGTATTAAAAATTTTTCAAATGTTATATTGTATAAAACTGATTTCAAATATCGAAAATAAATATCTGGTTACTAATTACTTATTTTTATTGTTACTAATTATTAATTTTTGCCACACAATATCCATAATCGATATTTTTTTCGAATTACTTAGAAAAGTATTAATAAAAGTATTGAAGCGTCCTAATATCGACTTAAGTATATCGATATATCACATAATTTTCTGCAAAGATGAATTCAATATAAGCGAAATTATTTTAAGTACGTAATTAACTAACAGTGAATTACTATATGAATTTGTATTGGTTTTTGGAAAAATTATTGTTCTAATATTGGTATTTATCGTGAAACTAATATCGACAATTCGATAAATGTAATCTGGAAACGAAATACAATGTATCGATATTTTTCGACATTGTATAGAATACACAGTTTAACAGAGTTTAAAACGTTTTGCATATTGAATATTCATAAAAAAATTAATTTAGACTGTTTTATAGAATAAAATAAAAGTAATTTATATATCATATACATATAAAATTAACTAGAAGCTGATTTTTTCATTCTTTATTAGACTTAAGCTACTATTAAACTTTAGGTTAGGCTTTTTCAAAACCTGTATTTCATTCTCCATAGAGAAAAGTTTTAAAAACTTATGTCCTATTTGTCGGATGATCAATTGCAAAAATGTAAATTACAGTTACATATTAAATCTTTGAAATAGCTAAATATAAAAAATTTTGTAATATTAAAAAAAAAAAAAAATTTCACCCTGTTAAAAATTTACATTAATTAGTTATATTCACTCATATACATATATAAAAACTAATTTTTCTTGTTTTTCATTTACATTTTAATAATAATTTGGCGAAATATCAAAATAAATATATGTGTAAATTTATATACCTATATATATTAATACTTAATTCTAGATTCCTTGATGAGGTTTTTTTTATTTTTTATTTTGCTGATCGTATTGCTTCTACATAGAACAAATTCAAAATTTTTAATATTGCATTTTTGTTAGAATATAATAACATTTGTTGTTTTAATTTGTAAGAAAAGTTTTTTTTTTTTGTTTTTTTTTTTTTGTTTTTTATTTTTAATTATATGGCAGATAATAATGTTGTTTTAAAAATTAATTTACTAGACTGGAATCTAATATAGACGCATATTGTATATATATATGTATTCAACCAACTAATTATTTTCCAACTGGAAGAACCATGAAATTGACCTTGGTAACATATATAATTTTAGAGCAGAAAAAAATTAAAAATAAAAATAAAAGAAATATTTAAAAAAAAAAAAAATCTTAAAGCATTGAAAAGCGTATGTGAAGAAAAAAATTAAAAAAAAAAAAACACAAAAATTTTTAACATATTTTTATTTTATTTTAAGTTTTTTTTTCTTAAATTTTAAGGTTGTTTTATTTTTAAAAAATAATGAAAAATAATAATTTTTGCCTCATTTTCACATGTAAAAGTCATACAATTGATTGATTTGAAGGCAATATTTTTAACGTCAAAAAATTAAATATATTATATTTATCATATGTATTTTTTTTTTTTTTTATTAAAATTCAAATACCGCACAAAAATTAGTATAACTTACCCTACATACGCATATATAATATATATATAATTTTATCTAATCTAATTTTGGGCATCTGTTACATAAATATAGACAAATAAGTATATATTTTAAAACTAATTAAAATGCCTATTATTAAGTAATATATATATTTGTATATAAAACTATATATATATATAATACATTATAAATTAATTATTTTTAACTAACTAAAAATACGATTACCTTATGTCATAATTTTTAGATTACAATATGTAAATGTAATCATTTACGTAATTGACTTTTGAAAAAAATTTAATTAAATATACTCGTATATAATATAGTAGATTTTTGTGTACATATATATTTGCTTGAAGATATATATTCAAATATTTTATTTATTGTATATAATTACAATAATATTATTATTAATATAAATTTTATTCTAAAGGGTATATTGGCCTTTTTATGAAGCACAAAAAAAAATTTAGTAATTTTAACATTAATTTTAAATTTTTATATTCTGTTATTTGCAATTTAAGAAATATATTAAATATATCTATAAATGTATATATATATATATATAATATATATAGTATATATTTTAGTAAGTAAAGCGAAAAATGAGTAAGAATAATATTGGCTTTTTTCTCAAATTTTTTTTTTTTTAATATATATGTATAATAATAAGTAGGCGATTTAATGTGCTTCAAAACTTAGAGGTTCGTGTTATTATTATATTATAACTTATAACAGAGTTTCTATATTTTTGAACAGATTTTGTTATACGTAATGCGAATAGACTTTTAATAGAATTTTTAAAAAAATTTCTGAAGTATGTATATGCAATTCAGTTTGTTGTATTTTCTTTTGACTAATATAATGAGTATAGGGAATGCAACAAGCCATTTAGATCAAGCTTCAGTTTCATTAATCATTATTTTCACTTAGCCATTGATTACTCATTAAATTAAATTATAATCAGCTGCAATTTTTATTAAATTATAATCATTCCTTAAAAGGTTGGATGACAAAGTGGTAAGAATGCCGACCTTTTAATCGAAAGACCACGGTTCGATTCCCGGTAAAAAAAATAAATCAAAGTTTTGAAAATTACTTAGTACTTGACGCTCTAGTCAAATAACAAAATTGATAGAGAATGCTTTCATTTATACTCTTAGTTAAAAAAAACGTCTAAAGTTTTGTCTTTTTTTTAATAAAGATAAACGGAAAACGATTTAACTTAAAGAGATTTAAACTATTTTAAAATTTCTAAATTAACATTTTGTTTTCACTAGAATAATTAAATGTTCAAATTCTTTTTTCATACTCTGTGCAAATTCTTTCCAAAATTTTAATACATTCGTTTCTTTTGCAATATACCAGGAAATTTTATTGATATAATAATATTTAATGACAAATTAAAATTTCAAATATGAATTATATTGAAGAATATATATATTAATTTACATAAAATAACTAATAATACAAATATAATGAGGGTTGCCTACGAAATCCTAAATACAAAATCCCAAAATTTAAAAACCCAAACCACTTATACATTTATATAAATATTCTGTAAAAAGGGAAATTCCGATTTCGTAACCAACCTTAAAATCCTGCCTAATTCAGAACCACACTTATAATTATATATAAATATGTATGACTCTTCAAAAAAATTGTAAAGAGATATTAATTAAAATAAACTTTAGTTCGAAATCTTAAACAGTATGCAGTCTAAAGATCTTGAAGATTTATAGTAGGATAAAACTGACTAAAAATCAGTATATTCCATTGTTATTACCTGTACAGAATGTTACCAAGGGCCAACATTAAATGTTTAAAGAAATTATTTATTTATTGAGTGTACCCAAGTGGATACAATGCCTTTTCAAATTGACGGCCCTCTTCCTTCGGATATCAGCAATAACAATATTATTTTTAATTAATATTATTTATTTTGTTTATATCATATATTTTATATTTTGCTATATATGTTTTGGTCACCATGGTGATTTGTAAAGAAAATTTATTTTTCAATCATTTATTTGTTTAATTAAATATTGTACGACCTAACTGGAAATCGAATCTGGAGCCCTCGGTTAATATGCTAAATGCTTACCCAGTACACCACCAAGGCACCTTAGAGAAATTAAATTCGTTAATAATTTAATAAATATAAATTATATTCATTTTAAATCAATTTACTTTTTAAATTTTGCACGTGTCCTTCATTTATTTACGTACATATATCAATGTATGAATATGTCTATATAATAAATTGGTCAGGTGTAATATTTTGTTTCTGTTTTTGTTGTAATAATGTTAATATTTGATAGGACACAAGGTAAGTGATTGAGAAACTCTGATATTTAGTACAAATATTTTCATTCTGTAAAAAGTATATCATTTTTTTTTTGTTTTTGTTCATTATTTTGAGTCAAAATTCTTTTCCCATAATTCTTGTTCGTATTATTGTATAATAAATTTATTGCGCAACGTTGTTATATATTTTAAATTTTTTTCTAATTTTTTTTTTTTTGTAATTCAAAGAAAATATAAAAAAAAAAAAAAAAATTAAAATAAAATATTTTTTTCTACTAAATTAAAATAAATAAATATAAAAATGCCTTTGAAAATATTTGCAAAAATTTAAAAAAAAAGAAAAAAAAAGTCTATGTAGATATAGTACTTTGTTAAAATTTTTTTTATATATATATATATACATTTTCATAATATATTTGGTAATATATTTTGGTTGTATTTATAAAAAAAAAATCTATAGAAAAATGTCAACAGAAAAAATAATTTTTTTTTAAATATATTTTGTATATATATAAATAGTTTTTTTTTTTTTTTATCATTTTAATCTTACAGTTTAAATTAAAAGTATAATATTTAAGTATAATATTTGATTTTAAAATAAATGTGCGATTTGACTACACCAGGTCTAAAGGGCCTTGCTGGTGTAGCAAAATCGCCCTTTTTCGAATAAATGACGCCTTATTTCAATATTAGACGTCGATTACTTATGACAATAACTCGGGTTATGTTGATTTCCAAAGCGCATGATTTTAAAGGACAATTAATAGAAGCATTTTTCGAAATAATTTTATCACCAAATATTTCTTTCAATAAATCAATTGTTGTGATAGCAGTATGAGGCCATCTTGTTGGAAGAAAACACTTCCGGGTCGATACCATACAAGTTTTGAAACAATTAGTCATTGATCATCGATCTGTAATAAGCATAATTTACTGTAATATTAGCTCCAGCGTCGTTTTTCAAGAAATATAGACCGATGATGCCTCCAGCAAGTTAACCACACCTATTGTGCATTTTTGAGAATGCAAATAAACCGGCTAAATTCGTGAGGATTGTTTTCGCTCCATATACGGCAATTTTGCATATTGACGTAGTCATTCAACCAACCCATGTTAGCTTAATCAACATACAATGTGATAAGTGAGTGAATCTGCCTTTCCTTTTCAGGTGTGACAAGTATATATTTAATATTAATGATATAAATTTTCATAAAATCGATTAGAATTGAAATATTGGATAAAAATTTAAATAATAGAATAGAACTGAATTTAAAAGTAAATTTCAGCAATTTGCAAACAGCATGAGTTGCGGCGTGAGTCTTTCCGTGATAATTTGTCAATGCAATCCTGAAACCAAATAAAAAAATAATTTTGCTTTAATCTTAATTTAAATGTATTATATTTGAATTAAAGAAACACCCTTTTTAAGTATGTATATATAGAAAAATTTACATTGAACTTATGCAATAATTTAATAAATTGCACTAAATTTTAAAATGAAGTTTCAACGGTTTTCTCGTAGAACATGAGGATGTTTAAAACGTTTTTGTATATTAATAATTTATTCCTTCTTATTTTTATTAAGAAGCCCTACCAACTAATAATGAACTTATAATGAATAAAAAAAATAATTAACACTGTACAACTGATAAACGGGATTGAAAACGGTATTTGAAATAATATTAAAAATGCCATATAATCTATTATCTATACATATTATACCTACTTATATGAAAAGCTATAAAGAAAAATAGTAAAAAAAAATCTTTTATTTCTATGGACCTTTATAATAAAAGTAAAGGTAGTTTTCCCAGTGTCACCGCAATATTCCATCAACTCATTCATCCCCGTGCAATTGGAACATTTACCTTGTTTTATCAAGATATCTAGTATTGAGATTAACTTCTATTCTAAAAATATAAAACAATTTAAGCCCCCACACAAAATTTTCAATAGATGCTCAAGAAAACAATAGATGCTCATCGCCGCTTAGTTAAACTAACATTGTCGCGAAACACAGCCTATAGAAACTTGTTTGTTTTGCGCACATCACGTTTCTGAAACAACATTCCATATAATGTGCTGCCTAAAGTTTATAATAAATTTTACCAATGTGTCACTTTGAATGTTTTCCACTATCAATTGTTAAAATTAATTTATTTATACAGTTATTATTATAACTATCTTTTGAAGTGAATATACTAATCTATTTTTTGAATTTTTGATCTATTGTTACAACTCACAGATAATCTTAATAATTTTTCATGGAAAGGCATTTGTTAATTCAAAATTTATTTGGAGTTGTCTGGGTTGTCCAACACAGTATTACCCACTGAGGAATCCAATAGTTTTGGTGGGACGAATCACTCAAATATGACTTCTTTTTGAAAGTTTTTTAAATAAAAAAAAAATAAAATGCTGCGTGAGGCGCGTGATGCAAGCCGGTATGCATTCGCTAATAATGGAAATTAATATTGCATTTATAGTTTTTTGTAAAAATATAAGGTGGTAATTTTGAATATTCAATAACATTTAACTTATAAAGATTATGTAACATTTATATTTTTCTATATCTTTCTTTTTTATATAATAACCTTCAAATAAAAAAGAACTAAAAATATAATTGCATAAATTAGCATAAAGAAATAAATTTATTTATTACTATTCATTTAAATTAAATTTTTATGTAAAAATTTGTTATTTTTATTTTCTTTTCTATTCCCTTAATTCTGTATAAAACTGTAAATAGTGAGAATACCTATTCTTATAAGTTTATATACATAATAAATTTTTTCTTTTCAAAAATTCTATTTATAAACTTGACCATTAATATATAAGAAGAAAATATATAAACTGCGAAAAACTACTTAACAAAATATATTTTTTATATATAGTTATTTATTTTTTTTTGAGCTTTTTAAAAACATTCAAAATTTTTTCAATATGGAAAATATTTTATTAAGTTATTATATATATATATATTTATATACTATATTCTAATTTAAGTTAATTAATAATGATAATACAAAAATAAATATAATTATTTTTTTTTTTATTTACCTTGTTTTAAATTTAAATTAATTTTTAAATGATTTTAATAATTTTGATTTGTTTTTAACTTATTTATAAATAAAAAATAATCTTCCAAGTTTTGATTATTAATCTGTATTTAAGATAATATTATTCTAGACTATCTTTTCAGTACAGTATATGACACATATTATTCTATTGCAAAAAAAAATATCATAATAATATGGTCTTATGCTCGCTTATCAAACATTATGATTTATATATAATCGCAATAAATTACACATGTCCAAAATTATCAAAAGTTCTAGAATTCTCCACAAAAATTTAAATAAAAAATTAGTCACTCACATATATTTGATAAGTTATTCTGAAATTTATAAAGAAAATTTTTTTAAATTTTTTTAAATAACTATGTATTTGGAAAAAATATAGCGGTTGAATACTAGTTTCAGACGCGATGAAAATGGAAATATTTAATGGAAGAAAACCTGCAAAAGATTATAGATCTTTAAACATTAAATTTAGATTAAATACATAAAAAACTATATGTTTGGAAACATAAAGCTTCCACGAAACCTTTGTATCTACTAATTCCGTTTAGGGCTAATGTGCTGATTTCTGACCAGATGTTTGTGTGTTTGTGATTATTCATGGTAAGAAGATTTTACATATTCCTCTAAGACACAGTAATTTATATATGTGTATGTTATTCAACAGGGCCGTGGGTCTGCTAAGTTATGCTATATATTCAGAATTCTGTACTCAGTTTTTTCGGATGTTGTTCTGATAATGCAAACCAGTTTTATTAAAACATTTTTCCAGTTTAGAATCTCACAGATTCCTTCGTGTTTAATGTTATGAAACACATCATTAGCCAGCCTGGCCTATGATGTATTTGAGTGGTCTATATAGCTTCTGAAAACCATCGTGTTCTTCTCCTAATATTCCATCAATTTTAGATTAAATTCGATTATGGATGATGAATGAGTGCATTACCTTTCTTTGCAGATTTTTTTTCTAGCTGTTTTTACTTTGACGAGTTTTGCAGGAATTCAGTCTTATGATGGCATCTCTTATCTCTTTCTGAGATAGTGTTCCTATGTAAAATTGACTCATTTTGCTTCTGGTTCTCTTTCTATTATTTTAGGGCCTGGGTTGTCCATCCAAAAGGATCCATTTTTCTAATTATTTTGCATATCTGTTAATAACGTCACTATTTCTCTTTAATTATGAGTAGTTCCTTTTAAACTTTCTGTTTGTGAGGGAGTTTATATGTTTGTGCAGTTGTTTTATGTTATATGTGTCTTCTACTATTTGAGTTCCGGAAAGCGATTTTTAAGTGACAAATAAAGTATATCACTCTGCGTTCGCATATCTGTTAAAATCTATAAGTATAACTTTTCAGCTACTTTACGAACATACTACACACACACTATATTCCAAATGTTTTTTGTACTAAGTCCAAAGAATAATTAAACCTATCCATTTTTAAAAATTAAATACTCAAATTTTATTACCTATAAAACAAAACCATTTTTACTTTAAAATAAATAATAAATTAAAATAGGTATGTTGCGTGTGAAATAATTAAAATTCCACAAAAATATAATAAACATATACATAGAAAACATAAAATATAAAAAACATACATATAAATATTTATTTTTTTTTAAATTTTGCTAAAATAAAATATAAGAATTAAACTTTTTTTTAACCGCACATAAAAAATATATTCATAAAATTTTTTGTACATTATGACACAAGCAGAAAATATGATTGACACTTTTTAAATAGACCAAAACAGCAAAAAAATATATTATTATATTAATATGTATTTTTTTTTTTAACTTAAAAATATAAATAATTTTTAGTAAAATTTTTGTGTGCACTTTTAACAAGTATACATTTTCCATTAGATGAATTTCATTTCATCATTTAAGACAAGTATTTTGAATATTTCCATCTAACAATGTTACAATTTTCTAAAAATTTCGAAATTTTTAATAATAGAAACACATGTTTTTTAAAGATCAAATTATAAGAACATGCGCCTATAACCTAAATTATCTGATTGATTAGAGATAACCTAAAAAAACATTATGGTTATGATTTTCTTAAACAATTCAAATAATAAACTCATCTTTGCAGAGTTTTTTTTAATTCTTTAATGCGTCTTTTCGAATTCCAGAAAAATTGTTATGGCATATATATCAGGTGCCGAGGTTTCGTCTAATTACGGTACGAAGTGCCTCATATAATATTTTAGTTTCAATTCTATACAGATTCAATGCAAAATCAAGTAATACAAGCAATTTATATTAATATTTTTATATCTTTTAAAGATTTTTATATTAACTTGCCTCTGTCTATATAGATTTTTGTCATTCTGTTGAGTTTTGACGGTAAATTTATATGAATTGTAGACTGTAGATGTAGAGGATAGTGAAATGGCTTCGGATGTAAAAAAAGCTTTATTAAAATAAGTTATATAAATTTATTAAGTTAGTTGTATATAATTATTTTATTCTTAATATATAATATTTATATAACATATAATATAATATGTACATATACGTGACAAAACTGACTACAAAAAAAAAATAAAGACACAAATTGAGTGCCCTGAATTAAGGCCCTGCGAAATAAAGCTCCGGGGTATTATTTCCCGTTTAATTTCTCATGGTAATTGAGAAATAAAACCCCGGGGTTGTTGTATTAATGTAGTTTATATGTAAAATTATTATTTGTTTTTTAATTTTAAAAAATGAATACCCCTGATTTTGATTCCAACTTCAAAATGTGTGCTAATTATTTTTGATATTAAAGTTGAGAAATGTCTGCATATATTTGCACTATGCAGTGACTGATGTTATATAATTAATATTACCCCGGAGTATTATTTCTCATAGAAGTCGTCGTTCAACTTTATTTCCCATTACTCTGGGCTTTATTTCCCATATTGTGGGGACTTTATTTCTCATTACTATTATATATTACTATGAAAAATAAACCCCAGGGCGTTATTTCTCATTAAATGGGAAATAACATCCCAAGGGCTTTATTTAGTAGGGCCTTAATTCAAGACTCCAACAAATTATTATTTAAATTTTTAAAATATAATTTTATAAATTTATAGAATAATAACAATTCGATCTAAAACTAACTAAAATTACATTTATATCTAATTAAATAAAAATTACATTTATTGCTGTTGCAACATATATCTGTAATATAGACATAATATTTTTATTGTTTAAAGAAATGAAGAAATAAAATCTTCTTCAGCTGCTAATCCACTACTGGATGATAAGCGATCACATTTAACTGCAGATTTTCAATTATGTTGGCATACTCTTCTCTTCATCTTGCACTATATACTAATTCTCCTTTTAATACTTGTCCAGTTACGAATGTTTCTAAGCCACGATATTTGTTTTCTACCTATGTTTCTCTTGCCTTCTATTTTATCTTGTATTATTAACTGGAGTAGTTCATATTTAGGACCTAGTATTATGTGACCAAAGTAACTAAGTATTCTGCGCTTGATATAGAAGCAGTTCTCTATTTATATTTAGGCTTCCGAGAACTTCTTGATGGTTTGTAGCTTTGTCTATGTAGGTACATGTTCGAACGGGGGATCATATTATATTCATGTTATTAGAATTGGTCTTATTAAATTCCACACACATTTTAAACATGAGATAGTACTAGGCCTTACAACATGTACAAACGTTTTAGATTTTCAATAATTACAATTCTATTTTTTGTTTATATTGTAATATTTTGTATTTGAGTTATATGGTATTCTATATCTGTGAGTTATATTATTCGATTAAATTATTTGTTTATATTTTGCGTTTGTTAAGGGAAAAGAACTTTTAAAAAAATAGCATTTAATCGAATGAGCTTTAGAAAATTAAAAGTATACTTATAGGCGATATGATAGCGTAGTTAAAATTTTACTAAAAATTCATCATTATCTTCACTTCACTACTACCTCTTCAAAGTAAAAAACTTTTATTTTAAATATATTTATATACCTATGCATATTTTAAATATAATCTATGTCTAAATTATATTCTTTCAAGCTAACTGTAACTTCATATAATATTTTCCCAATTCTTCAATAATTTTTCTTAACTTCTCATCCATTCTCATGTATTTTTTGTAGTAAAATACACATTTTCATTTTGTGAAAATAATTTTAAATTAAAATTAACCTAATTTGTTTTTTTTTTTTTTTAATTATATATAATTATTTTATTTCCTACAAATTTTAATTTATTTATAACAATTAAATAATGAATTATATGTAAATAAAACAAATTTAAGAGCAATCCTTTCAATCAATAAATCAATAATGTAAATACTATATACAAATAGTTTGTTCGTCGGCTACTTTAAATAATCTTTGATGTTTTCTTTAATACAAATTTTATTACCATATAATAAAATTAAAAAGAAAGAAAAACAATAACAAAATAACAAAATTAAATGCATTAAAACAATATTTCCGTTTTACAGAAGTGCTATCATTAATTCAATTGATTAAAAACATCCAACATCTGTGAATTAATTTTTAAACCAACAATTTATTTTGAATTTTTTTTTTTTAAGTAAAATAAATTTTTATTAAAATGAGGAAAAATATTTACAAATAATTAAAATCAAAAAAAAATGTATATGTTTACATATTTTGTTTTTTTTTTTAATTTGATATATTGTATGTTTTTACAATAATTTTCCGTGCAAATTAAAATGTTTTCAAAAAAAAAAAAAAAAAAGATATTTATAAATGTTGTATGTATTAAAAAAAATTTGTATATATATTTGTATATATAAAAATTTTTTTCCAAAAACAAATTAAAAACATAAAATTTTTAACATTGAAACTTTAATACAAAAAAAAAAAATTAAAAAATTAAATAAAAAAAAAAAAATAAAAAATTCTGGGAAAATAAAATTAGATGAGGTACACAGGTTTTTTGTTGTTATTCATTTTCTATTGCAGAAAACAATCTACAAAAATTCGCAATAAAATTTATATTTCAGAACGTAATATTAAACTAAAAAATGCCTATATACCTACAAGTATATTTAACTTTTAAAAAAAATATTTTTAAGATAAAAATTTTCCTATTTGTAACAAAATTGTTTAAAAAATTTTCAATTAAAACTGATTTTTTTTTTATTTTCGATTTGTTGTTTTTTTTTTTAATTTAAAAAGTAATGCAATGAATAATGAATGTCTAATGACTAATGAGTAATGCGTGTTAATATAGGTTAAAATATAATTTTCTTAACAGTAATCATTAAAATTGTTAAAGTAAATAAATAAGTAGCAGTAATAGCTTAATTAAATTGACCTTGACACTGACAGGAAAATTTTCCCTGACAGTAAAACAGTGCTGTCAATACTAAAACTATTGACAGAACTCTGATATATTATTTACTAGGATGACTTCCTGGTGTTACAAGAATTTTACTTAAAAAATTGAATTTTCTTTATGTATTTAAAAAGAAAATATTGTCTCAGAAAAATCAAATAGTGTTTAAGGAAATTGCGTTCTATGATTTATTTGAATTACAACGGGTTAAAGAAAAATATTTAAATGCCAAAACAAAACATATGTATTTTAAATAATAATTGTGCAAATTCACTTTCTTTCTGTTTGTTCAATACAAATTTTATAATCGATTTTATTTTTAATCTTACAAAGATTTTTTTTATAATCGTTGTATTTTTTATTCCTCATTATAAACAAAAGTTTATATACAACAACAAATTTTTTACTTAAATAATTATTTATTAATAGAATTGATCTTAATTGATTTTTATGCAATTACTACATCATACATTAAACTATATTAACCTTTTCAAATGCTGTAAAATATCTGAATGCATCATTTTGATAAAACTTTTATATACCTTTTTGATCAAGTGCATTTCTTATATAAACATTTAATATATATTATATATAAATATAATTGTAACTGTAAATAATATAATTTATATATGTATATAAATAATAGTTTGTGTTTTTTTTTTGTAAGTGCTAACTGTTCAACTGTTAATGTAATAAGCATGTCTCTACCATAGGTACATGTTGAAATAGGGGGAAAATATTATATTCTTATTATTACAATTGATCTTAATGAATTCCACATGTTTATAACATGTAGAAACTTCTTAAATTTTCAATAGATCCAATTCTAATTTTTTATATATTATTGTTATCATTTTTTATTGGATTATAATGTATTTCTAAATCTGCGAGTTATATTATTTAGTTAAATTATTTATTTATACTTTATATTTGTTAATATTTTTATATTAATGTATTTTTTATTAAAGATGAATTAATGGGTGCGGATTCAATTCCCGTACGTGTCATGAATTTTTAATTGAAAAAATTAGTGAAAATTAATTTTTATTTACAAATCCTCATGGTGACCAATTATAATATATAGTAAGATATAAAATATTTGATATAAACAAAATAAATAATTTTACTAATAAAATTAATTTTCTTTTTAATTATGGTCTTGGTAAATTTTAAACTCAATTTTAAGGCACTTAAAAGCATTTTGGAGCGATTTTACATTTAATCTAGTATTTATAATTTTAGTCATGGAATTCTTTAAACTCAATTTTAAGGTACTTCCGTCTTAGAGCGATTCTAGCTTTAATTCGTGATCACTACTTAAATATCTTTTATTACTACTTAAATATAGACTTTTATAAGTGATAGCAGATTATTTAGTCTTGGACACTATAATTAACAAATTGAAAATGACACATGACTGATATATAAATTAACAATGAATAACATAATAATATATAATATAAATGCTAAGTTTAAAAATATAAAACAATATTTACAAGCAAATAATTGCAAAATAAAAACAATTAGATATATAAACAACTGTTATAGATGATTATTTAAATGCAAATTATGTGCACTAACTATATACGAGTTCAATCGCAATTAATTGAAAATATTGATTGAATGCCAGATATTTTTAATTTAAGAAAAAATAAATAGAAACTACATAGGTAGTATTTTTTATAGTATTGTAATTTGAATGTAATATAGCTATATTTAAACAAAAGAAAGCACATTTTTCCTAAAATAAACAACAATTCGAAAACAAAACAAAATGTCATCAACAAAAAAAAAATTGGCAAGAAATAAAAAAAAAATTGACCAAAAGAATAGAAAACAATCAATTTTTGTTTTGTTTAAGAATGCCCTAAAATGTCCCTGTTTAATCAAATAAAGAATTTTACTAATTTGCGCTGCATCAAATCAATATTATTTAAAATATAACAAAAATTTAACATTTAAAATAAATTTTAAAATAAAGTGATGTTAAAAGTCACTATTTTACTGTAATTCTATGATTTCATCTATATCATATAATTTTCATCTATAAATTTTTATTCGCATATTTAATTAAATTTTAAACTTTTGCAATTTTAGCCTTTGTTTAGTTTTATATTAGTGTTAAAAATTTTATTTTACCTATCTACTAAAATTCATTTGAAAAAAAAACCAAGGGATTTTAAAAAAGCACATTTTCAAAATTATATAGTGTTTCATACTGAGTTTGTGGTAAGACATATATATACAAAAATAATATTATAATGTAGTTATTTTTTCAATTCCTTATTAGTTATGAATATAGTAGTCCAATAAATACTTAAAATATAATCCGAATGTGCTCAAGAACATGTTAACAAGTGTCGAAATATAATGTTGAAGCTTCAATGTTAACGATAAACTTTGGAAAAATATACACTGGTTACGAAGTTACCGCTTTATAAAAGGTTAAAATTGAGAGACACTTTATTCAATTTAAAGAACCGTTTTTAAATTTAAGAAAAATCTTTGACATATGTTAAAATATAATGTTGGACCTTAAAATTTTGTATATTAATGATGTAAGCTTTGGCCCTAATATTTAATAGATTTCTTCGCTCAGTATAATAAAATTATTAATTAGTAATTAATAAAGAAAACCGTTTCCAATTTACGAAACTTTTTAAAAGTATCTGAATTAAAGGCCTGTTATCATTTCAAGGAATATGTTTTTAAGTTGTTCGTTGAATACACAATTAAAATGTTTACCATTTAACTTAAATATCATTATTTCAAAACGATATACTGTCACAGTTTACTATCTCAGAATAATTTTAAAGTATTCTATTACTGAAGTTTTAATTGCAAGTAAAAGATTTTGTTCCTTAAATGTTTTTCATCCACATTATAATATAAAAAAATCCTAAACTGCTCAAGTGATTATCGTCAAAATTTGTATATTAAGATTTTTGATTACAGGGCATGTTTCTATGCTTACTATTTTGGTCTAACGAGCGCCAGAGTTGGGTATTTAAATTTTTTTGTACTAAAATAAAAACGATTTCAACGACTGACTTCAAATTTTGTATACGGATTTCTTTTTGACAATAGAATTGACTCTTTTAACAATTTTGAAATTTGTAGTTAAAATTTATAGTTAACCTATTGCGGCACAACAACTTTTTAAAGATTGTTTTTTTAGGTACTTTGCTCTAAATAAGAAATGGTGTTTGACCGGTTGACTTCAAATTTTCTATAAGTGTTGCTCTTTAACAGTGGAGTTGACTCTATTAACAGACTTAGAAGAGAAATACTGATTTGAAACAAAATAAAGTTCCAAAACATAAAGTTCTAGCCTGTTGCGGCGCAATTTATCATATGGTAATTTTTTTTCAATAACATCAACTTCAATTAAAAATCCATTGTGAGACGCAGGCATCACTTAGTTCTTCATAATATTGAATTATGACTTTGGTATTGCTACATATGTATATAAATGAAAACATTTTTTAGAAACAAGAACAAAGGAAAAACTCTTTATAGGAATTGTTCGTCAAGGTTTTTCTTTTTTTAAATCCAAAATATATGGTGAAATAATTTTGAAAAAAAAAATTCTAATTGAAAATGTTACATAAAAATTTCAAGATTTTATCATTAAAAATATTTAAGAGAAAAAAAATCAAACAAACCAACCACATAACCAATAGATGTATAACCTAATTAGGAATTTGTCAACCCTTTACATATTTTTTTTTTTCCACTTCTACATTTCAAAAATTTTTGTTAAAAATAATTCAAAAAAATCATCAACAAAATTTTTAATTTTGTAATATTTTTGCAATATACATACAATATAATATACATTAACAAAAAGTGGTGACCCTATATGCTAAATTAATATTTTATAATGCCAAATTTACATTGATATAGCGAACGACCAACCACTACTGTTTCACATTATAGTTTCAGGTAATATAAATTTTCTATATATATCATGAGAATGTTTTAAACAAAAATAAATAAGCAAACAAATAAATTTATATATATATATATATATATATATATATATATATATAAATATATATATATATAATTAAATATATAAGAAAAAATGATTAAAAACTAGGTGCTGTGGACTGTGGTCTACAAAATTCTAAATACATAGGTATATATAATTAATTTTCATACTTTTATTTTATATATATATAATATATTATGTATATATACTGACATATGTGAATTGTGATATGTTCATACATACATATGTGGGCATATTAATGTGTACTATTTCAGTAAAGACGTAGAACAAATAATAAAAAAAAAAAAATAAAATATTTTCTATTTTGTTTCTTGTTTTAAAAATTATATGCGTGATGAATTCGACCGCCGCCTGTTATCAGGAATACTCTAAAAATAACTATCATTTAAATTGTTTTCAAAAAAAAAACAAAAAACTAAAATATAATAAAATTTATAATATATAAATCTTATTTTCATTTTATTTAAAATATGTTCTTTGAATAAATTTTATTTAGAGAATATAAACGATAGAGAAATAATAATAGTTCAGTCGTATCTTAAAAGATTCCCTCAGAAATGTCTTAAAATTGCTAAAAATACGCAACAACATTTTTACCTAACGGGTAAAAATTCCATCTGATATCTACGAGTTACATATAGTTTTCTGTAACTGTTTTTGCCTTCGTGCGTGCATTCTTCTTAGATTAATTCGTCGATTTTTAAACGCCTCTATGTGTTCCTGTGATGACGGCGTCTTTTATTAACTTCAGGTTCTATTCCAATGCAATTGCAGTTTAATTATGATTTTTTTTCTAAGTAGAACTGCTCATCTCTAATTTTTTCTTCTTTACATCATTTTTTTTAACCTTCGTAAGATTTTAACTTATGAAGGTATTAGATTTTAACTTCGACTTATTTTTGATGCTGCTGTAAGTGTTTGGGTTTCTTATATCGCTGGAAAACTTACTTCTGCCCCTCTGATCTTCTAAATATCTGTAAAACGTATATTTGACCAATAAGGTAGTATATAATGTACATTTTTGGACTGGAGGCGTGGTAAGGCCCCTGGAATATCTTGACAAAGTGCAAAATAGAGCTATTCGCCATATTAAGAATACCAATGTAATCTCAACTCTCTTTTCACTCAGCTATCACCATGCAATCGAATCCCTAACCTTATTTTATAGATATCGAGTAGTGATTAGTAGTAATTAATAAAATGTTCTAAAGAAATAAAACAATTAATGCATTCACTCAAGGTTTTCTACGAGAATCAAGGAGAGCAACAGAATCCCATCCCTAAGAAATTAAATTATCCAGATGGCGCAACACGGCTTATGGGTATTCGTTTGGCATGCAAAGTTGATATTATATATTATAATGTGTACGATATAGCTAATTTTAAGAAGAACATAAACAATTGCAAGAAATAAAAAACAAGTAGTTTCCTTTTAATTTAACTGAAATTATTTATTTTTACAAATACCAGTATTTCGTCTACGACATGCAGACTTCTTCAGTGCTAACACTCAAACGCTCAATAATATATTAAATATTCCTCCCAAATACCTATCCTCGTTATCAAACTGTACACTTGCATCACAGGTTTCATCATAAAGTTTGGTTAAAAATGGGTGTGGTTTTAAGTGAAGGGGGTAAAATCGCACACGGCCCGAAGCAACACCTTACACTTCCAATGTGTACATTTCGAAGCCCTCCGCTTCGATGTATTTTTTTTTAATATTCACAAATAAAAATATATTTTAAAAAAAACTAAAAAGATTTGTGTGCAACACTCTGTAAAATTTATATCATATTTTCTATATTAAAACGTAAAGACTATGACTAAAATAAAATAAAACATAAAAAAACACAAATTTTTTTTAAAATAAAAATTAACCTTCCGTGTTATAATTATTATTAAAGAAATGAAAAGAAAGAAATTTTGAAACAATTATATTTAAAAAATTTTCTTAAAAACAATATACGAATTTTTTCGGAAAAAAATAAAATTGATTTTCTTTTAATTTTCATTTAACTTTTAATTTAATTTTCAAAATACTATACATGAAGTATTTGCGACCACATTTGATTTAATACACGTGTAAGTTATTTGTATTTTTTTTTCATTTTTTAAGAATAAATTAAATTAAATATTTTGAAAGAAAAAATGTGTGCAAGACAAAAGAATTTTGGGTGATGATTTATACAAATTAATCATGTCAAATTCTTATCCTTAGAAACCAATTAGAATAAATTTTATAAATAAGTTTTCTATGCATAAATGTCTTGTTAAAATTAAATTTTCTTAAAACAATATGCATTTAATTTATCACAGTTTTGATTTGTTGTTCATTTTTATTTTTAAATAAAAAAAATTTATTAATTTCCTTTGGATCTGAACGAAAACTAGGGCCGTACGTAAGAAAACGTAAAATTACATATATATAAATATAAAACTCTTGTTGTTTCACTAAAACAAAAATTTTAATAACATCTATTGCATGAACGTGAGACTTGTACAACAAGCTAACAAAATTTGATTATCCAGAAGGAGCAACACGGCTTATGGCAACGGCTAATTCAGTCAACTTGTTTGTAATAATAAAAAATAAACATTTTAAGAACTTTAATCAAATCCGATCCAAGATTGGAAATTATTAGCTTAAATAAAATTGTTTCAAACATCCCTCCAAAAGGGATTAATAATTTTCAAGTATGATATTAAAAACAGCTTCACTACCTAGTATGATATTAGAAACAACTTCACAGCGAACGCATATATTTGTTTAATTGTCATTGTATCTTTGTGCATAGGATAAAACCTATGTAGTTCCAATACTTTATAACCCATGTTTCATTAACAAATTTAGAACTTTCCAGTCAAACCGTTTTTAATTAAGAGGAAAATAAAAAACGAATAAAACTTTGGGTCGTAATGGGTTAAGAAATCTTACAACTTTATTATCATAGTTAGTTCTATTTGTCTACATAGGCTATAGAGCAACATATTTATGCAAATGAAATTTGTAGTCTCAAATAGTTTGAAGAATCACAACCCCCAAAAGTTATTTAACCGAAATTAGAGAAATGATTTTTCCTCCTATTCGACGACTAGACTCTATAGATGAACAATATGTCGACTATTAGAATCAAAAATAAATGTTTTAATACATACACAAACAAGTTTTTTTTTTAAATTTTTAATGAAATTGTTTTGTTTAAATTTTTTAATTTCTGTTTAGTCATCTTTAAAACTAAATAGAGGAAAAGATATAGGATTATGTACATAGTTTAGTTTACCTATAATTTATCGAAAGGTGAAAAATAATTGAATTTCTACTTAAAAATTTGTTTATAACATTTATTTATAAAACAACAAAACGATTTACAAATGTAAAAGGAAATCGAAACAAACAAACAAAAAAAAAGATCTAACAGATATGACTGTACTAGGAAAATACGTGGATTTCAACAGATATGTTGCTGTTAGTTATTTTAATAGGGATGCCTTTTCAACCCTTTCCACATCTTATTGATAATACGTTCTGTTAAATTACAAATGATATTATTTATTTACATCATAATTTTTTTTATAATTTGCTTTATATGTTTTACTATAACAAGGAATTCGACCAATGGACGTAGTGGTTAGATCGTAGGCCGGAAAAATCACGGGTTTAAAACGTCTGACCAAGGATATCTTATAAAACAAAAATATAATTTATAATTTATATCATAATATAGTTTCACTCACTTAATACATTGCATGTGATCCACTCACTTATCATATTCAATGCAAGCCAGGGATTGTATATATGTAACAAGGTGGGCCAAAAGCCACCATGAGGTTTAAAAATTTAATAACTTTTCCGTATAAATATTTTTTTTATTTTTTTTCAGATTTTATTAATCGCAGCTTGTTACACCAACATGAAAAATTAAACCAACGAGCAACGGACTAAAGTATACTTTCCCATTGACCATTCAATTTTACTGTCTTTTTTCTACAATATGAAGTTTATTTCCATCCAAGCAAAATATGTGATTTTGGAGTACTGCAAACCACAGAGTTGTTTACCAGTGATAATTAGACTCTGTACATAATATGCACAATTACACACTATACTGAATGATGTGGGTGGCATCACAAAGCGTTATAGGACCCCATACTTCTTTAGGACTAGAAAATACGGACAGGTATCCTACTATATGATTAATAATTTTGTGCGCCATGTAGCTTCCTACAATTAATTCAAACAAAATGGAGCAAACAGCAAGTACGACCCGTGTCACAATTACTTTTCTATGTAAAATTTTTGATTTTTGATGAAATTATGCCAAGAAATTCAAGATTCAGTTTTAACTGTGCCAGAATTATTTGCAATGGGTTTAACTCAAAGAACGAGTTAATGTGAACAATCCTCAAACTATAAAGTAGCTAAAACACAATGTTAAAACTGTAAATAGAGCAACAAAACCTGATACTTAGCGTGCTGTTATGCAAAACGCCCATTTAATAGCCCAATTTAGCATTAATGAAAATGATGCTCATTTATCTGACATTATTCTTCATAATTAGAATTTATATCATGCACAGTTCATATTATATCTTAAAATATAAAACAAAAAAAAATAATAACCAAAAAAGAGTGCTTTTGGCCCACCCTTTACATTTTGTACGGCAAATTCATTCTATTTAAATTTGTATGACATGTGCAGTACTCGAACTTGCACTGCCTGAGTATGATACTGCTTATCCCATTATAAAATAAAGGACCCTCACACCAAACACAATTCAATTTATTTTGAAACTATATATTAAACAAACAAATATTGAACAAAATTTTTTTTATATACACAAAAATAAAAAAAAATAAAAATATTATTAAGTTCATCACAGATATAAAAAAAATTAATGTACTAAAATCATTACATACTTACACTTTCTATATATACTTAAATTCAATTGTTTATTTTGACCTTACCTATCAACTTTTTCTTTGTACCCTTTTGCAACATTATCAGACAAAATTCCAATAAACATATTTTAAATGGAAATTTTCATTTATAATACATATGTATATATGTAAATATTTGGAAAAATATATCAAACATTTTTATAAATTTTTTGTAACAGACACAACACAAAAAAAAATGATTTTCTTCTAAAATATATACACGTATACGTATTCCTTAATCAAAAGTTTTTCTTCTATACCTATATATATTTCTAATTTTATTTTTTATTATTATTTGTTTTTTTTTTTTTTGTTTAATTTAATTTCTTGCTATTGAATAAGGTCATTCCACTGAAAAAAAAAAACAAAATTTCATGGAGGTCGTTTAAAGTTTATTCGGGAAACAAGTAAATAACTTGTTACAAGTTTTAAGTAAATTATCAACACTATTTTTAAAAATAGGTATTGTAAGCATTTTCATATATATGTTTTGATATACATAATATATTGCATAAAATAATATTTATATTTTTATATATTAGTTAGAATATTATTTTTATATTTTTTACAAGGTGTAGGTTTTATTTTTTATAGCTATATTTACAATGTATTAGATCATTTACTTTTTAGTTGATTGGTTTTTCTCTTTTAAATGTAGTGTATATATATATAAATATAAAATGTTTTATTAATTATTGACATTACATAATTATACACGTATATATTAATTTTTTTTTAAATAAATAAAATTTTATTTTTGATACATAGTCAAAAATTTGATTGAAAGTTTAATATGCATTTACTTTTACTAATACAGGATGGGCCAACTTGCAGTGACTGATTTGAAATACTTCTAAAAATTTTAATATTATTTTGTTTTTGCAGATATTTATAAAGAAATTTATAAAACTTTTATAATGGCATCATACTCAGTGCAAGAACGTGTAAAAATTGTTCGTTCGAATTTGAAGAGCGGAGAATCCGAGAGCAATACAAACTCTCATATGTACTTCTTGATGTTAAATTATGGCTGATAGAGTTATCGGTTCATATAATACTGATTTCGACTGGTTTCTTGTGGATTTTATGGCCCCAGATTTTCTTATGTAGGATTATTTTAAAATACGGGGTTACGCCAACTAAATACAAAACATTGATGGACTAAAGCAGAATATTCGCCTGGGTAACGTAATGCAAAATGTCTTAAAAAGTGTCATATTTTAACTGCCAACAAGAAAATAGAGTCCGTTTAAAGAATGTCTGTAGTGTAGTGTAGTAATTTTTGAATAATCTCAAACACATTTTTATATAATAACTAAGTATTACTGTTTGTTGTATATCCTATATAAGTGACTAGTGAATTGCTGTTTACTGTACATAAAAGATTAATTGATTAAAAGAAAAAAATTTCGAGAATTAAATATCCATATACGTATTTCATTTTTCATGAGCTAATATAAAAAAAAATTGCCGTGTCCACCACAGAACAAACCGCTATTATAGGAAAAGCTTAATGCAAAATTTCTTTAATAGATTTTTTGTCTTACTTATTTACTTACTGGATCCTATAGAACTCCTGGTTGGGCATAAGGCGTCAAAAAATCCTCTCGACCTTGCACAATTCTTAGCAATTCTTTTTAGCTGTAACCACGTTTTGCGTTGCGCTTCTGTTTCCTTTAAAATAGTACTTCTCCATGTTTTCTTTGGTCTACCTACTCGTCATCTGCCTTGTGGATTCAACTCACAACATAGCCTTGCAATGTTATCTTCTGGTTTCCTCAAGGTATGTCCGATCCATCGCCATTTTCTCTCTCGGACCTCGACTTCATCTTTTGGCTCGATTTTTGCCACCGGTGTGGGTTGGTGGCCAACAAATTCTTAAGATGCGGCGCAAACAACGGTTTATATATGTTTGCAACTTTTTGGTGATATTGGCGGTTACCTCCCATGTTTCACAGCCGTATTAAAACTGATTTGACGTTTCAAATATTTTTAACTTTGTGCGCAGGGCGATATTATTTTACCGCCATATGTTCGAGAGTGTTCCAAATGCAGCTCTAGCTTTATTTATTCTGCTGTCAACATTAACTTCCGTTCCCCCTTTGGATTCATAATGCTTCCTAAATAATTGAACTGCTCTACTTCTTCAATTTAGCGTTTATTTTTAGACCAGCTTGTTTGCCATATGTGTTCAAATTTTGGCACATTTCGTTCAGACCATTTCTTGTGTGTGCCATGAAAACTACATCATCAGCATCACCCACTGTTGCCATAACTCTTATCTACGGCTACGGATCGTTAAGATTTCCATCAAAACTAAAAAAAAAATAGGCAATATATTTTTGTCTATACATGTGTAAAAATTTTTATCTAAAAAAGATTTTTAAAAGATTCCAAAACATACACTCAAGGAGACAATAATTTATTTCCAGTTTTAATTTTGCAATGCGTTATCAATAATAGCAGAACATCAAAATCTTATAATATATAAAATTCGGGAGTTTTCCGTTCAGCCGTTTCATAAAAAAATAGTTCTAAAAGGTTGAAAGTATTTTTTTTTTTAAATACTATAAAATACTAATATCTATAATTAGATCCAATTTTTTTTTATCAGATATTATACATATTTATTTATTTATTTATTTATTTATTTAATTCATAACTAATTTAGAATTAATCACATAATTTTAAGTTTAATTATAAAGCATAGAAATATTTTCTTTAAACATAATTAGTAATTAATTTTAAGTAATAAAAAATTCAATCCATTATTAGAAAATATAGTTTTTTTTTAAATCTAATCCAAAATTTAACTTATTTCTTAAGCAGTAACTGTAAATTTCATTTACATATTACCAATTTGTCTGAAAGCCTTAATTCACCTATATGAAATATTTAAAAATTTAATTTAGCATTAAAAAAATCTATGGCGAAATTAATAATTTAAATTATTGGCACATGAATTTTCAATCAATGGCATTGCTAAAAACAAATACAAAAAAAAATAACAGCTGTTCGATTAATAAAAAAAAAAAATAAAGCAGAAGAAATAAAAATCAAAATGAATTTGTATTATATTTTTTCGTTTTATTCTAATTTCTATTTAATTCAAAATAAATGACAGTAAAGAATTTAATTTTCTTTTCATATATGCAATACACTATACACGATTATCTGGCTGTAGTCATATATACATATATGTATTTTTCTATACACACGTGTATTATTGTATAGGATGATGATATTTTTACCATTATTTTAAAAAAAATAAATTTTTTTTTAGGTTTTTATAACACCAACCTTTAAGTAAAAAAAATAAAACAATTATTTACATACAGATATGTATATTTTATGCCCTTAATTTTTGACATATGTATTTAGTTCATGTTAAATTTTTCAATGCAAATACTTTTAAAATTTTATCTTTGATTATTAAATGTATACATATTTTTTTTTTTTTTTTTTTTTTTTTTATATAATTTGCTTAGATCTAATTTAAAATTTTTAATTTTATAATATATTAACAATTATGTTCTATTAAATTTATTACTTAGGCGATGAATATATGAATATTAGTATATAGAGTACCCGAATGATACGAATGATTCGGGTACTCTACTAGATAAAAATGTAATTTATGTTGGACAGGTGGATGCAAACTTTTTTATTTTGATTTTGTAATTTAAATTTCAGGACTGTATGCATATTATCATATCAAAATCAACGTCAAATAACCTTCACTCAAAATTTTTTTAAAAAAAGAAGGGTTTTAGTTTGCCATCGTAAGTAAAAAAATTTTAATTTATTTTAAATAATTTAAAAGACAAACAATTGAAATTAACAAAAATACAATTTGTTTTTAATTATACTTACTTTTCTATACCATTCTTACTTTATCATAATATTTAATCTGTAAATCAAAAAAAATTTTTTTAAATGATAAATATTCAATGCGAATGCATGCATGACTAAAAGTTTTTTGAAATTTTTCAATTTTCATTCATAATTTTTTCAGATATGACAAATTATATAGATACCGATTATTTATCCTTCTTTCTCGAATTTCGAGGTGCAGGCAGCTACTAGTTTTTTTTTTTAAACTTAAAACAAACCTTAATACTATGAACAACTAAACTCCTTGGAATAGCGAATCAATATGAGAAGGAAGAATTGATTCTTATGGTACAAAAATTTTGACGCGATAAAAAATGGAAATGCTTCGTAGGAAATGTACACAAAATTTCTATGTAATGTTTCGGCGATATTTTCTCATTTGAAGGGACTTACAGAATATGGTCGATAAACTAAATCAATTTTGACCTATAATGGGGTAGATGATTATGAAAAGATCAATCAAAAGATTTGAACACCTTTTTGGTAGCAAGTTACATTATTCAACAGAATTAATTTACATAAGATAAAGAATATCATATTTTATACATGGTAATACTAAATAATTACCATAGATATATTGTAAAGTAAATACATAATAATTAATAAGGTGTACATAGATATTAATATTTCTGAATTTCGTACAATTATTCAAGATCATATAAAAATTAGATTTTATAGAATTTTTAGAAAATTTTGATTTTTTTTGCATTGGAAATACTTATTATTTTTTGTGAATTTTCTTTCGAGAAAATCTAAAAATTTGAAAAATAGTTGTTTTGCAGATGGTTCTTCTTTATTTGAATTTAATTTAAAATTTAATGCATTTTTAAATCCTGCCCGATTAAACCTGAGTTTATCTGGTTTGTTGATAAATCCTAGCACGTAGTGAAAACAAAATTCATAAGTTATAGGAAAATGAGAGCATTGTTAATACAATTTAGATGGTTAATTTTGTTAATTTTATATATTATCTAATTTGTGCAATTAATAATTTATATTTTTATATTAAATTGTAAAACTCACTTAGAACATTTTTTTTTAAATATGGATGCGTTTAATGTTTATAATTTAATTTAATAAAACAATAGTTTATTAATGTAAACTGTTTAAGCTTTTATTTATATTTTTATCTCACAAAATAGAATGAGGCACAATCGAAATAAATAAAAAATTAAAAACTATTATAATGTACGTATATAGTAAACTCTGTCTAAAACTTAAACTAAATATGAAACTGTAAATTTAAAGTATAAAATAATTAATATAGTATTCAATAAAATTAATAAATATATTTATTTTGGTATTATTTTTATTACCAAAAACTAATAAATTCAATACTTTATGTTATATATATTTAATATTCAATCAACATAAAACTAAATTTTATCTTATAATTTTAAGGCAATTAAATAAAGTTAAAGGCATATTTAACTAAAAATATTTAATGCTAAAAACAATATACTTTAACTGACTTATATACAAAATCTATTGTGATTTTCTTAAATAAAAGTAACAAAAGCCTAAGTAATTGATTGTTTAATATTAGAAACCAGTAGGAAATTAATTTTAAAAGTATAATAGAATATAAATAAAATTTTTGATTGATTGATTTTTGAGTGAGTTATAAATCACACCAGGATATTTTCGTAAAATTTCTACAAGTTATAAGAATTAATCAAAGTTTAATCAGGACTCAAGGTTAGGAGTTTGTCTAGGCAATGTTTATTACAAACCTACAGAAGAGTTTAAATAAAACACTCTTAAAAATTTAACTCGAAGTAGAAAATAAACTTAATATTCTTAAAATGTTTAAACTATAATGTAATCATTTCTTGTTTTATTTATTCTAGTTACATTATTGTCTAGTTATATTATTTAATTAAAAATATAATTTATTTATTATAAAATATTTACAAATAAATGTATTTATTCATAATAATTGGTTTTAATTTTGTTTTTTGTGTTTTTAGCTTTTAAATAATTTTAAGAATTTTGTATAAAGTCAGTTTTTATATTAATATCTGATTATATAAAATATTCGACCGGTTTTCTATACTATTTCTTCGTTATAGATTACAAGTATTGTATAGAAAATACTGTTTAAAAGTATATACTGAAAATACTGTTTTTTCTTTAAGTTAAAAATTTAATAAACAAATAATTAAATATTTAGTTTATTAGTAAAAAGTAGATTTATCACTAGAGAAATCTTTCACAATAATTAATTGTTTATTTATTATTAATTCTTTTTTTAATAATTAATTTATTTATTTTTATTAAACCTTCATATAAACAACATTTCCATTAAAATTAATTTATAGTTAACATTATTTCATTGTTATTTTAAAAATGTAATAATTCCTTTATTTATATATATATATTAACATATATTTCTTAAGAATAACTTATCAAATTAAATATTTTTGTAAATATTATTTCTATATCAATCACAAATTAATACAATTTTTAAATTCAAAGTTTTTAAATATATTTTGAATTATTTTGTATGTAACAATAATATTTCATTAAACATATTCACGTAAGGACGACACAATACTGTATCACAAGAAACTTATTTTATCGAAAATCAATTAAAAGAAAATTAATTATAATTATATTATTATTATTTACAATTAATTTTAAAAGAAAATCAATTATAAAACTTTATAAAAAAATAAAAAAAATAAAAAAAAAAAAACATAAAACATAAAATAAAAAATAAATTAATATAATATTATTCTTCTCTCGATATTAACTTTTTCTAATAATGTATATATTATGTTATTTAAATGTTCATCAATCTCGCACCCACGATATTAACTTCAAGTTTGCAATATTTTGTAAAAATAAAAAAAGCTAAATAAACATTTTTTTAAATGCTTATATACATTTATATTCCATATACACAATAAAAGTATGTACGTTCGTCTATATATATATATAGATAATATATTTATAGACAAACGTACAGTTGGTATATATATATATACATAAATGCATGTACATTTTTATAAAATAACAACAATAATAAAATAGTAAATTATAGAAAAAAAAATATTAAAATAAATTGTATTTACTTAAATAAATAAATATATATATATAATATATAGAGACAGTTCTTAGGATAGAATAAGTGAGGAATTCTTATGGATAAAATATTATTATTGCCAGATGATAACCACATCAATATTACTTTTTTTATAAATACGAATAAATACAAAACAAGTTTCAAAACAGGATTTATTGTCCTGTTTTTTTGATTAGTATATTATTATAGTAATAAGTAATTCAAATTTAGAAATTCAATTAATAATTCTATAAAGATTTCAGAAGTATTATAAGTAATTTTTAATAAATTATATAGTTAATTGAATTAAATTTAATTGTTTATAATATACATTATATATAACTACATACAAATAAACTACAATACAATTTCATATACACCTATAAGTAATTTTCTAATAACTTATAATTATATTTAATTAGATTTTAAATTATCTATGTTCTTCTACAAAATTATATCGTTTATAAATTTATTAACCAAGAAAAAAAAAACAAAAAAAAATTGCAAAATTTTATATTATTACCTAATTGTCATATCTAATTATTGGTACTTGATAAAAAAAACTCTGCATAATATTTTCTTGTTCTTATACTGTTTATTATCTTTTTTCTTTTTGTTTTTTTTTTCTTATTTGATGTTCATAAAAATTTTTTCCTTATATTATGTTTTTTTTTCATTTTTTTTTTTTCATTTTTACACACACCGTATGTGCCCTGGGATCAATACCTGTAATTATTCCAAGTCAAACTATTTATTGTTACAGACAATACTATTTTAAATGCCAAAAGTGCTGTTTGCTACGTTGTTGGTACTTTTTCTTTTTCTATTTTCTTTTTCTAAAAAAAAATAAAAAAAAAAATAAACTTTTATATATTTTTCATTTTTGTGGTGTTTGTTCTAAAAGTATATTTTTTCCCGGGTAATCGGTATAACATCTGGGACAACAGCCAAATCTTTTTTTTTTCAGCTCATCGTTGTTTTTTCGGTAACTACTAGAGATACACTCGCAAACTATTTTATTTCTCATGATCAGTCGATCTCGATCTTTTCAATAGAGCGATTGTTAGCCTAGCTCTATATATTTTTTTTTCGGCTAGGCTACAGGCCTGTACTTATATAATCATTTTATTTAAATAAATATTGTTAGTACAGAAATAATACTATAAAAAAGAAAAATAATTATTAACTTTTTAAATAAATTATCAGTTGTAAGTTGTACATGTCTTATTCTAAAATTTAAATTAAACAATTTTTTTTTCTAAATTAAATTTTCCAAAATAATATTACAAAAAAAAAACCAAAAAATATTAAATTAAAATTAAAAAAATAAATAAATTAAAAATGAATTAAAAAGTCAAATAAAAAGAAAATCAAACGAATAAAATTGTGCTAATAAATATTATATCAAAAAATAATTCAATAAACAATACTATACAAAGGAAATTTTTTTTTATAAAAGTGCAATTCTTTAACAATTAGAATGAAAAATTTAATATAAATTTAGATATTTAATTCATTATCAAACAAAAAGTGAAAAAAAATCAACTCTTTTTATTAATTTAATAAAATAAAATTAAAAGTATTATAAAAATAAATATTATTTAAACAAATTTTGGGAAAAAATAATTATTAAGTGTAATTATATTTAAAATTATAACGGTAACTAGTATATATATATATATATAAATTTATTTATACATATATAAGTACTATATTTATATATATAAAAAGTACAAGCCAGCTATAAAAATAAAAATAAAACCCAAAGTTTTAATAAAAAATTAAAATAAAAGGAATCGAAAAAAAAATTTTGAATGCTATACAAAAATTGTTACGTAATTTTTTAAATAGCTCCTCTGGTTGGAATACATACGTACATACATATTTAAATACAAATATAAATAGCAATAAATAAAAAAAAAAATATTTACGGTTATTATATATATTTAACTATACATATATATACATATTACAATAAATTATTAAAAAAAAAAAATAAAATATAAAATTAAATTAAAATAAAATATGAACCAAAACGAAGAGTTTGTTCTGTTCTGTTTCCAACAAAAATATTTAAAATAAATTTTAAGTTTTTTCTTGTTAAAATATAAAAGAAAATTAAAAAAAAAAAAAAAAAAACAAAAACAGAAACAAATTAAAAAAAAATCTAATTATAGACGGGAAAATTTTTACGGTGAGAAAATTTATGAAGTCTATAAAGAAAAACTATCTATATATAAATTTAAAAAAAAAATTTTTTTTTTTATGTTTCATTTTTTTTTTGTTATTTATACATAAATATTATGTATATATTAGTTCCTATTATTTATACACTTATTTACTATATGTTTTTTTTTTTTTGACAATAAAAAATTATAAAGATCGTTTCATATTTTATTTAAATGTTATATAAAAAATTTTTTATATTAATATGTATATTATTTTAAAAAAAAATTGTTATGTAGACGTTTTTTTTTAAATAACATAATTAAATGTATTTATTTATGTATGTGTGTATGGATGTATGTCATTATGTATTTCTATAAACTAAAATTTACAAAAAATATCAAAAGGAAAAATATTAAAAACTTTTATAATAATAAGTTTAAATATTATTTTTATATATATGTATACAAATATACAGACACGATTAAATATATATATATATATATGTATATATATTTATATATTTAGAAAAATGAGGAACATGCATAATATAAAAATTTTTAGGTGCTGCCTGTCTTTTATTATACTACCGTTATTTTTATAAAGTTTTAATATTTTATGATTTTTTTTTTCTAATATCACTGATGTGCTTTTCGTCAAGGACAAAATATTTGAAATGTTTCTTTAGTTTTTTTTTTTTTTTTTTTTGTTTTTCTGTTCTTCTTTTCTTTTGCTTGTGGTTCTTTTTATAGATACACCTCTCGATCTCTTAAAATCCAAGTAAAAATAATATCAGAAAGATTATATAGAAAACAGATCTGAAATATATTTTTATTTTATAAATAATTTATAAAATATATACTATATACAACTTATATATTTAATATGTATGTTTGTATATAGAAAACGACAGTAAAAATTTTTGGTTCGGCTTTTTTTTTAATTTTTTTTTTTTTTTTTTTTTTTAATTATGGTGACATAAAAAGAGTATTGAAATTTAATTTTAGTTTTTTTTTTTGTACAGACAAGCTAAAACAAAAGACTTATTTTTCGGTATTAAATTAAAATAATTAGATATAAAAATTAAAAATAAAACTTAAAAAAAAAAATAATAATAATATTTAAAATTATTTTAAATTTATATATATTTTCTGTAAAAATTTTTTTTTGGTAATAAGCAGTTTTCAAAAAAAAAAATATATATATATATGCATATAAAAATTTTAGTATAATTTAAACGGCAATCAATTTAAAGTTAAAATAAATAAATTTCAATGTTTTGAAAACAGATAAATTAAGTTATAGTATACTTTGTTAAATAATTTTTTTGCATAGTTAAAAATAAAAATTATTTTGACTACCTATATGTCGTGAAACAAATTTTTGCACATTCGCAATTAGTATTTTGTTAAAAAAAAGAAAAAAAAAATACATTTATATATTTATTATACTTTACATAAGAAAGAAAAAAAACAATAGTATTTACATATTATATTCAAATAGAAAAAATTTATCAGTTTAAAAAATATTCAAATATATGTGTATATAAATTATACAGCTATATCTTTATGAAAATTTAGAATTATTTATTTAGTACATATTATTGTTTTCCTGTGTAATAGTACATATTATTGTTTATTCAGCGATCAGCTGTTTTTTTATTATTTTAATTTTGTAAAAAAAAATTTTACACACTTATTATTATTTTATTACTAACAATATTTAAAAATCAAATTAAAATCAATACCAAGTATATAATTTTTTTTTAGTATAGCAAACAAATATTAGACAAATATAAATTTTTTTTATTTTTTTATTTTTATATATAAAATAATTATATTTTCAATTTATTTTTAAATAATATTAAAGAATTTCGTTTACAATAAAAGCATTTAATTTTTAAGTGGGAGTTTTATTATAAATGTATATAGAAAAACTTAAACCGAAGAGTGCCTAATAATATGCAACTATAGTAAATAATAGATATAAACTAAAATATACTTTGATAAACAAAAACAAATAATAAAGATTATGTAACAATTAAAAGAAAACAAACATTAAAGTTAATAGTAAACAATTTCACTTTTGAACAAATTTTATTTTTCCTTAATAAAAATCGTTAAGCTTCAGACTGACGAAATTTTTGAAACTTTGTAATGATGTTTAAATAATTGTCATTTCATTTTATGTTTTTACTAAAACATTTTAAATTCATTCATAACCTAGAATCCAATTATAAACCAAATTGAAGGATGTAAATATTCGACACCTAAAAAAAATATAAAATCTTGTATAAATCTTCTTTGTTAAGTTTTTTTATTGTTATGTATAAGAGACCATTAATTCATCTTATACACATTATAAATATTTTTTTAAATATCTATGTATAAATATATACTATATTTTTAATAAATAAAATTAAAGTTTTTATTAAATAATTTTTTGTACCAAGGTCAAAAACATTTTAAATCTTCAATAAATTAAATTTAACGACATGTCAAATGGGTTCGTTACTTGTATAAAAGTTTTAAATGACGTATAAAATAATTTTTATTTCTGTTATAAAAAAAAAATGTTTCTAAAATAATCTACTAGTGGCACAAATTTATTGTAAAATTTGTAATCTTTTTATCATTTTCAAACAAATAAATTCTTTATGAACACTTAGAATCTATAATAATAAATATTATGAAATTTATTTTATTACATACATTAAATTATTAATTAAATTATTTCGTATTATTTTAAGCAGATACCCAATTAACAATATTATTAAATATTAAATTAGCAAATACTTAAACCAATTAAATGTCAGAATCATGTTTTTGCAATAAAAAAGAAAAATAAAATAAGAAACTAAATGTCAATTTAACTGTCAGTTTGCAAAAGAAATTGAAAAAATTGATCACTTGAGTAATAACATACAATTTAGTAGTATAATTTGTATTTAATTTATATAGGTACTTAATTTTTAAAAGAATATATTACTAGATTATTTTTTAATTTTTGACAAATTTAACATATTTTACTAGTCTATTTAAAATTCAATTCAAATCTCCTAAATTTAAAAGACACGTGTCCGTAAGTGAAACAGGTAAAAAAAGCAAATTCATTGATTCAATAATTTTTTGGTAGTTCCTTTTGAGAAGAAAAATGTGTGCATAACTTCTTAGTATAAAATTTTACGGGTTTTTTTTTGGGTTTAAATTAAATAAAATATGCTTAGTTTGTGATGAAATTAAAATAAATGAAGTTTTACTTTAAATTTTCAAAGTATAATTAAGTGATTAGTATATATATAAACATAGGTAAATAAAAAAACTAAAATGCTATAGCAAAAAAAAAAAAGTAATGATATTAAAACCCCACTTTTTAATAACTATTTTTTTTTTAATATAAATACGTAAAAAAATATTACTTCAAATATTTTTTTTGTTAAAAATTATGAATAAAGTGAACTAATTTTATTTTTCAAGATTACAGAATAGAATTACATACTAAACGTACTTGAAATATTGCAATTTCTAAAAGCTTAAAGATTCTAGCTGCGTACAACCTTATGACGTAGCTCACTACATCAACCAACTTATTGAAATATACATATATGTACATGCATACATGGTGTACAAAGTTATAAACGCAAATATAAAGGAAAAAAAATTATTTGAGAAAATCATTTGATAACAAATTTAAGCCGAATTAAAGGAAAAAAACAAATTTTGTTTATATCGGTTAAAAATAATTTTTTATATACATATTAGATAAAATTATAATATACTTTACTTACTTTTAACTAAAAAATCACAATGTAATGAAATTCTAATGGTCAAGACAATGACCTAAAATTTTCAAATATTTTCCAAATTTATTGTCTTGTAAGTAAGACGAAAAGAAAAAACCACGTCATAAGTTTTACCGGCTTTCTTTGTTGAAGTTCAATTATTGCTAAATTAGATTCTAATTCTAAAAACTTTTTTTTTTTTATTTAATTTAAAAACGTTGATTTTTTAACAAAAACTTAAAAATCTAAGTTTAATAGGAAATTATTTAACTTAGAATTCAGTTGTCAAGTTTACATTTTTTAACATGAGCTTATGATCTTTCAAAACTAGTGTAATATGATATTTAATTTTTATTAAAAAAAAAAAATTTAACCGCAAGTGACCATTACAAATTACATATATCAAAATTACCACGCAAATAATAAATTAAAATACATGTTAACTAGCATTATAATTGTACAAAAAAATATATATTATACTAATAAAATTTTTATGATGCACATAAATTTAAATTTTTTTTTCCCTTTTTCGGAATGCATATTTTCAAAATAAAAGATGCACTTTAATTTATTTATTTAAATATTTTGAAAAATAAAACATATGTGGAAAATGTAAATAGTATATTAAAATTTAATTAAAAATTGTTCTTTGTTGTTGGAAAAATTCTTAAAATATAAAAATCGCCAAACTTTAAAAATAAACCGATAGATATCTTTTAAGCTAAAAAAAGTTAGAATTATAATTTATTTTTCACATATTTTTTAAAATCTTTTATTTTTTTTTTAAATAATTTAAACTACGAAATACTTAAGTATTTAAATATATATATGTTTAATATATTATGATAATTCTATTTTAAAACTAAAGATTTTATATAGAAACAAAAGCTCATACACAAAAATAATTCTATTTTCAAAAAGTATATAATATTAAAAATTTATTTTTGGATATATTTATTCAAAGTATATAAAATGATAAAAAAATAAAATATAGAAAATAAGCCAAAAATTATTTTAAAAACTTACAACTAAAATTAAAATTCCAATAAGTAGTTACGAAAAACGATACATAAATATCTAGATATTGTTGAAACTTTTTGTTTGATATTAATTACGTTCTTAATTTGTTTGTAACTTACTTTTGTAATGTTATTAGTGATACCTATTTAAACTTAATTCTATACTTATATTAAATTTAATTTTTTTTTTAAACTTCAGGTAGGGAAATAAAAAAAAATTATTCAAAATGGATGATTCTCATATGAAAACCGTCGATGAGACGCTAAATTTTTTTGGAACAGATCATGAACGGGGTTTATCAATTGAACAAATAAAAAAATATCAAGCTAAATATGGCCCCAATGGTAAATTATAAAAAAAAATAATATTAAATTTAAAAAATTTGTACAATTACTTTTAAAATAAAGCATTTAAAATAGAATTCTGAAATTAATTATAAATTCTTTTTTTCTTTACCTTTATAGAACTTCCCACCGAAGAGGGTAAGTGAATATATAACATAAAAGACTTCATTAAAGTAGTCATCTTAAACGTAATTTCAATATAAAAACTCTGAACATTATTCATTTAAAAACAAAACATATATTATGTTAAATTATAGAAAATATGAAAAACGTTTTATTTTATTGACAGGAAAAACCATTTGGCAATTAGTTTTAGAACAATTTGATGATTTGCTTGTTAAAATTTTGCTGTTAGCTGCAATTATTTCATTTGTAAGTAGAAATAAAAAATAATATATAAATAGTTCAAATATATAATATAAAAATTAATATTGTATTTCTAACATTTCAGGTATTAGCTCTGTTTGAAGAGCATGAAGAAACATTCACAGCATTCGTGGAACCTTTAGTTATTTTACTTATTTTAATAGCAAATGCAGTAGTAGGTGTATGGCAAGAAAGAAATGCTGAATCAGCTATTGAAGCTTTAAAGGAATACGAACCTGAAATGGGTAAGGTTGTAAGACAAGATAAAGCTGGTGTACAAAAAGTTAGAGCTAGAGAAATTGTACCTGGTGATCTTGTTGAAATATCAGTTGGTGACAAAATTCCAGCTGATATTAGAATTACAAAAATCTTCTCAACCACCCTTAGAATTGATCAGTCTATCTTGACTGGTGAATCAATATCAGTAATTAAACACACCGACGCAATTCCAGATCCAAGAGCCGTAAATCAAGATAAAAAAAATATTTTGTTCTCTGGTACCAATGTAGCTTCAGGTAAAGCTCGTGGTGTCGTTATTGGAACTGGTCTTAATACTGCCATTGGTAAAATTCGTACAGAAATGTCAGAAACTGAAGAAATCAAAACTCCATTGCAACAAAAGTTAGATGAATTCGGTGAACAATTATCTAAAGTAATTTCAGTTATTTGTGTTGCTGTCTGGGCCATCAATATTGGTCATTTTAACGATCCTGCTCATGGTGGATCATGGATTAAAGGAGCTATTTATTATTTCAAAATTGCTGTTGCTTTAGCTGTTGCTGCCATTCCAGAAGGTCTCCCAGCTGTCATTACAACTTGTTTGGCTTTGGGTACACGTCGTATGGCCAAGAAAAACGCTATTGTACGTTCATTACCATCAGTAGAAACTTTAGGTTGTACATCAGTAATTTGCTCTGATAAAACTGGTACACTCACCACAAATCAAATGTCAGTATCTCGCATGTTTGTCTTTGAGAAAATTGAAGGAAATGATAGCAGCTTCTTAGAATTCGAATTGACTGGTTCAACTTATGAACCAATTGGTGATCTTTTCTTAAATGGTTCACGTGCCAAATCTTCCGAATACGACACTCTTCAAGAAATTTCAACTATTTGCGTTATGTGTAACGACTCTGCTATTGATTTTAACGAATTTAAACAAGCTTTCGAAAAGGTTGGTGAAGCTACTGAAACAGCTTTAATTGTTCTTGCTGAAAAACTTAATCCATTCAATGTTAACAAGAGTGGTTTAGATCGCCGTTCATCAGCTATTGTTGTTCGTCAAGAAATTGAAACTAAATGGAAGAAAGAATTCACACTTGAATTCTCCCGTGATCGTAAATCTATGTCTTCATATTGTGTTCCATTGAAACAATCTCGTCTTGGTACTGGACCAAAACTTTTCTGCAAAGGTGCACCAGAAGGTGTATTAGAACGTTGCACTCATGCTCGTGTAGGAACTTCCAAAGTACCATTAACATCATCTCTTAAAAATAAAATTTTGGAACTTACCAGAACATATGGTACTGGACGTGATACGTTACGTTGTTTAGCTTTAGCTACTGGTGATAATCCAATGAACCCATCTGATATGGACTTAGGAGATTCAAATAAATTCTACCAATATGAAGTTAACCTTACATTTGTCGGTGTTGTCGGTATGTTAGATCCCCCACGTAAAGAAGTTTTCGATTCAATTGTAAGATGTCGTGCCGCTGGTATTCGTGTTATTGTCATTACTGGTGATAACAAAGCTACTGCTGAAGCTATTTGCAGACGTATTGGTGTATTCACTGAAGAAGAAGATACAACTGGAAAATCATATTCAGGTCGTGAATTTGACGATTTATCTCCCGCCGAACAAAAGTCCGCTTGCGCAAGAGCTCGTTTATTCTCACGTGTAGAACCAGCTCACAAATCTAAGATTGTTGAATATTTACAAAGCATGAATGAAATTTCCGCTATGACTGGTGATGGTGTTAATGACGCTCCCGCTCTTAAAAAGGCCGAAATCGGTATCGCTATGGGTTCTGGTACTGCTGTAGCAAAATCAGCCGCTGAAATGGTCTTAGCTGATGATAATTTCTCATCAATTGTCGCTGCTGTTGAAGAAGGTCGTGCTATTTATAACAACATGAAACAATTTATTCGTTATTTGATCTCATCAAACATTGGTGAAGTCGTTTCAATTTTCTTAACAGCTGCTCTTGGTTTACCAGAAGCCCTTATTCCAGTACAATTGTTGTGGGTTAATCTTGTAAGTTTACTTTTTATATTTAATAGAAGGACTATTAAATTATAAATTCTTTGCTAGGTAACTGATGGTTTACCGGCTACCGCTTTAGGTTTCAATCCACCAGATTTAGACATCATGACCAAACCACCACGTAAAGCTGATGAAGGTTTGATTTCAGGATGGTTGTTCTTTAGGTATATATCTTCATGAAAATTCCATTTGTTTTTTTATTTAACAATATGTTTTTCTAAATAATTAGATATATGGCTATTGGTGGTTATGTAGGCGCTGCTACCGTAGGAGCAGCAGCTTGGTGGTTCATGTACGCTGAAGATGGCCCACTCTTGACCTACTGGCATTTGACTCATCATTTGTCTTGTCTTGGTGGTGGTGAAGAATTTAAAGGAATCGACTGTAAAATCTTCAGTGATCCTCATCCAATGACAATGGCACTTTCAGTACTTGTCACTATTGAAATGTTAAACGCCATGAACAGGTACTGGAAATGTGTTTTTTTAATTATATAATAAAATTAAATATTAATTATCAATTAAATATTTATTTTAAAAATTTTTTAATTTTTTTAAATTTTAATATCACTACAGCTTGTCAGAAAATCAATCTCTTATTGCAATGCCACCATGGTCCAACATGTGGTTAGTAGGTTCCATGGCTCTTTCATTTGGATTACATTTTGTTATACTTCATGTTGAAGTTCTCGCAGTAAGTCATCTTTATTTTGCTTAATCATTTATGATTTTTATTTTTATTTTTTATTAAACACTTTTGAAAATGAACATAAATACATACACATCATATAAAACATTAATATTTATTTTCAGACCGTATTTCAAGTTACACCTTTGGGTACAGTTGAATGGATGACTGTTATGAAATTTTCAATTCCTGTTGTTTTACTTGACGAAACATTGAAATTCGTTGCAAGAAAAATTGCTGATGGTGAGAATTTCATTTATTCTGTTCATGGAATTGTGTTGATGTGGGCAGTGTTTTTTGGATGCCTGTATTTACAATTGCTTTAAATTTTTTTTTTTTAAAAAAACCCCCCCCTCCCTTTTATTTAAAACAAAAAATATTTTTACAAAACAAATTGTTTTAAAGTAAACAATTAAATTATGTATAGTGAATTATTTAAATTACTTAAAAAAAAAATTAATAATAAATTGTTTTTGCAAATGTTGTTTTTTTATACTAAATGTAGAAAAATTTATTAGTAAAATAACCGCAATGAAAATTGTTAAAAATTCTTTAACAAAGAAATTATTAACAAAATAAAAAAACAATATGAAGTATGTACTAATTGTGACTATAGTTTGTTTTAAGTACACTTAATAACAATCGAACAAAACAAAGGTAACTTGGTCTATCTATAATATAAATGTTATAGAATACTAAGAATCTCTATAAACTTTATATTAATTTTGTTTTAACATAACTTAAAAAAAAAATGCTGTTATTCCCTCTAACGTTTTGAATGTTTTATTTTCTTTGTTTTTTTTTACTAATGAAAACATTTAACTCAAGTCAAGTTAAATTAACAGTATGACAAATTTTTAGAATATTTATATATAAAAACATTTTTAATAACTTCTTTTTGATTTAACTTTTAACTTTATTAAAAATATTTCATTAATTTAATGCGATTTTATTTTAAATAATATTTCACCTAGAAAAAACGAAATTTAATATATATGTATAAATAATTAAATTAAAATAGAATAAAAAAAATTAAATAATTTTATTAATAAGTTTATTCATAAATTTTCTAATGAGTCGTTTAAATTTATAAAGATTTACATTTTCATTTAGTAAACTAAATTCTGTATTTTAAATAAATTCTAAATAAGTTAGTTTTACTTGTTAGGTGGAGTTAGTAAAATATTTTAAAAAATAAATTAATTCTATATTTTACCTTGAACAATTATTATCTTTATTATAAAAATAAAATTATAAGACTTAAAAATTAAATGGGTTCATACATAATACATACATTTTTTATTTGAATCAATAAGTAAAAACTATAATTAAAAATAAGAAATAGCCACTTGTTACAGAACATTCAATACACAAAAAGACTTAATATTTTCAGGTAATCGTTGTTTTAATTAATACATAAGTAAATTTCAAGTACAATTTTACAAAATATTTTTAAAAAATCATTCCATTTGTTTTGATCATATAATTAAATTTATAGAACGTATACAAAAATAAATTTAAGATATTTTAAAAGCACAGTTTTTTAAAGTGCACCGATTTGTAGAAAATTAATGTTTTTTATAACTAATTTGATAAATTAAATTTTGGTGGCCGGAATTTAAATATATATACATATAAAATTATTTAAATTTTTTTACAATCTACATAATATTTCGAAAACAATTTAAAAATTAATTTCTTCTTTGTCTTAAATTATTATAAAATTTTCATTTTAATATTAATTAAAAAAAAAAACTAATTTAGTGATTGAAATATTCAATTATTCTTATTAAAATTCTAACAACTGAATATTGTAAATATGGCTATAATTTATAAATAAATAATTAGTAATTATTTTAACTTGATTTTAATTCATGTTTGAAATAACTAAAAATAAATGCATGCATGAGTTAGTGAATCATACAATATTTTAACAACACCAAGTAGAATTCTTAAAATAAGTCGGTAAAATTAAAAGATATAATTTTATTGGTGATAAGAAATAAAAAATATTAAAGATATTTAAATAAATAAAATCTTATTGTAAAATCTTTATTGTATATGAAAAAAAAAATAATAAAGAAATTAAAAAAGAAAATTTTCATTTCGGTTCATATTTTTGTAGAATTAAACTTTTGTAACATTATAGATTAAGTTACACAAGCTTCTTTTTAAGGAATTTAATGGTTTCATATTTTTATATTTATTATTAATGATTTAGTATAAATTATTTCTGATTGGGATTAGGTAGGGTAGGTGTATATTAGGTATTAAAATTTATCATTCGTTAAAACTAAATTAGTAATTTGAAAAAAGATTTCAAATAAAATATTTCCTTTGTTCCAAAATAATTGCCAGATTTATTGGATTTTAAAAATTAAGGCTAAAATTAAAATTACTGTTTATATTTGAATATATATATATTAAATACTTTGAAAACCATTTCTAAAGTTAAACAGTCAAAAGACGAATTCATAAACGACATTTTATGAAACGAATACTGTAAAACAATATCTGTTAATTAATCGATTCATACAAATTGATTTTTTTTTTTTTTCAATGAATACGAATCTTTTTTGAATGCGTTTTTCAATTTACTGAACTAACTACAAATGTGGCCAAAAAATTTGGAACAGAGAAGAAAAATATAATTTCTAAAATCTGATTTAATTAACTATAAATTTTTTAATTTTCTTCAAAAGGAGGTTTTTTAAAATTTTGTTAATTATAAAAATATGAAAATGTAATAAACGAATAATAATTTTTTTAAAACAAGATAAAAATTTATAATTTTGTATACCTTATATAATTTATATATTTGGTGTTTTATTTTTTTTCATACTGTGATTATAAATTAAATGATAACCTAAAAAAAAAAACTTTAATGATATTATATTTACATAAATATTTTACTTTTTATTGTTAAAAGGTTGTTATATATATTTTTTTTGTGTTACTTTACTAAAATTGTAATTAATATTGCCTAATTTGAATATTCATTTTATATATAATATACCATCAAATTCATCCATCATCTCATAATATCTCATATGCTTTGTTGAATGTGTAAAGTTTTCAAAGTTTTAGTGTTCAATATTTAAAAAACAAAACAAAAAAAAAAAAACCAAAACAAAAAGTTGATTGCATGTTTGTTTTTTAAAAGATTTTTCTTATTAAAATATAAGTAAGTATTTCTTTTGAAACCTAAAACAATATTTAATATAATTTTCAAATATCCATAACTAATCACTTTTATTTTATTATACAACAGTAAACCCCAATTTCCATTAAGATGCATACCAACCAACACCCCTATTAAAAAAAAACAACAGAAGCCCCCAGTTACATGAATTTATACAATGAAAAAATTATTAATTTAAAATTAAAAAATTTAAAAAAAGGCATCCTATTAAAAAATTTAATAGTTGGAATGATTTTCATTGGCAGAAATACATACATTATAAATACATAAAAAAATCGTATTTATTTATTTATTTATTTTAATTTATTATTTTTTTTTATTTAATTAAATAATAATAATTTTAAAAAAAAAACAACAACAACAAAAACTCCTTTAACTAATGTACCATTATTATTATACATATTAATTTTTTTTTTATTATGCAATAAAACATGGAGTAAAAATTGAGACTCTAATATTTTTTTAATTGCTTTAATTTTTTTTTTATTTTATATTCCTACAAATTTAAAATTATTTTAAAAACAAAAGAATGAAAACTAAAATATCATTTACAAATGAAATTTTAATTTAATTATAATTTTCTTTTAAAAATTAAAAAAAAAAAAAAATAACTAAAATTATAAAAAAAAGAACAAATTTTTAAATATTTTAAAAAAATTAAATTTAAAATTGTATATAAATATATATATATATAAATAAATATTTTTATAGTACCCGAAACTGTGGTTGATAAGTGGAAACATTAAACAAGTCAAGCTTACTTCTTGTAACTTCTCATCAGAAAGCTGTAAGAGTATTAGTTATTACAATCGGTTCTTATCAACGATAAAATATTTCATTGTTAAGTTTTATTTAAAAACATTAAATATATAATTTAAAAAAAAAATAAATTAATAAAAAAAATTTTAAAAAAATGTAATTAAATGTTATATACGTTTCAGTTTAAATTATTTTAGGTTTATCCAAATAAATAAAAAACTTGCATAGATATTTTCTTTACTTGTTTTGTTTTTTTTTTTTTAAACAATTTTTTTTTTTTTTTTTTTTTTTTTGTTTAAATTAATTAAGTAACCTATTTAGTTTTTTTTATATATATATATAAATTAATTAAAAATAATAAAAAAATAGAAAAAAATATATTATTTAGGGTCGCTACACATGTAACCTAAATCGATAAGCAATGATGAAGGAAAGATATTTTTCTTTAAAAACCAAAAAAGCAATGTTTAAGAAATAAATTAAATCAAATAGATAATAAAACAATTTTTAGAATTTAATTCTATATTTTTTTTTTGTTCTATGTAAAAGGCTTTTCTTTAATCCTTGTTTTGTTTTTTAACAGTGTCTCTTACCCTCAGATCTATGATAAGAAAAAAAAATGGTTTCGTTGTCTATGAAAATAACCTTACAAAGATGTTTTATTCTGAATAATCTTTGTTTTATCTTGTGTATTCTTAATAATCTATTTTTGTATAAAATTTCTTTATTTTGTCGACATATAACATTTAAATTTAAACAAGGCGTAGTTATATTTTACTTTAACAATTTTTCTTTAAAGTTTAATTTCAAATGTGATACAATAAATTGGTTGTACCACCAATAAAGTAAAATAATTTACTCAAATAAATAAAATATCAATTTTACGAATACTATGTACTACGTTATTGTATGATAAGGTTATTTAAGATTAACGTCAGAAAACTATTATAAAACATTTCTACACTAGAAATATGAATTTTCTTTTAATAGTTTAAAATTTTTTATCATTATTTAAATTAAATAATATCTTAAACTTTATATAAAATTGTTATGCCAGGACGATTTGAAAAATAATTGGTTTTTGACAACAAATCAAATTTTACTGAAAATTAATTAAGACAGAATTTAAATTAAAAAAAAAATGATTAAGTTAAGCTTAAATTACAGTAACATAACATAAACTTATAAATTTTTGTACCAATAATAAAATTACAAAAATTAATAAGATTGCAAAAATATCAACACCCAGTTTATACCGATTTTATAAAATCATTCTCAAAATTTAAATTATTGAACCTTTTTGAAAATTACTACTGTTTTATCACAAAATCATAATTTGTAATTATCGAAAAATTATCTTTTTTCATAGCTGGGACCAGAATACAAGTTTCATATTTTTTGATCAAATTAGCTTTAACTTTTGAAATCCTTCAGGGAGAGGATATGAGAAAGTCAAATATTGAAAATCACAAATTCCCTTATTCAATGTATAATTACTAAATAGTAGGACTACTTAGGGTATAGTCATAGTGTGTGTATACTCTTCAGTTTTGTTTTAGATATGTGAAAAACGGTAAGTATTGCATATCATTTATTTAGAAAATTATATTGATATTAAAATAATTAATTTTTATTTATAATAAATTGGTTAGTTTCATATTTCTAAAAAAATGAAATTGTCAGTGTGTAAGTTTATAAATTTAATAAATTTACTAAAATTGTACAACTTTTATATTATAATAAAAATATAATAATTATTATTAAACAAAAAATTTCATATTTTAATTTAATAGACGTAAGTAATTAATTCTATGGTAATATTTGAAATAAAAAGTAAATTTATAAACATGGTAATGGTATACTTTTATTTCTCATAAAAAATTATCACTTCTCATAAAAATTATCATGAAAAAATACAAAAAAAAATTTACTTACAAGCTTAAAATACATATGTTCCTCTTAATATTAACAGTAATTAACTAAACGGAAATAGTTATAACAGTATTTTATTATTTACTGTTAGTACTTTTTTTTTTTCAATGTAGATAAATTGAAATTAAAGTATTTTTTTAATATCTCGTATTTCAAATTACATTTTCCACTTTGTCAAAAATAGTATTAATATTTTGGTTATTTAAATATTTAAACAGAATTTAAAAAGAGAGAAATAAATTTTCAAACTAATTTGATTAAACAGTTGTTAAATACATTGAAAAACAAATTTGACAAGACAATTGACATTTGCGACATCAATACCCTATCTATGCGTTGTTGATGTTCTCAGTTGATATTTCTTCTTTTTCTTTCACATCCTCATTTCTCCTAAAAAAAAAAGCTTAAAAACGATTAAAAACGACAAGGATGCGGTTAACACCCGAAAACATTGTTAACATTTTTGTTGACCAAAATTTAGCTGCTTTACGAGTTGCATGTCACCAATTCATCTATAACAGCAATAAAAAAATTTTAGGTTAGGTTTTAGGATAAAATTAAAAAGTGATATACTAGTGGGAGAACTCAACCGTGTATCATTCAAAATTTTAAAGTATATATGTATGTTTTTTTGTTTAATTATCTTTTTTCAAGTAAAAAAACATTATATGTAAATAAATATCTACAAACCTTAAAAACAATTTTTGAAAATATCTACAAACCTAGTTGGTATTTGTAATTTATACTTAACAAATTCTTTAAATTCCTTGTTCTTAAAATAATAATCAATAAAAAATGATAAAATAAACAAAAATGTTTTTTTTTATTTTTATCTTCGAAGTCCGCATTTAAAGAAAATAAATAATCCAATGTTTACCCTTAAAAATTGAAATTATAATATTAAAGCACACATCTAAAGTTGCGACAACAACTGACAACAAAAGTGTAAACGTGGAGAAATTTTGAGCAGTATAACAACAAGATGTGCTAATAACAACTGCAACATCGTCTAAATGTAGAAAACACCCTATAAGCAGAAAATTATTAAAATGAAATTGTAAAACGAGTATAATTTTTTTTTGGAATGAATTTGATCAATGCGTTCAGCATTATCCGCAGCAAAGAACATAATTCATTATCAACACTCATATGTCATACACATAATTCATAAACATTACCTCCTATTCTACAGGAGGTAAAGGAGGTAGGGAGTTTACTTAAAGTCGAGAAAGAATAATTTTTGGTATTGAATCTTAATATAGGGAAGGGTATGGCCGTATCGGACAAAATTATTCTCTAAACATACTGCAATAATTATTAAGAAATAATATACAATATTTAATGTAAAAAATTGCCCTCAATCGCAAAAAACGCGTAAACAGCTTTAAACCAAAAAATTTTTAGTATACATAGTTTGAATTTATATTATTTTCAAACAAAAAAACAAATTATTTTATTTTAAAATAAATTTAAAAAGAAATACATTTGGAATACTTGAAGGGTAGTAGAAATAGGGAAAATTTAAGTAGTTTCGAGGAATATTTTTGAAATGGTTTATAAAAAAAATTAAACGGAACAAAATTATTTTGCTAAATAATTCGTAATGATTTCTAATTAAATAAAATTTAGTTTTTATTACGACTTTAAGGCTTGTTTAATTTTTTCTATATAAACTGTCACCAGTTTTTTTTTTCAATGATACATTTTTGAAAATTTTAGGTCTTACGTTACGTAGTTCTGTTCCCCACAATTTTAATTTTGTACGTTTACCGATTATTTTTTACGGTTGCGGTAACCACCAGAATGTCCATTTGTAATTTTTTATGATGACATTTAGTTCTAATTTCTCTAACAAAAATAGAAGGTCTATTGTACTTAATTCCGACATATGCAAACATTTACACAAAGTATCGTCCTTTAATTTTCGTTACAATTAGACCCAACCTAAATCAACGCGTACGGCATATATTTTTTTTCAACAAATATTCATGATTTTTATGAGACCAATCGAAATACGAGCTTAAAGCGCATAATCTATCAATGTGTTATTTAACACAACGTAATCGATTTACAAGAATGATGTTTACCGAACTAAGAAAAGCTGCTGAATCAATGACAAGAAATTCGCCACAAGTTATTTGAAATATAATAAACTATTTCATATTCTATTTGATTATTTTTTTTTCTGTTGATATAGCTAACTTAAAAAAAAAAGTGCTTTAAAAACTGTTATAAAGTTAATAAAAAGTTATTAATTTAATTTTTGTGAACTTTAAATGAAGAGTTTTGAAATATAAATAGCTTCTTTTATCTAATTAAAAACAAAAATATACAGAAAATGATTGGAAGGAAAGGGGTGTGGGGCAAGAAAAAGTTTTGTGCGTTTAGTGACATCTATTGTCCTTAAACTAAAACTCTCACCTTGAAATATAAGATTGCCTACTCTCCCCCGATGGTAGCGCCAACACTCAATTTTTTTTACTATTTTTTTAGCCATCTATTATACGAAGTATATATTATATTATCTATGCCTTTTTGAAAGGTATGATGTTTTTGTTTTATTTGAAAATATTAATAAATAAAAGCATAAAAGATAATGAAATGACAGTCCAGTGTAGTTAGCATGAAAAAAAATTTTTGAATTTTTTTTGTTCGTTTATAAAATAAAAAAAAAGCAAAGCTGTAAAATTTTAAGCGCAGACTTTTTTTCGAGGAACGCCATTAGTGTTTCTTTTACAACTCAGAGCGTCAGATTGGTGGTCTAAGCATAAGCCGACATTTATTATTCATTAAGTTAAATGTAAATTATTCATTAAGTTAAAACGCAGTCATTTCGCGTTCAAATGTCAAATAATTGAACTCGGATAAATATTTTTTATTAATTCTTTTTCTATCTTGGATTAAATAATATCAAACCATTATTCAAATAGCTATACAATAAATTTTAAACTATTGAATTTTTTTAATTAATGAAATTTGTAAACAAAACAATGTCAAAAAACGCTGTCATGTACATTTCATTGTCGACACTCCTATGTTGACTGCGGAATGAGAGAGGAATAAGAGCGACATTGTAGAAAGGCCATTAAGTTTTTTTTAACTTTGACTTTTTTATTAACTTTCTACGAAAGCTTATTTTAATGGTAAAACTAATAATGAAATTATTTGCTTTCGAATAAATATATTACTAGACAACTATATATTCGAATAAATATATTACTAGACAACTATATATTCGAATAAATATATATAGTTGTTTCATTCTCCTGTCCAAGCTCTAAAATATTTTTAAGTTTTAACATATCATTCGTTTATTTCTTCACGTTATGCCATACATTTTTTTTTTAATTTAGTTTATCTAATTTATTTTGGCAATTGATATTATTGCAATATAAATAAAAATTTTTATTCGAAAATGACAGTTAACGATTTTTATTTTACCTGATCAAAATGATGTTTAATAAAAGATTTTGGTGTTTGAAAGTATTTTTGACAGTTTTGACAGTATTAAAATCTACAATAGAATATGTTTATATAATATGCTTAATCTTTTTCATAAAAACTGTTTTTTATTCATTAATTTTTATTTAGTTATACAAATTAAAGTTTCAATGACAAAATTTTACAAATTTTATTACGTATTGAATATTTCTAAATATATTTAAATTTTTTACATTAAATATTGTATATTATTTATTAATAAATACCCCAACAAAATAGGTATTTTTCAAGAAAATTTCATTAGATTTTATAAAAAGAGATAATTTATAAAACTTTCAAATGAATTTAGCTAAGAACAAGAACTATTTTTAAAATAAAATATCTTCATACAAGATATTTGAATCGTTTTCGTATGTAGAAACTTTCCCTATTTTTAATGACATTGAAGCCCATATTGACATACGCTAGACATTGGCGTTACGTTCTCAATTAAAAAGTTATAGAGTTTTTAAAAGGTTTCTTCACGAACACTTATTAAATTTTAATAAGTTTATTTATTAAATTATAATAAGCCTTGTTTCGTGAGCGTGTTTTTTTGCAGAAAAAATTATTATTTGATAATTTGACAAATATTACTAATACTTTTTTATTTTTGACAGTTATCAAATGAAAATAACGTAGTATTTTCCAATAAGTTAATAAAATAATAGCTTTGAGGCTTATTATCTTTTAAAAAACGTATTATTTTTAATCCGTTCGTTTATATAAGTTTTTACTAGAAATTTTGTTTTTGTAGTTCTCAAATTGATTTAGAATTCTACACCGTAGAATAAACGAACGGAATGAAAACTGTCAAAAATAATAAATTAACTTATTAAAATTTAATAAGTATTCGTGCAGAGACCTAATATTATATTTTTAAAAAAACAGTACTGTTATATAAAATTGTGCTAAGAAAACTATTTTTGAATCGATTACATGCTGAAAAGTATCCGAAATATTTTCGGCATATTTTTGGTACAATATGAAACTAAAAGCAGCTAAATTTAGCACTCAAAGTGCTAAAATGGAAATGCTGCAAGTGAACCATATTTATTAAATTTACTTTTTTTTTAAATTAAAAAGAATAATAAAAAAAAAATAATAAAAAGAAGAATAATAAAAAAAAATTAAATAAAAAGTTATCAAAAAATATAAAACTTTTCTAGTGTTTCATTTCAAAATTGTTTCAAATCATTTTAACAATTACAATTCTGACTTTCGCTTGTCAAAACTAACCATAAGTGTGCCGGTCAATTTTGATAGTGTATTTTAATTTTAGTTAGAATATATTTAGTATGAAATAACGCCATTATATATTTAATGTTAAAACATAAGAATATCAATTTATAAAGATTATCATACATTGTTTTTCAAAGAAATTGAAAGTGATTTTAATATAATAAAAGATTGTTACTAATTATTAATTAGATAAATAGATTAACGACGTTCTTCATTAATTTCTTAATGAATAGAGAATAGCCGTAAATTATATGTAAAAAAAAAATAAAAATACACAAGCATTTATATATTGAGTAGTTGGTATTTTCAGTACTACCAATTTTATATATTTTCATGTTTTCGTTTTGACAATACATTGAATTTTTTTTTTTTTTTTTCATTCGTTTTCAATGACATAAAAATGAAAAACTTGGTGCATATTAAACAAATTTAAAGAAAGTAGTTTTTAAAATATTTAACTTTTAGGAGTGGAATTAATTTTATAAAAATTATAAATTGAATTAAAATGAAGGGTAATTATTTTTTATTTTATAAAGTAATTATAATTCTATGTAATGATTTAATATAAATTATTTTTTTTTTTATAGGTGGCATTTATTCTACACAAAAATATAGGAATGCAACGATACACAAAGAACACTACATCTGCTGCTAATAATAATCAAAGTATAAATAATACTAATATTGGTAAGTCTGAAATAAAATAAATATATAATAGAAAAAAAATTTCAATATTTTTTGAAAATGTTTTCTTTTTTTTGAAACTTAAATTAATACATTTTTATATTGTTTTGTATACATGAAAAAAATTATTTAGCAGCGACATTTTGTGTAGAAAGTCTCTTTTTTTTTTTTTTTTTGATTGTTTACACAGAATGTAAATGCTTGCATAAAATTTCATAGAGGAATGTATACAGGTAATAAGTATAACATAAAATGGAGAATATAGATATATCTACTTAAACTATTGCGTTAAAACAAAGTCTACTAAAACAGCAACAAAAATATCTATTTAGATAGGTACCTATTTGGGAATAAAATTAAAAAAAAAAAATGAAAAAAGCACTTTTTGTAATCAGTGTTGCTTTTTTATTCATGTCAAATGGCGTTCATTTGTGAAAACGATTTAACAATTTATATGCTTGCAGTATTACAATTTGTTTTCTAATTTATTTGTGAAAGTAGTTCGAAATAAATTACCTGTTGAATTTTCGGCTATTTAATTAGTGTAATTTATTCTAAATTAAATTTATTCATCAGTTCAACCAAATTGTTTCATTACTATTTTATGGTGTCTAACGATAAAAGATTGTAACAAACACAACTCTTAAATTAATCTTTAAAAGTTTTTAAATTTTGTTATTCATTTTATGAAAGTAAATTGAAATAACTATACATACATATTACATTTTATTATGTTCGTGTTTTAAAACTTTTTTAATTTATCTCTTATGAAATAAATTTTTTTTTATTTGTAATTTTCAGCAATTTGTAATTTTTTTTTTTATTTAATTTTATTTTAGATTCAGCAAAAAAAGAAAAAGCATTCCCCTCATTTGAAAATTTAATATTTTTTATTGATGTTTCCAAAAAAAATGAATATGCAAAACTTGAAGATAAAATAAAATCTGTCGGAGGAGTAAGTTAAATTTATTTGTAATATTTTTTAAATCATTTAATTAAATGTTACTTTTTTTTTTATATATTTGTAGACAATTAAATTGTTCTTAACCGATGATGTAACACATTTTATAACTGATAAAGCAAGTAATGTACAAAATACTAATTTATTAAATGCATCGAGCCCAAAAGGATCATATAACTGTTCGAGTCCTAAAACTCCAGAACTAATTGATTCAAAGTCTAACAAGGTAGCCCATAAATTATTAGTTCTTTTTTCAATTATTTATTTTATTTTATTTTTGCTTAGATAACAACTTCAAGAACTCGAAGTCGTGTTGATGAAATGATCCATAGAGCACGTCTAGAAACTAGCGTCTCACAACCAAGTTTGTTAGATGTTGCTTTATTAAAAAACATTCGTGTATGGGACTCTAATTTTGCAAATTTATACTTAAATAAATTAATTAAAAAAATTAAACTATATAAATCTAATATAAAAAAAGGAATTAGTGATAAAATATATTTAACAAAGCCATTTATAAAAATTGAAGATAATTTAGGTAAATATAGACCATATTATAAAATATTTAAATCTAAATGGCCTTTGGTGAATTTAATTAATTGTGAATTAGACAATTCAAAAACATCAAAACAAGATATAATTAATGAAAAAATAAATAAAAAAATTATTAAAGAAACTGATAATAATAAAATTGACAAATTTGGTTATTGTGAACTTTGTAAATGCGAATATGATATATTAAGTGTTCATTTAAAAACTGAACAACATTATTCGTTTGCCAGTGATCCAAAAAATTATGAGGCTTTAGATAAGCTAATTGACGAAAAAATTAGTGTTAAATATTTTTTAGAAGAAAATTGTAGTGAAATTAATAACCAAGACATACAAGTTCCAACAAATATGACAAAATTGCAATACCACGATTATTTTTCAAGATCAGCCAATGATAGTGAGAAGGTATATAAATTTTTTCTTTAAAATGTTTTAAATTATTAAGTTATTATTTTTAATAAAAGATTTAATATATTATTATTTTTGTTTTTTTTTTAAATTTTAAATAAATTTAATATTGCAGCTAAAAAATTTTAATTATAATTCTGTTGTTTTAGGCTTTATGTGTTCAGGGAAAGATAAATCGAGTTACGCGACAAGGTCAGGTTAATTTAGAATCAAATATAAATGGTTGTAAAAAAAAAAGAAGTGAAATAGTTAAAAATAATAAAAGTTCTTCAGATAATCATATTAAATCTGAAAATCATTTTAATTATGTTAGCGAGGTTCGTAAATCTGAAAAGGAGACTCAAAATTATAATTCAAAAGACAACCCATCGTTATATTATAAAGTTATAAAATCACAATCAGATACTGTAGGGGATTTAAATAATAAAACTAATGACAAGGACTTAGGTAAACCAGCGTTAATAGTTAAATTTAGAAAAATAAGACAATCTGAATTGTCTGTATTAAATGGAGAAGCTGAAAATTTTATGTTCCCTAAAACAAAAACTGAAATTGAAAATAGTAAAAAACAAAATAATGATCAAAAACCAAATAAAAGGAAATATTTAAATGCATTTGCTGTAGAAGAAAAAAAAGATGAACAAATTAAAAATAGTTCTGAGTCAAAAAAGAAATCAAATTCATCACCTGATTCAAAAACTAAAAATAAAGAATCGTACAATAATGATTATTTAACAAATTTGAAAAATTTAAGTTATTCATTTGAACGTATCCCAAGTTGTGAACCATGGTTTAATGTATTTTGTAGGCAAGATACTGGAAAAGAACATACTTTTGAATATTTTGGGGGAACTGGTAAGTGAAGTTTCATTTAATAATTTTTCTTTATTTTTTTTTATGAATTTTTTAAAACATTCTGCTATGTAGAAAATTCTACTAAAACTACACGCTGTGTTGTATCTTCGGAATTTTAAAAATTATTAGAGAATGAAGGATTTTTTCTCAATAAAATGATGCTGTAATGTACAAAATACTTTGGGTGGATATAAAGACCATGGCCACTTTTTAATTGTGTAAAAATCTAATTTATAAATGCAGTGACTATAATAGTAATTCATTTTGCTAAAATTTTTCAAAAATTCTTGGATGGTTATTGATTTTTGAATTTTGGTACAAGGTATGATTTTTTCACATAGATTAAACGATTGATTAAAAACAAAAAAATAAATTCAATATGAATAAAGATTTTCATTTAAATGTCCATTAACTGGAAAAAAGTTAATGCCCATTAACGTCAAGTGGATTACATTAAAGGAATTTTCGAATATTTAAAGCTTCTTAAATAAACTGAGGGCTAATTTTTTTTTTTTTTTTATACTTTATTTTTATACTTTTTAATTAACTATATTTTATTATGACTTTGTACATGTAATAAAATAAACTTATTTTTCTATTTTAGGTTATAAAAGGTTACCGTACGAAATGGGACACATACCAATAGTGCAATCAAAACCGTATTTAAATTATTGTATGTTATGTAAAAACAAAGTGGAGCCAAATGAATATAAAATCAGCAATTCGACGGAAGAACTTTCTAAAAAATCAAATGAACTGAGAGTTAAGTTGGAAAATAATATAACCGGAATTAAAAACGTTTCTGAACATAAGGAAAAGTATAATAATTGTAATCATAAACAACAAACTAATTGCAAATTTCAATCTAATCAACAACAAATGGAAATACAACAACAACTAGAATTACAGCAACAACAAACGTCAGTTAATTCACAACAACAATCCGTAAATAAACCGTTTAAAAAATTTTACTTAATGAATTTGGATATGCCAAGAAAATCTCCAAGAGAACATGCTTCAACATTAGCTATGTTAAGTTGTCTTGTTAAAAAAAGTAATAGCTGCCAAAATTCTGTAAATAATGATAGTAAGGAAACAACGCCAGAACCATTATTAAATATAAATAGAAATATTTCAACACCTTCTATAGAAAATGATGAAGAAATCAAATTTGAAAGTAAAGAATTACAAAGTCAAAAAGAACTTAAAGACGATGATAATAAATCAGAAAAATATTTAAAACGAAGATCTAAATCATTTTACAATGAAAGAATACAAAAATTGACTTCTGTAGCTCTTGAAAAAGAAATAGATTATTTTCTTAAAAAATCCTATTCAGACTGCTTAGATTTTAATAATCCTTTAACAAATAAGTTTAGAAATAGTATTGAAACAGAAGATGACGATGATGATGAAAATGAAGAAAAGGAAAAATTCCAAAATAATATCAATTTAGATGATATTTTGGAAAGATCGTTAAAAGAAGATCTCACATATAATCGATCATTATTATTAAGTGATGGTTTAAAAATAAGTGCAAGTCAAAAAAAGCGACCGATTAATAAAACCGGTTGGCCATACAAAAAGAAGCTTCTAACTAGACGACAAAAAGGATGTATAACTGGGTTTCATCATCACAAAGGTGTTTTAGTTAAAAAATCTAGTCCTTGGTCCATTATTAATAATAATAGTTTTCGTAATGATGATAATGCTATTAATAAAAATAATGAGAAAAATTTAGAAAATGCCAATGTTATTAATAGTTTTTCGAATTTGGATGATTCAACTAATAAAGTTGATAATAAATTAACAAGAAATATTAGTGACTCTATTAAAGTAGAGAATAGTATTATAGACTGTCAAGAAAATCTTAAAAACCAAATTGTTAAAAATGAAGATCAAGCTACTTCAAATAATAATAATTTGAATTCACAAATTGAATTGTCAACAATATCTTCTGTTCCTATATCAGATGAACCAATTAATGAAACCAAATCAAGAACACTAATTAAAACAGCAACCGTAACACTAACACAAACAGTAGAGAAAAATAATTCAAATTCGAATAGTATTGCTCCTCCTTCACCTAGGGTATTACGAAGGCCTAGAGGAAGATGGTACAGGGAAAGATAAAATTAGATTTAAATATTCTTTTTAAGTATTATTAAATTCGTTATGAGACAGTTTTATTTCAGCCAAAATATGAAAATAAAATTTTTTTTTATATATATTAAAATTGTGTAATTTCAATATAGTTTTGTTTTTTTTTATTTTTTAATTTTTAGAATTAAAATATTATTGTATGTGAGTTTATTATAATTTTCTTATTAAAAAATATATATATATATAAATAAAAAAAAAACGAAATTAAGTTAAATAAAAAAATGTTTTCATATTTAAATTAAAAATCGTATTTTTTATTATAATTTACTACTCATTCAAACTAAAAATAGCAGATGACTCACTCAATTAGTCATACCAAAAAATATGTGATCGTGTTAAATACAATATTTTCGATTTACCTTTAATTTAATGTTTATTACTTTAGTAATTCAATATTAAAGCCAGACTATAAATGCGCTATGAAATAATTGAAGTATAGAATACAAATTCATTAGTATAAATTTTATAATTGTATTCTTGTAATTTCTAAGCAGTAGTAACTTTAATAATAATTTTTAACATCTGTTAAATGAGAATTTCGAACCCGAAGTTTGCGTTAAGCAATTTTGCGCAATGAAATAATTTCTGTATGGAATACAAATTCATTAGTATAAAATTTACAATTGTATTCTTGTAATTTCTAAGCAGTAGTAACTTTAATCATAATTTTTAACATCTGTTAAATGAGAATTTCGAACCCGAAGTTTGTGTTAAGCAATTAATATGTAAACAAGTATGTATTATTGATAGGTATTGAATCTTAAGTTCACAGAAATGTTTGTTAAACCTTAATACCAGGTGCAACTTCTTTAAATTTAACCCTCACACTATTTTTATTTCTACCCCTTACCTTTAGTTTTTCAATTTATCAAGGATATATTTTAATATCTTTATCATTGCACAACAGCTGTGCTTTGGGTTTTAAGAAAAATGGCGCATTTCTTTCAAATTTTTCTCACAGGTATAAATAATTTTGTCTAATTCCTATAAAATAAATTCTTATTAAAATTAGAGTTTTCTTCTGTAAATTTTAAAGTTATAAACAATTTTTTATCTCTTTATTTCTACTAGATGTAGACTTGTTTACTTTTTTCACATTATTTTTTTTTTCCATTTCATTTAATTACCAAATTGATATAAATTAGCCAAACAAATGTTTTATTTTTATTTTTTAACATACCCTATAGATTAAATTTACTTAAATTATAATGTCACATGAAATTATGTAGTAAGAGTAATAATTGTGAGGACACTTTCATTTAATCAAAAGTACAAACACACTTATATACTCATATAATTTACAAATCTTCATCTTCTTCGGGTAAAGCGGTTTCTTGAGCTTCTTGTAAATCTTTTTCAATTTGAATTTGCCATTCTTTATCCATTTTAACTTCAGGTGGTAGAAGAGCTGGCATAGCAACGAATTCTAAGTTAGGATCACCAACCAATTTTCTTGCTAACCATAAAAATGGTTTTTCGAAGTTGTAATTAGATTTTGCAGAGATATCATAATACTAAAAAATATAAAATAAAATAATGAGATAACCAAAAAAAAGTTTTATTGCTTTAGTAAACAAATATTTATATATAAATAAAGATAAAGTACTTACTTGCAAATTCTTCTTTCTGTGAAATACAATGCTTTTAGCTTTAACTTTCCTATCTTTAATATCCACTTTGTTACCGCATAAAACGATAGGAATGTTTTCGCAAACTCGTACTAAATCTCTATGCCAATTTGGTACATTTTTATATGTTACCCTTGATGTAACATCAAACATTATAATTGCGCATTGTCCTTGAATATAGTAACCATCACGCAATCCACCGAACTTTTCTTGACCTGCCGTATCCCAAACATTAAATCTAATGGGTCCTCTGTTAGTATGAAAAACTATTGGATGTACTTCAACGCCCAAAGTTGCAACATATTTCTTTTCAAATTCACCGGTCATATGTCGTTTAACAAATGTTGTTTTACCAGTACCACCATCACCGACTAAAACACACTTAAATGTTGGAATATCTGCTTCTTGTGCCATTTTTGTATTAATTTTTATTATAAAACTTTTGTTATTCTGTTTTAAAAAAAAAATTTAATAATAAATATCGAGTGAAAAAAATTTATCACAACTTCTTTTTTTATATATTTAAAGTTTTATATTTCGATTATACTTTTACGCACAGATATTTCTCGATTATTTTTCTAATAATTGAAATAAAAAAAGCACTTTTTAATGGCGGGACCACAGCATAGAGCAAATACAAGTTTGACACTTTTCCTTATTTTTTCCTCTGCACAATGACAATTTTATTCAGTTTTTTTTTCTGTTTTCGACCAGTTGATGACTCAAATAATAAAATAACACAAGTCAAATTGAGTTTCATGCAGTTTTATAAACTTCAAACCGGCATCAAGTGGCATCAAATCAACCCGTTTAATTCAAAAATAAGTTTAACAAATTTTAAACTAGGTGGATACATATATCTTTTTATGATATATTTTTTTTATTTTATTGGATACCGGCTTTAAAAATTTTCCATTTAATTGAGATGAACTCAACAAAATCCGTTTAAATTAAAAATGAATTTAAAAAATAAATTTGAATAGAAAGTAAATAATATTAATAAAAATATTAACAGATATTATTTTTAATATTAAAAACTTTTCAGTTGGTAAATTCTTCAAATATTTTTAGACAAAGTACGATAAAACAAGTAAAAATATATTTAATGTGTCGTTTTCTTAAGTTTAAATTTTTATTAATTTTTAATGCATAAAATAATTTATTAAAGTTTTTTTCTTTATTTTTCTTTAAAGATCATTTAACATTTTTAAATTCTTTTTAATGTGTCACCTGCCATCTATTGGGTTTGTTAGCAAATATAATAGAAAATTAAACGCTCTCAATTTTTCTTTTCAAATTAACTTCTAAATAAATATGTGACATCTATTGTCAAAAAATAAAAACAAATTTAAATTTAAATGTTTCTATTATGCAGTCCACAGATAATCAAATTAGATTTAAAAATTTCAAATTGAATGCACATTTAAGTAGATTAAGTAGAACAACTTGTTGTTGGTGGAAATAATTGAAGAAATTGCATTTAAACAGCACTGGATTCCATTCCATTCACCTTTTGCTGATAACTTTCTTTTATGGGTGATATAAAAAATTTCTTTAGGACTATTATTAAAGTATTCCAGTTTGGAATACCTTCATAGATTTTAGATATTTTAGTTCCATGCAATCTTAAGTGCGATATGAAGGGTACGACTAAAATTGTGGTGGGGTAAATTTAGCTACTGCTAATTATTCTGGTTGTATTAAAAATTAAAATATAAACTTCATTTTTTTTTAACTTAAGTATTTATTTTAATTTATATTTCAAATTTTTAGTTTCAGAACTTAGTGTACAACAACAATATACATTATTTAATATTCCTGTTCATTTGCTAAAATCATTTATTGTTTTAAAGACAAAAGCAAAATACAAATCTAAATACAAATTGTTATTACAATGATAGTCGTTTTTTTTTAAATTTAAAAAAAAAAAACTACTATAAAATGAAAGATAAAAAAATTTCTAATTCATAGATGTCGCGACCGTTTTGGACACAACATTAAGCCTATCTTTTATTTAACTTATGTTTACATTCAGGGCCGGCGCTTTCATATGCACAGTATGCACAGTAAAACAGGGCGCCAGAATTTAAGGGCGGCAAATTTTCAATTGAAATTAAAAAAAAAAAAATTTTTTATCTAACAAAAAATTATATAATAATAAAATAAGTATTGAAAAAATGTATTCGAAATTTGTTTTTTCAATATCATATAAAATAAAGCATGTTTTATTTTTTACCTATCTACATTTTATAATTAAGGAACAGCGATTTTTTGGTGTTCATTTGTATTTATTGTGGTTATCAAATTTTTTCCATAGATTAGAGAATAAGAAAATAAAATAATATAAGTTCTCTTTCACAGCAGCTATCATAAAAATATTGAAAGAGTAATTTATTTTTCTCTTTTCTAAATTCTTCTAATAAGTAATAACATTCCTCCTAACATTCATATCAACAAGCTATTGAACAAAATTATCAATTTAAAAAAAGTGCACCTTATACAACAACAAAATCTATAAGACCAAAAAATAACATTTTTATTTTTGTACTACATTTTCTAATTTAAGGAACAGTGATTTTTTGGTGTTCATATGGCTTATTGTGGTTATCAAACTCTTTCCATAGAATAAGAAAATAATATAAGTTTTCTTTCAATAGCAGCTATCATAAAAATATTGAAAGAGTAATTTATTTTTCTCTTTTCTAAATTCTTCTAATAAGTAATAACATTCCTCCTAACATTCATATCAACAAGCTATTGAACAAAATTATCAATTTAAAAAAAGTGCACCTTATACAACAACAAAATCTATAAGACCAAAAAATAACATTTTTATTTTTGTACTACATTTTCTAATTTAAGGAACAGTGATTTTTTGATGTTCATATGGCTTATTTTATTACAGAATCAGAAATGAGAAAATAAAATAAGTAAATAACATACTACTCTTTCAAATTTCAATATAAATTATTGAAATAAGAGCAATTTATTTTTATTCTTTATCTTTTATTCTTTTCTTTCTTATTCATTATTCTCTTAAATTTTTCTTTGATTATGTTGTATTCTTATTCTTTTGATTCTTACTTTATTAATTGAGATTTGAGAACATTATAATAATAGCTGTGTTGTGTGTAATGTGTATATATAATACATATAAATATAATACTATACTAATACTACATATATTTGTATAAATATACAAATACCATGGTCCATGATTAGAGAATTAGAACAAAAAACATTATTAATTCTTAAAAAATGTTAAATGTTATTATTTTTAGTAGGTACATGAAATATTTTTATATGGAGGAACAAAAAAAAAACACTGAATTATAAATAATTATATTTATAATCTATAGAGTATAGAAATAATAAAAAAAAAGTTTTCTAGTACCTACCTACTAGATTAGCATGTTAATTTTTTTTAATGCATTTTTTATTTAAACTGCCTTTTTAATGTCAAATCAAATTATTTTTCAAATATTATTAATTAAATACATATAATACATATTAATTAAAACATTTGAAAAATTTAAATATCTAAATTCTCATTTTTTAAAAGTTATAAAAATTTTATTGTTTGATTGTTTTTTTTTTTTAAATTTAGTGCAGTAAAGCTTAAAGATATTGTAATTTGTAAGAAAAACCTACTTTCTCCACTATTGAAACATTAGAATTTATATTTGAAAAAAAATTAGAAATATTATTTCCCAATTTAGTTATAGCTTTAAAAATTCAACAATACCTATTACAGTAGTTTCAGCAGAACGTAGTTTTTCAAAATTAAAAATTATAAAAAATTATTTGAGAACAACAATGACTCAAGATAGATTAGTAGGATTAGCAACTATATCAATTGAAAGCGAACTTCTTGAAATTTGGACTACGAAGAATTAGTTAACGACTTTGCAAAAATAAAAGCGCGTAGAATTAAATTTTAGTATTTTAAATTTTTTCATAATGTTTTAATTAATTTTAACTTTCTTAATAATATGTTATCGGTTAAAATTTTTGTTATTGAGGATTATACCTCCGTGGGACACCTCTTTAAAAAAAATGCATTGAAAGTTCTACCTCAAGGATGATGTGGAAACGAACTTTTCCAGGGCGGCGTTTTCAAAAAGTGCACAGGGCGCCAAAAAGCGTAGCGCCGGCACTGTTTACATTTTCAAGTATTTGTTCTACATCATTTTTTTTTGAGGGGGATCGAGGAAATTTTCCTTCTTTCTGGGTATTTTGGTCTTAAAAATTAAAAAAGGGAATAAGGGAAACAGCATGAAAAATCAACTTTTTCTGGGAAAATTTTTTTATTTAAAATTTTTTAAACATAACCCTGGTGCTCTTTCAGTTATATAAAAACCTTTCTTACCAAAATATACTAATTTAAAAAAATTAATAGATATTCTAAATATTAATAATGTTTTTTTTTTCTAAACTTTAAAATTTCTTAAAAATTTGTAAATTTTGTGTAATATTTCTGTAATATTTTTAAAGATATGAAAATAATATATTATCATTATTTATTACTTATTAGGCGTAGATTAATTGTAAGAAAAAAAAATTAAATTATAAAATATTAAATTTGTTTTTTTTTTCGCGAATTAAGAAAAATTTTTTAATTTGGATTTCCTCCATAATATCTTTTTGTTTTATAATTTGTATCTTATTTCAGCCTTATGGAGTTGTAAAAAATAAAAAAAAAATTGAGGAAAAATTTCAGAGAAATTCGTTTGTTAAAAAAGAGAAAAAATAGAACAAAGAACAAATTCTTTAGTTAATAATTATTTGGGACACAATAATGAATTAATTATTTCAATATGAAGTTTAGTTCTTGTCTTTATTTTGATTAAGTTTAAGTCAGCAGAAATGCGATCTGCAAACGCGGAGCTATGAAGAAAAGTCATTATATTAAATATAAAATTAAACAAATGTTTGAAAGTGTTCTTATCAAGAGAATTTTTAATAAAATTTACTTTTAAATTAGAAAATCTGTCTAGTAAAAAAATAATAAATCGAGTACTATCTAAAAGCACTAAAGAAGTCTGCATGTCGTAGACAAAATACTGGTTTTTGTAAAAATAAATAATTTTAGTGAAATTAAAAGGAAACTACTTGCTTTTTATTTCTTTTTAATAAAACTATCCACGGGTCTCAGTAACCCATGGTTTTTAAATATTGTAATATCATTTATGATATGGAATATTAATATAAATATAATTGGAGCGTATCAAAATCTCGTGCTTTTATAAATCTCGGGTGTCAAAATCTCGTTTTTCAAAATCTCTTGTTGTAAAATCTCGCGCTTTTTATAGTTTTTTAGTTGAAATACTATAGATATGTAGGAAATGTAATTAGAAGGTTATATTAGATAAATTAGATTTTTGACTTGGTTTCAGGGTTTTAATAATTTGTTAAACGAGAACTGGTGGCGGTAGCCCCCACTATTTAAAATGTTTTTTAATATTTTAATATTGAAATTTGTATGCAAAAACATAATTAGAAGAGATTTTGAACTAGGAATAAAATCAGGATTGTACGCCTTTTACAGAATATATGCGAGATTCTTAACTAGCAGGAATTTTAGGGTTGAATTCATAGGCAGGATTATTCATAGGTGGTTTTAAAGTATGTTTCAAAATCAGAGTTACAAGTCTTTAACAAAATATGTATATAATAAGTGAAAGTTTTTTTATTGGTATTATTTTTTTTGGAAATTTTAAGACGCGAGTTTTTGACATATTTTTTTTTAATTAAACTTTATTTATTCCAATTTGTCAAATTTACCTTAATCTAAAAAAACTTTACAAAAATGTTTCTTATCAGTATTTTTATGTTTTAACATCTAAAAATATAATTGTTTTTTTATGTTATATTATGTCAATATTGATTTATATTACTCTTATTACTCTTATTTTTAATATACATATGTTTATAGAATTTCATATCTTTAAAATTTCATTGTAAAAATTGTTGTAAAAAACAATGTTTTTTATTTTAATTTTTCTAAAACGAGCCTACACTATCTTAACCTAATTTAAAAACTTAGCCTACGTTACACTTGTATACATACTAAAAAATATGTTTCTATAAATTTCATGATGTACCTAACCACCTCGAAATTTTGACACATAGATGTTGAAAAACAAATTTTGAAACGCGAGATTTTGTATCTAACCCAAATAAAATAAATAAATAAATAAATTACAAATTTGATAATGAACAACAATATTATATTACCGAATTTTATTTTAAATAATTAAAATGCACATCAAGATAAGTTTATACATAAATAACTGAATTATAATTTATTTTAAAGGTTATGTTATAAATACATGAAGTTTTAAAATAAATTTTTTCTTTTTTAAAAAAACCGTTATTTTTTTTCCACCAAAAACTTGTAATAATAAAATCAAAAATTAAAAATTAAAAAAAAAAAAAACTTAAACTTCAAATGGGCATGCGTTAAAAATGTCTTGTTCCTGATTGATATATTATAATTTTTCGAACAAAAAAAAAAATTTTTTTTGCTGGATGTTAATATAAGTTTTGTTTTCATAATTTTAGTTTTCGTGTTTTTATTTTTCTAATTAATAATTAAAAAAATCATCAAAAAATTGAACAAAGAAAATAGTATATAAAAAATTAATATTTTATATTGCCACAATAGGTAAAAAAAAAAAAAAGAACATTTTCTTTTTCATTGAATAATTTCAAAATAATTAAATACTTAAGTGTTACATAAAACAAATTATATTAATTATATTAATATTTTTTTTTATTAATTTATATTTTAACTTAACAAAAAGGAGCAATTTATATACTATATAATATTTAAAATATTATTTACACAAAACTAAATTAAATGAAAATAGTATAACATTGTGTTAAAATGGGGTTCAAATAAAAAAAAAAACAAAAAAAAAAAACGAAGATTAACAACAAGTTATTAAATTTGTTAAATCAATAAAATAAGAGTTAAATTTTTTAATAAAGAACCATTTAAAAATTTGATTAGTAAATAAGAAATTAATATAAATTTAATTTTGTAATAAATAAAAACATTTATATAAGTATACATTTATATATGGTATAAAAATATTTAAAATAAATTTTTAAAATACAACTTTATATATATATATATACATACATTAACCTATTTATAACTACTTATGTACGAGCATATTATAAAACTATATATACATTATACTTGGTATATCATACATGTACGTATATATTTGTTTCATTTGTTGCTTCCAAAAAAATTTTCGCGTTTCGAAGTCCTTTCGCTAATTTTCAAAAAAAAATAACAAAACATAATATACAAATAAATATATACAAATATTATGTACAACATAGAATCAAAGGTACCTACATAATATTGTAACTTAATATATAAATATTCACACAATATAAGGTTACAATATCAAAAAGAAAAGTTAAAAAAATTTTTATGCCTTAATTATTTTGTACTAAAATATATATACATATATTACAGTAAAACCTAATTATATGTGATACATAATATTATTAAAGTATTTAATCAAGTTATATATTTTGTGTTTAATTTTTTTTTAAATTATGTGTAATTAATTCAATTTATATTGATTAAAAAAAAACTAAAATCTTTTAAAAGAAATGCAAACTAATTAAATATACATATACCTTTTTATTTTACTTTAACTGAAATAATTTTTACTTTAAGTGAAAAATTTTTAATTTGAATGAATATACGTTTTTAATACAATTAAAGTTATTTTTACTTTAGGTAAGAACTTTTTATTTTAATTCACAATATATGCTTTAAATATAAGTAAAAGAATTTCAGTATTAAAAAAGTTTAAAAAAAAAATTCACTTAATTTAAAAAAATCTTCAGTTAAATTAAAAAAATTATGAAAATAATTATTTATACATATATATATAATAGTTCTTTTGTTCATAATTTAAGAATTACTCATACTTATGTATTTATGTATAGATTTATATATATTATATAAATTGCATATAGATATAACTATGTAATATTATATATATATATATATATATATAAATTATTTTATTAAAACAAAGTGTATAAAGATGCAAATTTTTTTAAACAAAAATACAAATAATATGTATGTATGTAATGCATCCCATACACGATGGACGTACTTGTTGAAAGACCATTTTGACGATTGAAAAGTTGGTTGGAAGAAAATTAAAAAAATTTTTTTTTGTGGGCGGAGTCTTTGGTTTACATTTTGAGTTGTATTGTGTATGGCCAAGTTGAACAACTTAAATGACATTATTTGTTTTTTAGTATTTTTCATTTTTTGACACAAAGGTACGTTGAGATATTCCGATTTGAAAAAATAATAAAATTATAATGTATAAAATAATAAAGAATAATTTGAAATAAATAGTAATTTAAATACGTAAATAATTTGAAATAATTGACAAAATCATTTTAATATAAAAAAAAATATTAAATATCATAATTATAATTAAATAAAAACTATTAAAAATTCAAACTTAAAATTGTCACACATTTTTGACATTTAACATATTTTTTAAACCAAAAAACAAAAAAATAAATGATGGTTCGATGAGAAGTTGGATAAGTGTGTGGTATGGTTTGTAAACATGTTCACGTACCAAGTTGAAAACTTGGTCCACCGTGTATGGGGTGTATAACAATTTGGAGTGCCACATTACTAATTTTTGCGTTTTTTGCTTGCATGTTTGTCTAACTAATAGCACTAATTTTAAAATTGCACAATAATCATTACTTCTTTTTGAGTTTTTTTAAAACTTAGACATGGAATATAATTTGAAAAATATAAATATAACTATAGTATATATTTATTCTTATTTCTTTACACTATTAATGAACAAAATAACAATTTAAAATTGTATAATTATAAATTCTATATCATAACACATTTAAACGGAGTTTTACTGTACAGTATATCGTGTATCTAACCATTTATCTATTAAATAAAAAAGAAAGAAACACTTAAACTATAAATTTTATTTCTTTTAATACTGTCGTACAAATGAAACTTAGTTGAGATAGGATGATACTTATAATGAACATTTTTTAGTTTAGTTTTGCGTTTTAATTGCACTTTATTTTTGTCAATATTAAAAAGGAAAACAACTTAAAGTTTAGTATAGCACTATAGTAGTAGTTGTTAAACTAACTAAACAACTCTAAACAAAGAAAGAGAAGAATAAAAAGAAATAAAAAGTTTGAACAATTTACAATACGATATTTATATACCCGTGCATACATATATGAATCGAGTATATTAAAATTGCTCCTCCGTTTGTAATGCATTTGATCTAGACGAGCTACATATAGTGTCAAGGGTACGATAACTCAAAAATTAAAAGGGCTAGAGTTCTGAAAATCACACAAAGTCATTTTTAGACAAATTCTAGGTTCCCTATTGTATTTAGTTAAAATCGGATCAAGGCTTCGGGGGCTGCCATACAACTAAGAAGATGAAAATTACACGTGGTTAGTTATATAATAATAAATCAAGCAAGTTATATGAAGTTTCAAAATCTTACGGTCCCTTTTTGGGGAACTGCTATACAAAGTTGTCAATTCGATAACTGTGAATCTAATGAAGTTACGAAGTTAAAATTAAAACTGGGCAGGTAAAGTAATAGCGTAATTCACTTGACAAAGTTGGACATTACTCGGACCAACTTTTAGGGTGGGTCAATTTTTTTTTTCTTTTTTAAGCAAAAATTATGGGGTCGGATGAGTTAATTTTTTTTTAGCTATGTTACTTTTTTATATTTTTTTTTGTAATATATGTAATATGCATAAAGGAAATAAATAACGGCTTATTTTATTTTATACATCATAGTGGGTATGCACGGGTATCTAAAAGTTGACAAGGGCAACTATATAATCTTCCTCGTTTTCTAATGAATTTTCTTAGAGTGCCAATTAAAAAAAATCTTTTTTGTTTTTACAAGTACATACCTATTTTGTATATTCAGTAATAAATTCATCTTTAATTTAAATAAATTCTATATTTTATTAAAATTCAAAAATTAATAAAATGATTTAATTCAAAATTCGGAAATTTAAAAATTTTAAAGTTTTTAAGAAGGAAAAAATAAAAATTTTAGGATAGGCATAGGATGATGAAGTTATACATAGTATTATTAATAAATTTGTATAATATGAATTAAAGTTTTATTTGTACAACTTATTTTACCAAAGAACTTTAAAATTCAAGAAATAAAATATTCTCAGACATTAGTCTAATCAAACTATTATCTAATCTTTGTTCTAGATACTCAAATTGCTAATAATTAAAGAGATAATCAGTTCCAAAATATTACTCTAGAGTTTCCAAATCAAATTTTGAAGAAATCTTACATATATAGTAATATGAATAATCATTGTAAAATTGTATTAAAGTTTTATTAAATATAGCTTATGGATTCAGTTAAATAAATATTGAAACTACAAAATTAAAAATTAATTGATTTTAATAAAAAATTACAAGAAAAATTAAAAAAAAAAATTTGAATTAATTGCAATTAATAAAGTATATAAAATTTTTTTCTATTCAATTTTTTCGTTTAATGGTTTTTTAATTCAACAATTTTATTTTATGGTTATAATAACTTTTAAAGCGTTTTCAAAACAACACTTCGAACTTGATATATTGTACTTATAACATGCCAAACAAATCCGATCACTATACAGCATCAATGTTCGGCAGGCCAGAAAAAATAATTTTCTTAAATGACTCAGATTTATTTTCAAATATCTAAATCCTATATAAATTTCAATATTCTAACTAAAACCGCTTATGTAAAAGTTGTGAATCAGTTTTGCAAAAATTTTTAAAGTATATAAAGCGTAAAGTATATTTACTATACCACATGGCTACCCTATGTATTTATTTTTTGAACATATATTTATAAAAGTTATAGAAGCAGCAGCCTCGTTTAGCGTTTTAGAATGGAAGCCTTTTGAACGTTTTAGAACTTTTGTTATAACAATTTAAATATAGGACTTTGGAGGTTTGTTGCTTCGTGCCTGTTGTTTTGTTTTAAAAAGTGTAGAAGTATTATAAACACCCGGTTTAAAGAAGACAGACGGGCAAACGGAAACGAAAAAAATCAAGTATTTTATGAACCAGAACCGACAAGAACCTAGAACCGACAAGATGTGAAAAGCTTAGTCGTCGATACTGTAATTTAAATTAAAAATTAAAAAAAAAATAAGTGAAGTCCTAAAAAGTGGCGCGTAGTGAAAACGCGAAACCACCTCAATTAAAATACTTAATATTTGACATATCTGCGTGTCTTATGAAATTAAGCGGTGTTACATACTAAAAATTTATAGGCCTCTGTGCATTAATTATATTAATAAAAAATATTATTCTTATATATTTTACAAACTTTATATGTGCATATTTATAATAAAAAAATAAATAAAATTAATAAATAAAAATATACAAAAATATTCAGAGGTCACTGTACTTTCTATACTACTATGTTTTTACATGACTGTGGAAATTAATTAGATATTAAATATTAAAATTTTTTTTCAATCATTTTCAACTAAATTATCAAATATTTTTATATTTATATTATATTTAATCTTATTTTTATCTTAATTCCGAATTCTTAGTATTTATATATGAACATGAATATATAATGCACGAGTATATAATAAATTCAGTTATATTTATTTATTAATGTACATATATATAGTATATTATCTATATATAATAAAATATTTTTATAAATATATGTATATAATTTCAAATATTTGCAGGTTATATTTATAAATATATTTATAAAAAAGTATATTTGTAAATATATACAAAATATATATGTGCATATTGTATATCTGTATATTTTCTAAATTGTATATATAAAATCTGCAAAATGTTCATAATATATTATTTATTATTTAAATACAAATATTAATAAATTTCTTTTGGTGAAAATAAATGCGAGGTGCTACAATATAAAGTCATATTAAATAGAATTAAAATGATTTAGTTATCATTTATAATATTTATTGATAATTATATATCATCATCTATAATATAATCATCATAGGATTTTTAAAATTATTTTTTTTTTAATATTTAAATTATAATTCGTTTAATGAATATTGGAGCGTTTTATTAATATTCATTATTATTAATACCTCATTTAAATTATAAATTATTTGTTTAGCCAGAAATGTTAATGCAGCCTGTCCGCATCATTATAGATATATATTGGAGCAGAAGGGGAAGAAGACGACATATTATATTCTTAAAATTACGATTGATTCCACGAACAATTAATATATGAAATATTACTATAGAATATGTAAAAATGTATTAAATTTTAATAGATAAACATACAATTCTATTTATTATATATTGTATATATTTTATTTTTCTATTATAAGGTATGTAAATTCCTACACCTATAGTACAGCACTACAACTATGGTCCAAAAAACTTTAAAAATAAAAAATTTAAGCCAAACTTAAGTAGGAGCGCAATTTTTACTAATTATGACATTATTGGTTTTCTAATAAACTGCAGCTTAGTTTGTATTGATTTATTTTTAGTTAGAATTTCAATTACGAGCAAAAAAGACAAAAATCAAAATTTTGAAATTCACAGTTTTTGTTGTTTTTAATTTTTAGTGAAAAGTAGTATTACTGCTAAAATTATTAATTTTACGTATTCATACAAAATTTGCAAACACAACTATGGTCCAGTATTGAAAATACATGGATGAACTAACAGTAACTCTGAATACAACAATGTACCATAGTTGGACTATAGTTGCGCAACTTAGAATACAACAATGTACCACTATATTTTACAATCTATTTGTTGCAAATTATGCGTTAGAAAGCTGTTCTCGCGGATTTAGTTCAGTTAAATATTAAATTATTCAAAGCCAAAGAAAGGGTTTTCTACAGATTTAACTTTCTGAAATATTTTACAAAATATACCAAAAGTGGTACATAGTTGTAGGGAATTACTCTGTATCTGTGAGTTATATTATAGTCAATTAAATTATTTTTTTATTTCATTGTACTTATTTTTGTTATTATGTTAATGATGATATCATTTTTTTTTTAAATTATCTCTAATATTAATTAAAAAATTTATTATGATCTTATTTCTATGAACCCATTAAAATATTCGTGAAATTCAATAAATATATGTACGTAATTTATAACAACATTATATATATATATAAATGTATATATATATTATTAATATGTATTTTATTTTTATAAAAATTATATTAAATCAAAATCCGCGCTTATAGTTTCATCCTAAATTTATTCGAGATTAGTTCATTGTTACATTGCGGATTATTGTAGTAAAAAAGAAAAATAAAAAAATCAAAAAAAAAATAATTCAAAATAATAGATAATAATAATAATAATAATATAAATAATTTAAAATTATGTTATGTTATGACATTATATTATAAAATAAAGTATATGTGCGTATATATTTATGTTTTTAAAATAAATTCGCGTTATACTTTAATTGAATTGAACTAAGTTTTATTTTATTATATATGCATATATACATTTATTAGTATTAAATTACATACAAAAATATTAATATATATTTGTGGGTATGTTTAATCTTTTATAATACAATAAATAACTTGTTAGAATTATAATATTAGTAAAAAACGAATATTATATTATTCTTATATTTGATCCCCTTAAAAGTATTAAAAACTATATAATTAAAAATAAAACTAATATTAAAATTAAATCAGAATTAAAAAAATTAAAAAAAAAATTGTTATTAAAAAATATATGATATATAAATTAATTATGTAATTTAAATACTAATTGATTATGCGATGTACTGACAGGTTTTATATATACTACGATATAACAAATAAATTTATGTAAATTAAAGTTCTTTAAATATCGTTTCCTACTTTTCAATTATTAATTAAAAACGATGGTGCTAATAGTTCATAATTAATTAATATTCTAATATATTCTTTTTATTAATAATTATTAATTACTTTTGAAATAATAGTTCATTTATAAATAGCATTTAGCTTAATCATGATTTTTATTGTAAGTTTATCTTAAATTAATTAAATGTAATTAAAATTTAAAATAATGATGTTATATACAAAGTGTGATATTAATTTATTCGTTTAAACTTTAAAATACCAAGTACATATGGTCACTCTAATTTAGTAAAATAGGCATAAGATCTATAAGAAGAAGCTTATGCCTATATTAATTATATATTATTAATATAATTATTTAATCTTCTTTTTTTAGTAATGACTTGAATATTAAAATTATACCTAAATATTTATTGTTTTTTTTTTAAATTATATTTAAATTATTAATTTATTTTAATAAATTAATTTTATTTTTTAAGATTCATCTTAAGATAATGGTGGATAAAAATAATTAACAAAAGGTTTAAAAATAAACAAAATAAAGTAAAGAAAAAAAAAACCTAACAGAGACACATTGAAATTAAAAGAAAGTTGAAAGAAAATTGAAAAAAAAAACAAAAATATTTGGATTCAAATAAGAAGAAATGCAATGGAGTTGTTAAAAATGCATCATACATCAACCATGTGGAAAGCCATAGTTATTTTGTTTACTTTATTTAATTTTTTTGTTTTATCAGAACAGCAACAACAACAACAAGTTTGTCCGCAAGGTGTTGAAATAGCACCATGTGTTTGCACTGTAAAAAAAAATGGTTTAGATATATTATGTGAAGCAACTGATTTACAGCATATTAGTAGTGCTATGAGTGTTTTAAAGGGTCGAAGTGCAATTATATTCTATTTAAAACTTCGACATAATAACCTACCTAAATTACAAGGTTTCGTATTTTTAGCACTTGATATAAGACATTTAACAATTCATAATAGCAGTTTAGCAGCTATTGAAGAAACAGCACTTAGCTCATTAGGTATCTATATATATATATATATATTTTAAATGAAATAAATCTCCAGTAGTTTAAATTTAAATATGTAATTAAAAATATATTGTTTTTTTTTAGGAAAAGGTCTTACACAACTTGATATCTCACAAAATCAATTGAGTAAAGTTCCAACAATTGCTATTAAACATCTGTATCAGTTATTAATAATAAATTTAAATCATAATAAAATAGCTCAAATTCATAAAAAAGCATTTGAAGGGCTCGAATCATTGGAAATTTTAACTCTGTATGAGAATAGAATTAATTTAATTGAAGATGAAGCATTCCGTGGATTAGAGAAGTAAAATTAAACGATATATTAAAATACTAATTAATATTGTACATGCAATTTTAAAATATATTTTAGGAAATTGAAAAGATTGAATATAGGTGGTAATGATTTAACAACAATTCCTCGTAATGCTCTTTGTATTTTGGAAACATTAAAGAAACTTGAAATACAAGAAAATAAAATCAGTGAAATTTCATCTGGTGATTTTGAAGGTAATTGTTGTTTTTATGGAAATTTTTCTAAAACTTAATCTTGAATTTTTTTAAGGTTTAAGACATTTGGATTCTTTGATCTTAGCGCATAATCGTTTAAGTAAAATTCCAGCTAAAGTGTTCAATCATTTGGGTCAGCTTAATTCATTAGAATTAGAAGGAAATCAAATTGTATACATTGATCCAGATGCTTTCTTTGGTTTAGAAGGTAATTATATAGATTTGTATGTATATATTCTTTTTTTTTTTGTTTTTGTCTTGGGGTAAGGATGGTGGAAATCATCGAAAGATACTGAGCGCAACCACAGTTATGTGTGACTTTAACACACTAAAAACACCCGCCCTGTTTTAAAATATTAAAACTATTCTTAGAGACTAACCATTAATTTTGCGCTAACTTTTTATGATCTACTGAAATTACACAACTCCGTTAAGGTGATCTGAATTTATCGCTAATTGGAAGGGCATAGTTCTTATAAGCCTTCTATTGACATTTGAAGATAGTAGAAGTTTTGACGCTTCTATGTTTATGTGACCTTCTAAGTGGGTCTTATGTTTTATGGCATATTTTTTTATTTCATCGCTAACAATAGGAATTCCTAGATCCCTATGTAAGTCGGAATTTCGTACGTACCAAGGAGCACTCACCATGTTACGTAGCACTTTGCTTTGAAATGTTTGAATTCTCTGAATATGTGTTCGTTTGGCACAGCCCCAAAGTTGTACGCCGTACAACCAGATAGGCTTAATTATTTGGTTATATAACAAAATTTTATAAAATTTAAATTTTATTTTTTTTTGTACTCTATTGGCAATTTAAATTTTCGACCTAGGAGCTAATATATTTCTCTATATTTTTGTTCTAATTCTATTCTTTTCTTTTTGACATGTTCTTTCCATTTTAGCTTGACATCTAATGCCATTCCTAGGTATTTTGCCTTGTTTTCATGAGGAATATCTACCCCATTTAATTGTACGACTGGGGGATTTTGAATAGGTTTATTTGTAAAATTTACTTGCACTGATTTCAGTTCATTTAGTTTAATTTTCCATCTTTTGGTCCAAAGATATAATTTATCACTTGCTTTTTGTAGTTTATTTGTAACCTCGCCGATATTTGATCCTACTGCCATTATTGCAGTATCGTCAGCAAAAGTCGCTACAGTTATTTTTTGAAATTGGGGCAAGTCACTAGTATATAGCAAGTATAATATTGGACCTAAGATACTTCCTTGAGCCACACCCGCTTTAATTTCTCTCAGTGTAGAGTACTCTTCATCCTGTTTAATTCTAAAGTATGATGAGAGTATATCTACATATTTTTTAGGTAATAGTTGCCGCAACTTATAAATTAAGCCTTTGTGCCAAATTTTTATCAAATGCTTGTGCTACGTCTAGAAATATTGTAGAGCATATTTGTTTTTCTTCTAGAGCTTTCTCAATAATATCAGAAATTCTATGTACTTGGTCAACAGTAGAGTGTTTTTCTCTAAAACCAAATTGCTAGTTTGAACTTAGTTTTCCATTTTCTATTATAGGTTTCAACCTTTTTAATAACAGTTTCTCAAAGAGTTTTGACATAATTGGTAACAGAGAGATAGGTCTATAAGACTTTGTTTCGTTTGGTGGCTTTCTTGGCTTAAGTATCATAATTATTTCTGCCACATTCCAAACATTAGGTACATAATTTAACCTTAACATAGCATTCATTATATGTGTTAACATTGCTATCCCTTTTTTCGGAGTTGTTTTAGAATGTCTGCAGTAATTAGATCGAAACCTGATGCTTTTTTTGACTTCAGAGCTTTAATTTCTTCAACCATTTCTAGATGAGTAATTAGTTCAATGGCATTTTCTTCTTTTCTGAAATCATTTTCAATGTAAAGGGTTGACTCTATTTCATTGGGCCGAAAAATTTCTTCCAGGTGATCTGCGAATGTTTCGGCTTTTTCTTTATTATTTTTTGCCCATTTACCATCCATTTTCCGAATTGGTGGGACTGGCACTACAGGTTTTTTCAAACTCTTGTTGCTTTCCACAAAGATTAATTTCTCTCTTTTTTAGCTGATAAATTCTCAACATATTTTTCATATGATTTGTTTTTTATTTCAAGAATTCTTCTTTTAAGATTTTGCGTTATTTATGTTTATTTATGTTATGTTGTAATGTTTTATGTATATATTCTAAAAAAATTTAATTATTTATTTATTTTCAAATAGAAAATTTACAATATCTTCGTCTTGGTGATAATAATATTCAATCAATTCCAAGTGAGGCCTTAAGACCATTACATCGTTTACGGCATTTGGATTTGCGTGCTAATAATATCACATCAATTAGTGAAGATGCATTCAGTGGATATGGTGATTCATTAACATTTTTAAATTTACAAAAAAATGAGTAAGTTATGAATTAAATTCTATTTTTATTTTTAATTATTTTTAATATAATTTAATTATTTAATTAATTAATTCTATGTTTATACAGAATTAAAGTTTTACCAAGTTTAATATTTGAAAATTTAAATTCACTCGAATCATTAAATTTACAAAATAATAAATTGACTCGAATTCCAGAAGATATTGTAGAACCATTAATAGATACATTAAAAATAGTTGATATTACAGGTATAAATAAATTTTAAATATATAATCGTTATATTTATTTTTCAATTTTATTTAATAATAAAATTTAATATAATTATAATTTTTTTTTTTTATTTTTAGATAATCCATTGGTATGTTCATGTGATTTAACATGGTTCCGGCAATTATTAGAAGATTTAAAAAATCGTGACGATGAAATGCAACAAAAGAAAAAACCAATGTGTACAATGGTTAATGAAAATCGTGAATATTATGTACAAAAAATGCCAGAAGAAAGAATGGATTGTTCTGGTAAAAATTTGGGACGTGCTGCACACAGTACTGGACATATACAAATAACACCATTTGATATTTTTTATAAACAACCAATTTTTATATATCCAACTTATTTAATTGTTAGAAATATTTTATATTTTTATCAAAGTTTTTAAAAAAAAACAATTTATTTAATATTTTTTTAAAATATATTTATACATATATTTTTTTTTATTAATTAATTTAAGTATAAGTTAATTTTGTTTTAATTTTATAAAAACAAAAAACAATTTATTAAAATTAAAACAAAATGAAATAATGTTGTGTACTTTTTCAAAAATACAAAAACATATATATACAAAAAAAAAGAAAGTTCAATTTAAAAAAAAAAATAAATTTAATAAAATAAAAAATGTTTTTGTAAAAAAAATTTATTTCATAAAAAGAAATATTTTAGTGTTTAGGGACAATCCAAAATAGTTTTAAGGGCTACCTGATATTAAAAAAAAAATAAAAATAAAAATTAATGAAAGTAATAAAGAAAGAAGTGCTAAACATAAAAAAAAAGAATTTGAAAGATTTTGTTAAACAAATTTAATTTATTAATTAATAAATTTTTTAAGTTTATTAATTACATTTATATACTAACTTATGATGATACACATAAAATATATGTTACTATTATATAAGAATGTTCAAAGATATTATTGCATTTGTTTTTTTTTTTATTAAATCATGAATTCAAACTATTGACAGCTATATAAACAGCCATTAGTAAATAATACTACATATATATCTTATGATTGGCTTGAACATTTACTGAAAATGTTTTAAAATATAAACCACATTATATAAAAAAATAATACAGGTATACTAAAATTTATAATTTGAAATTTTTTTCAAATTTTGCGAACCTTTATTTAGTAACATATTAATTTATCTATAAAACACATATTATTAAAAATACTTTTATATTTAACTTATATACATATATGTATATAAGAATGGAATTGATCTTTTTTAAATAAATTTAGTATTTATAAAAAAAAAAATGGAAGCTTATATACAAAAAGACATTTTAAACTTATACAAAACTATGTACTATTTGTCTTTTTTGTTTTTTTGACAAATTTATATACTTGTAACATTTAAAAAAATTATTTTTTAAAATTATTTAAAGTATATATATATATTTATATGTATATATATGAAAAAAAAAACAAAACACTATTAGATTTTCTACAGTTTAAGATATTAATATTTAATTAATAACAAACCTAAAAAAAAAAATTATTAATTATAAAAAAAATAAAGGACACGAAATGTTCATTTTGAAACTATGTTTTTATTTTTAAATAAACAATTAAATAATTTTTTTTTAATTAAATAAAAAATTTAAGAATTTTTTTAAAAAAAATATTATTAATAAAAAATATGCATATAAATTTTTAATAAAAATTGAAAAAAAAAAACGATTTTATTATTAATTTCTTGCAAATAAATTCAAAAAAAATTCATAAATATATATACAAGTATGTATGCCGAAATAAATATGTATATACTTCAACTCTTCATTTTTGTTTTTCTTATATTTTGAAGGACATAAAAATATTTTTGGCAATGTTTGAATTTTAAGTTTAAAATTTCGTATAATATTTAATTATACTGCAGTCATAAGTTGTTACTATAATATAATTTTGAAAGGAAAAAATTCAATATTTTTAACTTTAATTAAAAATTAAGACTTTTAAAAAATGTATACCTTAAAATTTCTTTTCATATTAAAATTATTAATATAATTATTTATATTAACTTTTGAGTAACAAACTTTTTTTTGATTATTATCGGCATTTTAAATATTATAATAATATTATTAAGTTAATATTATTTTATTAGAAATTATTATTATAATTTAAAATTGAAAAGCATAAAAGATTCACAAAATCGAAAAAATAAACAAGAATTCAATTTTATTCTATTTTATGAAATTATATTAATTTAAATATTAGAGTCTCATAATAAATATGTATTGAACTTTAATTTAAATTTTGAAAAATAAATATAATATTAAATTATTTTGAGACTTTTATAGTAAAATCTTATACAGTAATATATTCTTTTAATAACCATTGGTGTCTATTAATTCTAACAGGAGACAAAGGGTTAAAGATTAAGATTTATTTATATTTAAAAAAACATATATACTCGTACATACAAAATATTTATATATAAAATAATTTTAATTAAACAGAAAATAAAAAGTTTATTTTTTTTTTTTTAAATTAAATATGAAATGACCGCCACATTAAAAATTAAAAATAAAAATGTTTATATATGTATATCAATTTATATTTATGTATATTAATAATTTAAATTTTTGTGACATTAAAAATATTAATATTGTTGTAAAACAATTCAAATTACAAATTATATCATTTAATTTATTTATATTAATAAATTTTTATCTATTTTTTTTTTTTTTTTTGGACTAATTGAATATATATGAATATATTTAATATTAAATATTTAACAATCTAACAATATTTATAAGTTATTGATGACATTTGTTTTAATAGAATTATATGATATACAATATTTACGATATAAAAGTATTTAATTTACGATATTATTGTATTGAAATTATAATATTTAAAATATTTTGGTTTAATAATAATTTTATTTAATTTTTATTTGAGTTTAATTTATATAAGTGTATATTTTATATTGTAAAGATAAATTTTTTTTTAAAAATTATTATAAACATATATTATAAAAGTGAAAAAAAAATATAAAATAAAATTAATTTAGAATTTTAATATATTAAAATTATTATTGTATATTAGCTATAATTTAATTTTATCCAGCCGAATTATGTATATATATATATATATATATAATAAATAACTTAATATATATATAAATACATTTAAATCATAAATAAAACGGATAACTATTAAAATCATTTTGCACATACATATAATTAATCATATATATAAATTTTATTTATTAAATTAAAAAAAGAAAAAATTATAAATAAATACGATAAGATAAAATTCGTTTATAACACATCTTTTCAAATTAATATTCAAGAATTACAATTTAATAAAGGATTTTTTTTTTCAATATAATTTATAACTAATCAAAATATATAATAATAATAAAATGACTTCTATAGTTATCCATATAAATAAAATTTTAGCTAATATACATTAAAATTAAATATAAGTACATATAATAATAAATTAAAATATAAAATTTTGTGATGAAAATTTTGTTTTAGATTTAAACTGCAGTCTGAAACGCTAATGCTGTTAAAAAAATCTAAAATGAAAATTTCTATATACAAAAAAGTATTAATAATTGTATGCTGGTCTGCTGTGAATGTTTTATTATTAATTTGAAAATTTTTAATTTGATTTTGCAAGAATGAAAGATTTATTGAATTTAATTTTGTTTTTTTTTTTAAATTCTATATTAGGATTCATTATTTAAAAATGACAACTAAAAACAAAAAAAAAAAATAAAACAAAGAAAAAAAAAAAACGCAACAAAATCAAACTAAATTTTATTTTGTTTTATATACATTAATATATTAAAATGATGATGATCTTTGTGCTTTTCTAATGAATAGATAGATATATTATTAATTTTTAAAGGTTAATTGTAGGACAGATTTTTAATTTAATTATAATTTTATATAATAAAATATAAATTAATTTAAATTAATTTTTAAAATATTGTCAAGAGTTTTAATAATATTCAGAATTGAACTATTAAAAAAAATTGCAACTATTACTATTCACTCATTATTACAAATTAACATCAGAATCAATTATCACCAGAAACATATATACCAAGTTGGTTTTCCGGGATTCAATTTGCTAAGCCCTATTATCATTATTATACTAAACAACTCAATTCGAAGGTGATTTTTAATGCTTCTTTTATAATTTAATTTTCATTAAATTTTCTACAGATTAATAAAACAAAATGAAAACACCAAATTCTAAATAATATTCTTTTAGCTCTACTTTAGAACTCTTGTTCAATATTTAAATTAACATATATCTTCTATTATTACTGTTATTATTATTAGTATTATTAATTAGTATTATTATTATATAATTTAATATTAATTCATTTGTTAATTATTATTAAAAAAAAAACTATTCATTGTTAAATTTAATATTATAAATATTTAACAAATTATCAACTAATGTTCACAATATGTGATTTTTAATTGTAAAATTTCCAAATAAAAAACATATCAGAATCTAAAATAAATTTATTAAATAAATTTAAATTTAATTATTAATAAAAAAAAAAAAAAAAACATTTAAAGTAAAACATATCATTCTCAAACATATTAAGAAAAAAAGAAAAAAAATTTTTTAGAAATTACTTATTGTATTAAAAAAAAAAAAAAAAAATTTAATAAAAAAGTTTTTTTGCTACAACTTTTAATGAAACGAAAAAAAAAAATAATTATTATAAATTATACATAATATATATATATTATGAAATTTGTATATTTCAAATAAAACTATGTATGAAAAATAAAATTTTATTTTCTTTTTTCTAATATTAATTTATTGAAATTTTGTAGGTATTTATTATCCACTTGTACCAAAGATTAGTTTGAGATATTTAAGGATAACTAAGTTTCAAGAGTTTTCCCCCCGTCTAAACAACAACAAGTGCACAACGGGCCGCAAGGACTAGGTGTAAGGGAGACTTGCTTCTCCCCGTCTAAGTTTCAAAGCCATATTGTTGTTATAACGCATTTCTGTAGATGTATTCTGAACATAGTGTTTTCCTAGCCTCACATTTCATCATATACGTTCGCATTGGCTAAGTGATTCTTGTTTGCAAATATTGTACTGCCCTCTAGTAAAGAATCTTTTTACAATTTCAATTTGTTGGAGATCATCTGCAGGTTATTGGTATACTTGTGTTTTGTGTAACATCTATTTTTCTTCTTAATATGTCTTGAATATGAAGGGAACTGTGCTAATAATTTTAGGATAGTGTCTTGGGCTTTTTTATTCCTTTTCCACTTCTTTAAGGAGTATACGACATTTACCAAGTCTATTTAAACTAGGCTTCAGTTTTTTTAATCATAATATTCACTAAGCTGTTAATAACTCGGCTGTAACTATATTGTACAAAATTATGACATATGAATGAGCAAATGTTAATTTTGTGCGCATTTATTATCTTACACAAGAATTATTTTATGTTACGATATAATTATACAATTTTACGATATTTTTTTATTAGATATGATCAGGGGTTTGAGAGCCGGAGACCTTCCACATGAAAGGCGGCATCTTTAAGACTACGCCATTGTTCAGATAGAGTTCTCTGGTTAATTCATTTAAAGTTGCTTCCAAATGAATGCGCAGTTCATCTTAAGTTCTAGCTGAATTTGTTTTTAAGTTTTTCATTTTATTCCATAAAGTCTCTTTCGGAAAAATCTGCATACTACTAGAAGATCATTCCATTTTTGGAATCCCTCTTGCTGCGCATCCAGAATTATTTGGTCTTCAATGTTCAGCATGAAAAATAATCATTGTGAAAAAATTAGTAAAATTTTAATATCCAATCCATGTAAACATATATACCAATTTATTACTCCTTATTTAAATTTTAAACATGAACCAGATGAATAATCTAATAAGCGCTTTAAGTCTAAAAATAAGTTTATTATCAAAAAACTCAAATAACTAAAATTATATGGTAAACCATTTTAATATACAAAAAAAATTTTTTAAATAAGTGGGCGATAATTAAATTGTCACTTCCTTATAATTTATTATGTAAAGTGTAAATTTTAAGGTTAATTTTGTATTTTGTACATTATTAAATTTTGTAAGTGATTTTGTCATAAATATTTTTTAAATGTAATGTACATATTATTATTAATTTTATGGTCTAATTATAGAAAAGAAAGAGAATAAAATAATTGCATTTGTTCCATAACACATATCCATAAAAGTCTAAAGTTGATTATATTGCTTTTTACATGTTACTAACGATCCTAAACAAATTAATCAGCTGCGGTAAATATAGATTTCGAAATCATTTTCTATTTTATTTTATTTATATACCAAAAAACAAAAATGTGTTAAATTATATTTTTGTTATTGAAAAAAAAAAAACTTTTATTTGTTTCTATTTAAAATCGCTTAAGGAATTGTTTTTCAGTCCAAAATACTTAATAAAAAATGATTTTAATTTGTTTATATTTTTATTTTGTTTACTGTTTATGCTAATAATTATTTTTTATATTTGTAAAATATTTTATTTTGTAAATATTATTTTTTATTTAATTCAATCTACAAGTGAAAATAAACATAGAAGAATTCTTGAAATTTTTACTGAACTTATAATTCAGTATCTATAATATTGTATTAATAGATATTGCATACTTTTAGGCTATTTGTTTTATAAAGTTTTCAAATTCAAATCAGTCAAAAGGGAAGCAAATATTTTATATGTATAGGAAGATACTTGCAGATTTTAAAGTATGTACCTATAACTATCATACAAGTCAGTGGAAAAATATGACTTAAAACAATTTCAGTTTGAAAGGTGTCAAATTTTATAATATTCAAGAATTCATAAAAAAAAAACATTAATAATGGAATAAAATTTATATAAAAAATGACAAACTAACGAAAAAATTCAAATCAGTGTATTTAGAGATAACGTGTTGTTTTAATTATTTTAGCCGTCGCCAACAAGAAAAATTTCATCATAAAAATCATCATAAATACTTTTCAAAAAATTTTATTGACGAAAGATATAAAATTTTTTATAATAAAAAACAGAGTTTCCTAAACGTTATTTAAAAAAAAATATATAAACTGGAGAAGGTAATTTTTATTCCGGTAAATAGCACGTGGTCTTCGATTGCCTCTAGCGATCTCTATTTGCTTTTCTTTATTTAGTGCAGAGTATGGCTCTTTTCTAAAACTTTTAACTTACATTTAAACTAACTTTTGACTACCTTGCTGTAATTATGAATTTCGTTTCGTTTATTTCGTTAATATGAATATATTTACACTTTTCGAAGTAGATCAGTTATATATTTTGTACTATATCTCATATCCATCTTGTATAAGATTTTCAGCGCTTTATTCATTATCGTATATTAATTAATTTTAGATAAAAACTTGCGCAGTCGCTTGGGTTAGAAATATATATTTAATTTTGGATATAATATGCCCATTCTAGATGAGTTAAGCTGCTTTTTTAAAAACTCTCGCAGATCTCCTTATAGCCCACACTATTGGAGTTATGCTATTTTTAATCGGTTTTATATGTTTATGCCACTTTAGATTTTCATCTATAGTGATTGCTAAATATCATGTGCTCTGATTATTACTTCTTAAGTTATTTTCAACACCACTTTTTGAAACATAAAAAAAAAAATAAAAATAAATAATATATAATTATTTTTTTTTATATTCATAATAAGTTCAATTACTTTCACCCTATTAGAAAATTTTATTTCTAACTCACAGAGGTTGCCTTCACAACAACATTTATGCAATCAACATAAATATTATATTTTGGCAGTTAATAATGTTCATGATATATATAGTTAATAGTAGAGGATCCGGTAGTGATCCTTGAGGTAATCTAATTTTTATAGGTAGATTATTACTCAATGGCGCTGATTAGACGTTCAGTAAATCAGTCAGTTTCAACTGAAAGTCCATATATTTTGTTGTTGCAAAAAAAAAAAATCTGTTAAGTTAAAATGGCTTTAACTTTTTTTTAGTTTTTTCGATTTCATTTGTGTCAAATTTCTTTGCCATTGTTTTAAATACCAAATGTCAAAAGAAAATTCAATATGTTTTGTCTGTTAAAACGGGTAAAAGTCTTATTTTATTTAAAGACACTGACGTCCGACGTTCAGTGAATCAGTAATATTTAACTGATAAGCTTTGTATAAAAAGTTTTGTTTATGTGGATTACTAGATTTTTTTTTGAAAAATTTAATGTTTCACTTCCACTTGTAGCCTAACGAATGACATTTCTAAGTTTTTACCATATTTACAAAGTTTTTGCCAGTGATAGTATAATCATTTCAAATTTTTTCAGTACTGAAGCACTGACTGAAGAACTGAACGTATAAACAGCGCCAATGATTTACTTATTCTATTGCATTGTGCTCTATTTGTTAAATAATATTTTACTAAATTTTTTGCTACATCTTTTATATTCCCACTATCCACTATGATTTACAATATTAAATGCTAAGTTACAGACATTGTCAAACTTTATGCTACATGTTTTCCTTCATTGACTGCTTCTTGTATTTGTTAAATTGTTTTACTAACAGCTAGCACTGAAAAGGAGCCCTGTATATGTACCCATAAAGTTTGACAATGTCTGATTTTATATAAATAAATGTTATTCAAAAAGCAAGTCAAATAATGTGGGCAGTGGAATGATTTTATATTTATATTTATAAATTTTCTTTTTTACCTGTTAAAATTTTTAACACGTAACAAAATAAAATTAAAAAAAAAAAAAAACAAAAATAAAACCAAAAAAATTAAAAATCAAAATACAACAACAAATGAATAATTTTAATTTGTTTTTGAAAATTTATTTATAATGTTAAGTTAACTTAAAAATTTTGACAATTTTTCGTAGAATATGAATTTAATAGTGTAAAAATAATTGAAAAAATTATAATTTAAATATGCATATATATACATACATATATATATGTAAATAATTTTTTAATGCAATTTTAAATTATTAATAAAATATATTCAATATGAAAATTTGAATTGTGAAAATTTTGAGAGTCCAAACAAATGCTGCTGTTCAGTTTTTAATATCAAAATATAACAGTAAATTCTATATATTTTAATGTGCGATATCATACACAAACCACCTCCACCTTAATTATCTTCTATTAATTTATAATTGACTTTTTAAACGCCCTAAATGAATTTTATTTGACATCTTCTATTTTAACCTCCTTAAAAATGATCTGCAGACTATATAGAGCAGAAGATACCAAATTTTATTAAATTATATATAGAGTGATTCAATTCTAAAGAATTTTTTTCAATTTTTTATTTAATTAATACATTTTGAAGTCAAATAAATGCTATTGACAATTTGACACCATAAATAAATATTATTATTGGTTTCAAAATTAGAATTATTTTGGAATTTAATTATTGAAATTATTAAAATTTTATTTTTAGCTTGAATTGTAATATAAAATAAAAATTTTTAATTCTAAATGGTTTTTGCAGTTATAGAAATTATGTTACCAATTTTCTATGTAGTACATTTTTAAAAAATTTAAAAAAAAGTGCATTTGTATAGTTTCAGTCTGTCTATTTGAAATAAATCAATGAAAATTTTGCTATAGTATATAGGTACTACAAAAATATGAATTTTTCTGGAACTACGTTGTAGGCTCTCCAAAGTTTAAAATGCCAAATATTTAAATTGTTATGACACAAGTGACAAGTTCTATAAAATATATTGTCAATCTGGTAAAATGACAGGTACTTTCATAAACACTTTAAATAAATGTAAGACGAATATAAAGTGTTGCCAAATACCAACAACAAATATATAGTGTTGTCATAAGGTAAATTTTTAAAAATCTGCAATTTTTTTCATTACTTGGTTGTTCTTGTTTCCTTATAAATTTTATAAAATTAAATTTTTTAAAGAAAATTTTTGACTATTAGTGCAGTACAGTATACAGTACTTACATTTTTGTCATGTTGCAGCGTTAGTATACTTTGTATTAAAACAAATTTTCTTTTTCTGTCTCTTATTCAATAGATAATATGAGCAATCAATTTTCAATTTACGTATTGGTATATGAAATTAATTTAAGTTCGAAAAAAGATACCTTTTAAATGGCTTCCATTTTCCAGTAGGCACTTGGTTCCTATATTTCATTGGTAGTTGACGTAAACCTATTCTGAAAAAACAAGATAAAAAAGTCAGGGAAACAAAGTCAACATTTTCTGAAATTATTAAGTCATCGAAAAGTTTTTGCAGAATCGCTATTGCCTTTCTTGCAGTATGACTTGGGACCATATGTCACAGTTATTGACATCTACCGAACGTAAAATATTTTCCAACGTGTTCCGGTTAACATCTTCAGAGATGGTTTCTGATGGATGCAACGTTTCATTTTCGAAAAAAATATGGACCTATAACTCTATCAGCAATAATTCCACAGAAACAGTGCAAGTGGAAGGGTGTAATTGTCGCTGATGCATTGCTCTCGGACTCTCACCGTTACCCAAATTCGACAGTTCTGTTTATTGAAAAATATGTTTAAATAAAAATATGTTTCATTGTCAATAATGAGATGTAGTTCAAAAAGTTTGCATTTTTTGAAGACATAATAAAATTTAACATGTTCTTGCACTGGGTATGATGGTTTTATAAAAAATTATTAAACTCCTTATTATCTGTAAGAACTTCAAATATTACAATCATTTAAAATCAGTAAGTCCAAGTTGGTATATTAAAAATAAATCAGTAAGTCCCACCCAGTATATTAGATCTTTACTACTGTCTTTACAAATCTATGAATAGAAAACCTTAATGAGTTAAAACTGATCATCTGCATTATATATTACTTTTCGATATGTGCTAATGTTTTATAAAGAGACTTAATTTCTTCTTTTATGAACTATCCATTACTCCTCAACTAACACTCTGTCTTAGTATTGTTTAATATACTTTTATGGATTGTTCTAATTAAATTCTGTTACTAAGTTAATGGCACTAAAATATTTTATTTTGCAAATATACAATGTCTCAGCAGGAGGTTTGTTTATAAAAGTGATTGAATATTCAATTGCAAATTAAACAAAACTAATTTTACTTTTTGATCTGGTCAAAGTCCAATTGGAAAATTTTTGTTTCTCAAAAAATTTCGTTTTAAATTTTTATAAATGAAAAAATGTATTGAAATTAAAAATATTTTTTTTTGAAAAATTATTGGAAAATTCCAATTAATTGCAAAATTTAAAAAAAAAAAAAAAAAAAACAAATTAATTTGTTGAAATTTGAAATAAATAGCTAAATATGATTTATATCAAAGAAATATTTAATTGATAGTTGAAATTCAAATTTTTTACATAAAAAATTTAAGTTTTTGCAAATTGTCAAAAATTTGTTTTACATTTTAGTTCAAAGAAATTAAAATTGTTTTATTCTTGTCTGTTTTAAATCATACAAAAATTTATTTACAAAAAAAAAATTTTTTTTTAAATTTATTTAAACGTAATAAAGCAAATTTACCTGTAAAGAAAATATATATATATATGTATATCTATACATATATTTCAAGAAAAACAAAATTATTTTTATTGAAAAATATTTTTATTTATAGAATTTCATAAATTATTTTAACTAAACCATATTTTTAAAAAGTAATTTAGTTTTTACAATGTTAAGTGTTTTATTTTATATTGTAAATATTATTAATTTATTTTATAAGAACCGTAGAATAGTTTAAATTCAATTTTATTTTTCAATTTCAAAATATTTTAAAACTAATTGGTGTACATGATAACTGTCAAAGCTTTGTACAACAAATTTTGTTAAAATGTGAAATTTATAGTATTGTTTTAAAGTTTCTTATAAAATCTCTCTATTTAGCTACCATTTTATTTGATAGTTCATCTTACAATATCGTCATAAAGCACAATCAATGACATATGTACATATCTTGTTTTAAAGATTGTTTGGTTAATTCAAAATTTATTTTGTGATTATGTAAGTTACATAAAGACATCATCTTATTAAGTGGTTCATTCTTACCATAATTAGTTCGATGAAACTGCGGATTAAAGAGACTAACGGCGGATAAAAGAATCTAAGCTGCCTCGTATTAAAACAAAAACTAATGTTGTTAAGTAACTGTGTAGATAAAATGTCACCTTTAACTAAAACTGTCAAAAACAATATGTCTGCAACGTTACGACGTTTTCCCAGCGTACTAAGATGTAAAAGATTTAGTCTATGTTCGTAAGGAATAATGCAAATTTCAGAAATTTAGCATATTCTAAATATATAAATCTACCTGACAAGCATATTCTAAATTTGACCGAGAAAAACAAGTATAAAGAGATTTGTAAACATAAGGGTAGTTAAATTTTCTAGCCCATCGTTTAATAAAATCGAGCATAGAGTTTGCTTTAGATGTATGTTTAAGTTTACTGTCGAAAAATACACCTAAGTCTTTTAATGAATTAACATAAGGCAGAGTTTGATAATTAAAAGAATAACTATATATGAAATTGGATAAGAACGACGAGTAAAGGTTATATAAGCACATTTATTAATATTTAATTGGAGGTTATTTATATTACACCAGTTATAAAAGAAATTAAGGTCAGCTTGTAATTTAATTGAATCATCTATTTATTCCGGTTACTTTCTTGTAAATCTTCATATCATCTGCATATATTCTAATATCGTAATGTTGAATTACAGAAGTAACATCATTGATGGCAATCTTATTCTTCTATATTATTTCTGTCTAAAATTTCTCACTTCTCGTTTTTTGGTTAATAAAGCGTTTGTTTTGTGTCAGTATTCTTACTTAACTGGCTGGGTAGCACAGCGATTAGATTGCCGACCTTTCATTCGTGAGGGTTGGGCTTGTAAAAAAAATTTATATTAAAAGTTAACCAGTTTTTAGAATCTGATTTTCGATTCCACTCAACTACCGCATTAGGTTCAACATAATAGCTTAACTATTAAATAATAATTCTATATTTTTAATAAAATATAAATTAACATAAAAATATAAACAAACACAAAATGTAAACAAATAATTTAATTGAATAATATAACTCTCAGAGACAGAATACCTAATAATTATATAAAATTTTTACAATATATGTATATAAACAAATAGAATTGTGTGCTAAAAAAAAACTAACAAAACGAAATATTAAGTTAAAATCATGTTCTATACCGATCTTTTAAAAACATAAAATACCACCTGCCATTTGTCAAAATCGATTATTTTAATGTTTTTATATATTCTAGAATGACATATGAAATTTCAACAGTTAGGGCCTTACCTAATCAAAAGCGTACGACGTATGACGTATAATACGTCGACGTATCCCGAAATCGATACGCGCGTACGTAATATAAAAACGTTTTATTTATTCAATGTCAACAAATAATCACCATAACAACATAACAAAAAACAATAACAAAATTTAATACGCTTTGTCAATTTTTAAATTTTAAAAACCCGACGCATAGTACGTCGCGTATTTCGGGAGCTCTCATTTAATTATATATTATTTAAAATTATTTTGACAGAAAATGTACGCCGTACGTCGTGATTTAGGTAAGGGCCTTAATCAGTCATTTTAATTTCATCAAATTTCATGAAAAATCTATGTTAAATTCTTTTTTCAAAAATGCACTTGACAGATAAGAGTGATAAAAATTTAAATAAAATTCACGAAATGCTTGAAGTTTAAATCTATTCAATTCATAAAGTTTCATATAATTTCGTAGATATTTATGATTTTCTACATTTATTTTATTATTAAATTAAATAAATATTTCGCACAAAAATACTCTAAAATATTTTAAATTTTAGTGTATCTAGTAATTAAGAAAATATATTTTTATTTTACTTTTAAATTTTCTGTTCCAAAAAAACAAATTAAAGTTTATGTTCATTAAAAAGAACAAAAATTAACACTAATTATGATTAAACAAATAGTATATCGTAAAATTTTGATTAATTGCAAAAAAAAAAATATATATTTTACTTGAAAATATTTAATTTTTGTATTTAAAAATTTATATTCAAAGTAAATTAAAATTTTGATGACAACTTTGTTGTCAAAAATAATTTAAGTATTTTATAAATAGTATTTAAAATTTAAACATATTTATTTTAATGGTACGTTTGTTTATGGATGAAAAGATTTTTGCTGGTTTTTTAATTCGAAAATTACCAAAGGTTCTTAATTGGAATACAAAAGACAAATACAAAGTGTTTTATTGTATCCTGTAATTACTTAATAAACCCTAATCTTAAATAGTATGGAGTATAAATTTGTTCACAAAATTGAACAACCACTGCACCACAGCATCTAAATATATGTGTTTCTGATCCAGAAATTATTAAAAAAATTAAGTTTACTTAACCAGCTAAGAAATGCAATAATATAATTGGTCCTGTGCAACTAAATTGTATTCATTGTATTTAAAACGATGCCGGAAGATTGCCTTAAAGAAACGTAGTTAAACCATAGAAGAAATGTAGATTGCGGATAGCATATTTATAACTCAGACACTTGCGAGTTGATTTAATCTATTTTTTTTCCACCTTAAAACTAAGAGTATTTTTGGTTTTAAAATAATTCTTTATCAATATTTGGCAGCATTATTATAAATATCCTGCAAGACTATTCCAGGAACTCCAATTTCTCCTTCCCCTTATTTTTATTATTAACAATTTTTTCTATTCTATACAATCTGCTCTTTGGTGCCTTATATCGACTTTCTTTTATTAACTAGTTACAACTGACTTAATTAAGCAATTTATTATAAGTTCTGAGGTGGGTTCCGTTCTGTAAAACTCCTGGGCTCACTAGTACGCATCTGGTATTACAATGCTTATAAGCAAACTACTGATTAAGCTTTGATTTATTGTTATAACTTATAGGGAATTTTATGAAAATCTTGTAGTAAGTATTACTTTGCCTAGACAATTACTTCTCATTAAACTTTGATTAATTGTTATAACTTATAGGAAATCTTACGAAAATGTCCTGTGAGTTATAAGAATTAAACAAAAATTTGCATCCATAAACACTTATTTAATTAACAAGTAAAAGAATTTAATAAATAATTTAAGGAAAAATTTTTTTTTAATAATTTCAATTAAAAATAATTGAAAAAGAACTAAGCTTTTAATCATTTTACTTATTAATTAAATGAGTTTAATTAGTAGTTGTTTTATAATGTGTAGCTTGAACCAATTTTTAGATTTGTTTACAATGTTCTGGGTTGTTTTATAATTGAGAGTTTTTCTCTAATGAACTTCATTATTTCAATTGTTTATTTTGATTCTTTTAATCCTTGATTTATTTAAGTCTGCTTTTATTCCAATTTTTTATTGTTTGCTAGTGTTTATACTTATTAATTAGTGTTTTAAACCTTAAAATTTAAAAATTATTTAAAAAAAAAACTCACTTATTTTAAAAAAACAAACTGTTTTTAAAAAATTTTCTTAAATGGTAATTTTCGAATTGTGTTTTTTTAACAAAAAAAAAAATAGCGTGTTAATATTAAACCGACGTTATGAAAAATATTTTTAAATTTACTAAGATTAATCATAAACCATTTTAAAACAAAACAATTTATTTTATGACTCATTCGATTGGGATCAAGGGCAAACAATCATATGAGAACATAATATTTTCCAAAATCATATAAATTTTTTGATATTTTTTTTGGATATGTTGTTTTTTTTTATTTTAATTTTTTTTTTTAATTTCTATTAATACATACTTTACAATGAATAAAATGTTTATATGAAATTTATATTACGTAATAATAAAAAAAAATTGAAATTTTTGTATATTTTTCGAAAAAATTTTGAATTTTTCATGAACACAAAAAAAAAAAGTTTACGTATTTCAATTTATTTTTTTTTTTTTTTCGTTGGTTTTCCACCCACCTTAAAAACCATTTACACATCATCATTACTTTTCAAAGAAAAGAAAATTCGGGAAAGTTAGAAAATTTTCGAAAAAAATATTTAAAAGCTCGACAATTCTCCTATCTGGCTATTAGTTTTTCATTAATATTCTAGGAGAGCATACTAGAAAATAAAAATTAAGCAAAAATGTCTTTAGAGCGTGCAGTTAGAGCTAAAGTAAGGAATATTTAAAATTTTGGATTTTATTTTTTTTTTTTTTTTTTTTTTTTTTAAACACTTAAAACATGCAGAACAAAAAGTTTTTTTATTTCAGTTTATATTAAGTATAATTAAATTAAATAAAAAAAAAATTAATTTAAATTAATAAAATAAACTTTTAATTTAATTTAAAATATTATATTAATAAAAAAAAAAATTAAAAAAAAAAACATCAGACATAAAATTTATTTTAAAAATATGTTTTTTTTTTTTTTTTTTTAAATAGATCGCATCAAAGCGTGACCCCGCTATGGACAAAGAAGCCCAAGAATGGGTTGAAAATGTTCTTGGATGGAAATTCCCCGGTGGTCAAGAATATGAAGAAACATTAAAAGATGGCCAAGTATTATGCAGATTAATTAATAAATTAGCTCCAGGATCAGTACCAAAAATTAATGAATCTGGTGGTCAATTCAAAATGATGGAAAATATTAACAATTTCCAAAAAGCACTTAAAGATTATGGTGTTTCTGATGTTGATCAATTCCAAACAGTTGATTTATGGGAAAAGAAAGATATTGCACAAGTAACAAATACATTGTTCGCTCTTGGACGTCAAACTTATAAACATCCAGAATATACTGGACCAAATTTGGGCCCAAAACCATCAGATGAATGCAAACGTGATTTCACTGAAGAACAAATGAAAGCTGGCCAAACAATTATTGGTTTACAAGCTGGTCAAAATAAGGGTGCAACACAAGCTGGCCAAAATCTTGGTGCTGGTCGTAAAATTTTAATCGGCAAATAAGTTTAATTTTTATTTTTAATATTTTGAAATTAATTATTTTTTTTTTTTATGTTTCTTAATTAATATGTTTATTTTTTTTTTGTTTATTTTAAAATAATTTTATATGATATTATATTTACTACAGTTATTATTTAATTTTAAAAAAATTTTTTTTTTAATGTAATATTTTTGATACAAAAGAAGATATAGTTATATATAATAAAAGATCAACAATTTTTGGTATTGATAAAAAATAAGAACAAAAAAAAAAACCAAATGATAAGAAAAAAATAAAATTTGTTTTATTTTCATAATTTAATAAAAAAAAACAAATGAAAAATTTAAAATATTTCCATACAAGGCAAAATGAGTGAAAAATTTTGAAAAAATAAAGACAAAGACAAATATTTTCAAATTATAAAATGATAACAAATTTCTAAAAGTAAATTTTACCTATATATATACGCTTTTTCTAACACATTAAATTTTTTTTTTAAATTTAATATTACGTAATTTTCTGAATTTAGCATAAGTTTAAAGTACAAATTCTAATTTCAAAGTAAATAAAATTACCAAAAATAAAAAACCGAACAAATAATCAACAAATTTTTAAAATAATTTATATTAATACTCAAATCCCATATAAAATGGCATAAATTCAAAACCCCACTCTTTTTTTTTTATCAAATGAAACAGAAAAATATTTTAGAATTTTTGCTGTTTTATTTGAATTTTTAACGGTGCTTTTACAACAACGTAATATAATCTTTAAATATTTCCATGTATGTGTATGTTTCTATATTTGAAAAAGACATTTTCCATATGAAAAAATAAAAATCATTACTAAATTTTTCCGATCCTACCCTCTAACCTCATCCAGGAATAAACTGGAAAATTTTGCGCAAAATCTTTTTGATTTTTTTTTTTTCAGTGCTTTTTTTTGTTTTTTTTTTTTTGCTGTCAAATAAAGGTGTATGATGAATACCTTGTTTATAAATTCATGCGCAGTGGCGCCTTAATAACCTACTTTTTCATTTAGTTTTAGAATGTATATATGCAAATTTAAAACATTAAGTGTTTTTTTTTTTTTGATTACTTTGAATGTATAAAAATTTGAAAAAAAAAGTGATAAAATGAAAAGAAACAAAAAAAAAAACTTAAGAAAATTTTTGTGACATCATATTTATAAAAATGGAAATATTTTAAAATTTTCCATTCAAATCGATTTTCTTTTCAATTTACTGAATGGTTTAGATTTGGTATTTATTTCAGAATTTTTTGAAATAAATGGAACAAAATTTTGTTGGTTTTTTTTATTGTACAGTTGAATTTAGGAATTTTAAATACGAAATTATGAATAGTGTATTACAGTTGTATATATTTTAAAATTGGTAGATTTATTAAATATTTTTTATTGAAAGTTAAACTAAATCGAATAAATGAAACTGTATTTTAAACTCTAGAAGAATGAAGTGTTGTCCTCTGAACTGTAGTAATGATATACCTAAATGAAAAGAAATAATTTACCCAATAAATACTCGTAAACTAAGTAAGGGACATTAGAGGAACTTTATAAATGAGGACTTGTCTTTTAACTAGATATTCTGTCAAAACGTACCTTATTACATGTCTACATGTCGCAATACTTAAGAAATTTACTATTTATGTCAAACTGAAACCAAAATTATGTTTATGAAAGTATAAAATATTATATAAACACCTTTATTATCATCTTTCAATTATAAAAGATTCAGTAAAATATGTATGGGGAATTCTTAGTAGGAGTATAAAATAATACACGCCTTTAAATTTATGTCAACCTAGTTTAAATATTAGAAAGTATGTTTTTTGACATGTTTTCTTTATTTTAAAATTTTTCTGTTAAATCCCGTTAATTCCCCCTTCAAAAAAAATTTTATAATAAAATCAATATTTTAATGTAAATACTCTTTAAGTAAAACCAAATAAATCATAATTATTGGAAACTAATTTATTTATTTGTAGTACGTACCAGAAAATATTAAATATTGCTTGATAATATTAACCCTTTGCCGATTTGACATTTGGACTTATTATTAAATTATTGTAATATACATTATATTTTTTAATTAGATATGATCCGACCAGGGTTTGAACCCGAGACTTTTCGATTGAAAAGCCACCAGTTTACCACTGAGCTATCGGTCAGATGGAAATTAATTATTATAAGAATTGTCATGACATTTTGAGAATGTAGATAAATATGTTTTATGTGTTATACTGATAATAAAAATTTAATAAGTTAATAAAGGTCAAAAGAGGTTCTCAGTTCCTTTCCTCTTATTAAGTTTGAATAATAAAGACAATGTATCAATTAACGTATCAAATAAAAAATAATAAATTTTATATTTTAGCTGTAAGGTGAAAACCGACCTCTATATAATAATTAAGATAAATAAATAGCATGTAAGTTGGAACAAAGATATTAAATATAAAAAAAAAATTATAATTAAAAAGGACGTATCAAGATTCAAGTACTATTAACATCTGTGATTAAAAGTGTTAATTAAATTTTAATCACTTTAAATAGATAATTCTAAAAAAAAAAATATATTAAAAATTTTGTTTAAATGTAGTTACATTATGGTCAAATATGTATGTAAATGATTTTAAAATATATATGAGTTCAATTTTATGAAATATAATTTTAGAATCATAAAATTTTATATTTATCTTTTATTTTTTTTTTATTTTGATTTTTTTTTAACATTTCTTTTGACAGTAAAACCGATCAGTAAAATACAATTTGGCATTTGACAAAATATTATTACACTATTTGAACGTGTAATGTGTCAATACAATTAAATTACATGACAATTACACTATATGACACATTGCTTAAACTTATAAAATATACATTCTAATTTTCTAACCAGTACACATAATATGAAATTCTCTTAAATACTCGTATATTCAAAAAGTCCTAATTTTTATAATTTATTAGGAGTTATAATTTCTTTAAGGTAGCCTTTTCTTTTTATTTATTTATTTATTTATGTACTGTCTCCTACCACATAAAATGTGATAATCAACCTTTCCTATTCAGATGTGGCAATTAAATTTATTTTATATTATGGTATATTAACTATTACGATATCAATTTTAAATTATATTTTTTTATTAGACATGATTTGACCAGAATTTCTACCGGAGATTTTTCGATTGAAAAAACCACTAAGCTATCGGTCAGATATACTTTTCCTTTTTTAGACATTTAAAATTTGGAAAAAAAAACACAAATTTGTTATTAAATGTTATAAATAATTCTATAATGCAATTTAATGTAATTTCTTTTATACGATTTTTTTGCGAATTGGGTTACCACATCATACAGAACCAAGATAGGTTTGCAAAATGTCATAATTTTATGAAAAATCAATTTATTTAAAATTAATTTGACTTTATATGATTTTCTTTTATTATATGTAATTCTTAAGAATCAATTTATTATTAAAATATTAAAAACTGTATTTAATCAAAAATGTTAAAGAATATTAAAACTTTCTTTATAAAAAAGATTGTATGAATGAATTTTCTTCTATATTCCAAGAATGAAAATTACAATTTATCCTAACACTAAAAAAAAAAAAAAAAAATAATAAAAATTAAATTTTTCATGTATGATTCATCGTAAGAAAATTTTGATGCCATCATATTTTTCAACTTCCATTTTTTTTTTGTTTTTTTTTTTTATTTTTTTTTTATAATAGCATTCTTATATCTTGGACGAATTTGACATAAATGATTTTCTTTATTACTATATTACTCGTAAAATATTTAATATTGTATTCCGTGTTTTTTTAATGTTTTGTTTGACTTTTGTTTCTAAAATAATACAATACGTATCATCGCAGTATATATAAGTAATATTTTATAGTAAATTATGAAATCAGAGTATGACTAATTAAATTATACGCATACAGTTTATACAAAACAAAAACTTTCCAATCATATGTTGATTTTAAGGTCATTTTAGGTCTTATTCAATTACAAGTATATTACATATTTTAAGTGAATAATCAATCATTGTATGTATAATTATTGATTTATACAAGTACTGATACAATAGTTACCTCATTTGTTATATTAAAGAAATACATATACTTATAATTTATTAATTATTAATCTACAAAATATGAGTATTATATATGTTAATGTTATTCGATAAAATGATATCATAGGATTGCTGAAGGAGTTTCGGTGCTGTAGGGCTTAAGTTCTTTAAACTTAAGGCTATATTAGCCTTATTATATATTAGCCATTATATATGGTCATACAATTTTAATTGCGAAAAAAATGCAAATTCCCTTGGTGACCCTTGGTTATATGGTGTAAATTAAAAAAAAATTGTATAAATTTAATAAATAATATTAAAAGAAAAGAAAAACTTAACCTTTGTTATCAGATTGTAGATATTATATGGTCAATAAATAAATAAAATCGGAGAACAGATTAATTTTAAGTACAGTTTAGTTTTAAGGTTCTTAATATTCTGTCAATTAATTAGTCATATATTAATCAAAGTTTTAGAGAGAATTCATTTCTTACCCAAGGACATTAAGACTTCGCCTTTATCGAAGGAATGCAAATAGTTTAATTAGATTAAAATAAAATATTGTTGCAATGTACAGCAAAAAGAATGTTAATAAGGAAAAACATTTAAAATAGATTTGATGGCATAGGACCTATAGAAACTTACCCATTGTTTTAAATAAAAATTTCTAAATTTTTAATAATTTAAAAATCCTTATAGAAGCAGAGCTGACATAAGAGACTCTGTTGATGGAGATTAAGGGACAGTTGAACAAGTATCTGCAGACAGTTTCTATTCAAAATATTCCAACTTTTCTCCAGTGGAATTGGTTGAAACCAACATAGTGGCTGGATAGTTTTACATGCTTTACAATGTACATCATCTTTGTACAACCTACAATTAATAATAAATGTAGAAGATATGCTTAAAAATAATGCGTTTTTGTTGGAAGGATTTTTTTTTCCTTTTCCACCGCTTTAAGGAGTATAAAGCATTCACCAAGTCTGTTTACACTAGACTTCAGTTTCTCTAATAGTTATGTTCAAAAAGCCATTGGTTACTAGGCTGTAGCTATTGTATAAGATTATGAATACACAAATGTTTAACTTTTTACGCCATTTATTATCCTATACAAGAATTATTTTAAATCTTATGTTTTATTACGATATAATTATACAATTTTATGATATTTTTTTTTTAAATGTGATTTGATCGAGGTTTGACCCCGAGACACATGAAAGGTGGCATCTTTATCGCTACACCATTGATCAGTTGGGAGGATAGAGTGTATAAAATGCGATATAGATCTCCTCTTTGTAAAATGATTTGTGAAGTATCATAATAAAGAAAGATGTGAATTATTGAATATTTTATTCAACTTTGTTTTTTGTTTAAATTTTTTACTTTTTTAATTAATTTTCTTTTATTACAAATGAAATATATATAAACATATATTATATGAAATAAAAACACATATATATTAAATATATAAATTAAAATGTTAATCTAATTTCATTTACAATATAACAACAGAAAACTAATTGTTTTATTACAAAAAGTTGTTAATGTGACTATATTAATTTGGTTTAGAAAAAAAAACTAATTTAAATTATATTCAAAATATTTACATTTTTACAATTTAAATTAAATGTCGAATTTAAATCAAAGGTGTCTTCTATGATCCAAAATATTTTGTCTAGAGGTGAAAATGAAAAAAAATTTATACACATGTGAATAAAATACATTTAATATCCAATTTGAGAAGGTAACAAAGGGCTGTTGACTCGTTTTTCTATATTTATTTTTCTTCTATTATTGTTTGTATTTATTTATTTTAATTTTTGGCAAAAAAAATTACCAAAAATCTTCAATTGAAAAACTTTACAATTTTTTTTTGATCTATTTTTAAATAAGTTTTTTTTTTTTTAATTTTAATTTTGTTATTATTCATTAAATTTATTTTAGAAATTATTATAATGTTGATGAGTTTTAAAAAAAGAAACAAAAGATTATATGAATAATATTAACTATATTTATTAGTTTAAATTTTAATAATAAATATTTATATTTATAAAGAAAAAAAAAAAATTATAATAATAAAAACATAAAAAAAATCTTAAGATATATTACTTTCTTTTATTTTCTAATATTATTTTTTTTTTTGAACGTAAGAAAATGAAATTTATTGATTGGTGTAGGTATAAAATTGTAGGAGTATTTCATATCTAAAAAAATTTCAAAGTGACGAATTTGTTATCATTTAATTAATAAAAATGTTAAATTTTCATATACTTTTGTTATCTTGCAAGCCAATTTTTGAAAAATTCTTAAAAATTGTTCTATACATAACCTGATTGTATACATAATATATATAATTGATTTCCCAACTTGATCTTGAATTGTACTATTTTAAAATATTTTCAATATTTAAAATTTTGATATCAAATGTATTTTAAAATTAAAATTGTCAAAGCGTTAATGGGTTATTCCAATGTTATCGTAAAAATGGGATATTTCAATAATACCGTAAAAATGGGTTATTTCAAACTTAAAATTGGGTAATTTCAAATTTAAAGTTGCTAAAAAAATATTATTAAAAAAATTTAATTATTATTTTAATTAAGAGTTTTTTATAAAAAGGATTTCGCATGTAAGAGTGCTAATATTTCGGAATTTGATCAGGGAAAGCTAGAGAAAAGTGTAAAGGAAATTGGCCAGGATATTTTTTGTTGGTTGTTGCAAAGATATTGTTTGAATTTTATATTTTATGTTATATATTTTTTTTAATTTTTGTTTTCTGGATAACACTTCTCCTACATGCTTCTAAAGTACCTCAACTAACCTATAGATTTTAGAATTATTAAAATATAATTTTCAATATTTTGCATTTCCGCCTTAGCCAGTTAGGTCATATTATATACTTATTATTAAAATTGATCTTAATAAATTCCACATACTTATTAAAACATGATGATAGTATAGAAATGTAAAAATGTCTGATATTTTAATAGATACGATTCTGTTGTATTGTAAAGGTTTTTGTTTATAGGAATTAATTATTCAATTAAATAATTTGTTATTATATTTTTGCATTTATTGATTAATATTATAATTTATTTTTTATTATTGATAAAGACTTAAAAATTGGTTATTGGTTATAATATTAAATTAAAAGCCAGATAATTTTTCACCTTTACTAACATTCAAATCCTGTCTCCTCACATGACGGGTAACTACTTTAACCATTATGCCACCCACCTGTAAATTTAAAATAATTCATATCAAAGAAATAAAAAACGAGTAGTTTCCTTTTAATTTCACTAAAATTATTTGTTTTTACAAATAATTGTGCATGCGTCCCTTTTAGCAAAAAGAGTAGATGAAGAGTAGATAGGAATAATTTGTAAATGAAACGCTAAATTTTGTTTCAGGTGTAGATAATTGTCAGATTAATTGTCATGCATATAAGTGACATTTTAAAAATAACTGTCATTTGAAAAGTTTATTATTTTTAATATATTTAGATATTGAAAATAAATTGAAAAAATTAAGGTTTATTGCTGATAAATATATATATATATATATACATAATATTTTTTAAAATGAAAGAAGTAAGTGCTTATTGGTTATCAAATAAAAATATGATTTAACATAATCTATTCAAGTGAAAATTCATCTACTGTGACAAATTTAAATTAAAGCCATCTCTCTGAAATTATTTAATTATCTACTCATCTCCTCTTTTACAATATCAAGTAAAGCTGGGAGTAGTTCAGAGTAGAAAAGATTAGTTAACTCCTCATAAAGGAACGCAAGCAGTATTTCATCTACGACATGCAAACTTTTTCAGAGCTAATACTCGATTAAAGATTAAATTGAAGAAGTCTGCATGTCGTAAACGAAACACTAGTATTTGTAAAAATAAATAATTTTTGTGATATTAAAAGGAAACTAATCGCTTTTTATTTCTTTTATATACATTTAACTCAAATGCTCAATAATATATTAAATATTCAATTTATATCAGTTGTAAAACCCTGTCTAATATTTTTTTAATGATTATAATTAATTACATTTTAATATGTTTCTTCGCATTCTCTTATAGTTGGCAGGGCAAATCATCATGATTTAATTTTGTTTATGATTTAGCTTGGAAATTTTTTTCAAGGACAAGGCGTCGAAAATAATTTAAAAAAAAAATAGCTATAATTCAAATTATTTTAAAATTTTGTATCCAAAAATACAAATTTGTTAAAAATTCTTTTTTAAATATTTTTTTTTATTTTAAATTAAGACAATCGTTGTCCTTTTTATACCCGTATGACTATATAGGCAAAGGGTATAATAAATTTGCCATTACGTTTGTAACGCAGAGAAGGAGGGGGGGTAGATATAGACTCAAGTGTATGGATCGGATCAGAATCGAAAAATAAATTGATTTAGCTATGTATGTCCGTCCGTCCGTCCGTCCGTCTGTCCGTCCGTCCGTCCGTCCGTCCGTCCGCACGATAACTCAAAAACTAAAGGAGCTAGGATCTTGAAATTTTCGCAAATCCGTTTTTTTGCAATAGCCGTCATCGCTATTTAAATCCAGCCATTTTGGTCTATGGGTTCGGGTAGCTGCCATACAACTTCTTTTTTTATATGAGAATTACTCTGTACCTATTACAGCTGCGTGTCTGAAATTTTGCCAAAAGTAGTTTAGTTTTATGGCCAAAGTTTTTGCAAAATTTGGTTGGCCTACTGCAGTGGGTTCGAGTAGCTGCCATACAACTTCTTATTTTATATGAGCATTACTCTCCACCTAATGAAGCTGGGTGTCTGAAATTTTGCCAAAAATAGTTTAGTGTAATGGCCAAAGTTACAGCAAAATTTGATTGGTCTATTGCAGAGGGTTCGAGTAGCTGCCATACAACTCCTTCTTTTATATGAGTATTCCATTAAACTTAAAAAAGCTGTATGTTTGAAATTTTGCCAAAAGTAATTAACCGGATGATATAATGTATATGTTACAATCATACGGGTATCCCAGAGTTGACACAGTCTACTCTACTACACTCTTCCTCGTTTTTTTTTTATTCTTGAAAATGTTTCATACAAAAAAATTTTTTAATTAGTTGATTTATTTTTATAATTACAATTTTTAATATTTTTTTTTTGTATTTTATTTGTATTTTTTTTTTTTTTTAATTTTTAATTTAAAATTCATAATTCTCATAAATTTGATTTTAAATCCATTTGAAAACTGAAAAATTTCAAAATTTCAATGTATCACATTTTTATAATTTGTTTATTTGATTTTTAAATTTATTAATTTCTTAAAAATTTTTTTTTTTATTTTGTGATTCACGAAAATATTTTTGTTGTCTATTTTTAGGTATTCTGCCTTTTATCGAATCCTATAAATGTAAAAAAAAATGTATTTTGCAATTTTATGTTTTATAATAAGTTTTTTTCTGCAAAATTTTTTTTTATAAAGTAAATATTCCCAATAATTCATAAAAATGTTCCAAACGACTGAATTTAATTGATTGATAATTTCCATTGAAAGGAAATTTGAAAATGTTTATTAGATTAGAATTTAATTTAAAATAAAACAGCAAACATGCGGTTGTTTATTAAATTTATAATTTAATTTTGAAAAACTTCAATTTTTTTTGGGAAATATTGCATTAAATTTGTTTTTATAATCGGAAATGTTCAAATTAATTTTAGTTGTAAAAGGGGTGTGCTTTACAGAGTCTTAGACTGTTTTAGACATTCTGCAAAAAAAAAAATGTTTTATAAATTTACAATTTTACAAAGGAATATAAAATCTAAATAAATGCAAAATACTGTAACTTTTACAACTAAAAACTAATAATATTATATTATAATATTAGAAACTTAAAAATGTATAAATAAAATATTTTTCAGCCATTTAGTCTAATCTTTAGATCAGATCAAAATTTTATTAAAAACAGAGAATGAAAATTATTAGAAAAAAAATATCTAAAAATATCTTAAATTTTTTTTTAATTTTCCTTTATATTCGTTGTATAAAGACCATGGAAATGAATTATTAGCACTAAGAGCATGTTATAAATTATTAAAAAAATATATGTACAAGTATACAATAGGTATATAATATAAATATAAAAAAGAACTAAGGTAAGAAAATTTAAATTAAGCATTAAATCAAAGGATTCGTGTTTAGTTGTTTTTGGTTTTTTTTTAATTAATTTAATTTAAATTAAAAAAAAAATACAATATTATCAAAAGTATTTTTTTTTACTTTTAACTTTATTTATCCCATTATAAATCTTAAAATATCTTAACCTAGAAAAATTTAACAAAAACGGGTTTCTTTATCTTATACTTAACATTTTAAATATTTCATAGATATATATCATTAATTTTGTTTTAAAAACTTAACTAACTTATTTAAATTAAAAAACCTAACCTAATTAAAAACGATTTGTATAAAAAAAGCTATATAAATGATAGTCTAAAAGGAAGCTAAAATCATGAAAATAGATTAGAAATCATTATTAAAGTGCACAAAACACTCCAGAAAATCGTTTAATATCTCATACGTTATCGATAATTAGTATGACATAATTAATTTTCAAAAAATAGTACATGGCATAATTTTAGGCGTTTCGAAATAAAAAAAAAATTTCTAATTATAGGTATTAAAATTGGATTTGAGTATTCAATAAATATAGAGACCTCGGTGGGTTAGTAGGTAAGCATTTAGCTTACTAGCGGAGGATTTATTGAAAAATAATTTTTCTTTAAAAATCTCCATGGTGACCAAATATAATATAAATATACAAATATATAATATAAACAATATAATTAATATAGTAGTTATAAATAAATAGAAAGTATTTAATTTAAGAAACCCAAATACCAAATAAGCAAAGGACTATAATAATATCTGGCAATATTTACTATTGTAAATTACCTGGTACTAATTACTAATAAATAAATAAATAAATTTAAGGAGTATAGGGCATTCACCAAGTCAATAAGACTATAGGCTTCAGTTTCTTTAATCAATATTATATTTCTAAGCCATTGATTACTCAGTTAGTATTTTTATCTATATTGACTTTACGAATTCAGTTTGGATCTTCTGGAATTTATAATCATCGAATTTTGTCTTGTGAAGAAACAATTTTCCTCTAACACAGCCTAAAACTGCAAAGAACTCTCTTGCTCTTCTCTCTCTGGATTCTCTTTAAACTCTCTTCTACATTAATAATTTTTATTTTTTATTCGTTATAGATTATCTTCGACTTTTAAAATTTCTCAGTATTCCTTTTCATTTAATATGAAATTTTCATTTCCTAGACTAGTTTACAAATTACAATATTTTTAACATATCTAAACTTCATTGCGTATAAATTAATTTGTATTTGTTAAGTCGCATTTTGTTTACATTACTTTATAACTGTATTTTTTTGACATTTCTTAAGTTGTTTTTGCTATACAATATGACAAATTTTAATGAAAATATTTTTACCAGTCTTATGATAATTTAAATTCTTAAAAACTTTTGATAATAGATTTCTAACAAAATAGACCGCCAGTTAAATAGAAAATAGATAATATTTTATCAAATGTAAATTTCATAAATACAGGCTGCCTAACAATTTAACATTTTGAGATATAGGAAAATATCATTAGAAAAAACAGTTAAAACCTAATCAATCATACCTTTTTAAATAATACCTTTGGTTTTATCATCTATAAATTAAATTTTTAAACACTTCATTTTCATTTATTATTCATATAATTCATTTGTAATTTATTTTGTCACAGATATATCGTATATCATGTATCTGAGAATCCCATGTTTTATATAAAAAAAAATTCTAGATAAAAAAATTACATGTACTTTATTTGTGTTTAATTTTAATTAATTTTGAAAATCTTGTAAGATATAAGTGAAAAAAATGATAATAGTATAACATACTCGTAATCTATTTATTCATTTGAATGACTTAAACTTTAAAGATAAGTAGGTTTTATACTGATCGAGTTGGCAGATCTTAAAATTATCAATTAAGTCTCTTTTTGAGTTTCAAGTTAATTGAAAGTGAAACTCCAAAATGAATTCTAATTAAAATTCTTAATAATTTATGATAATAGTATAAATTTAAAGTTATAAGTGTTATATAATTATTTACCATATATATAAAATTGAATTTCAATTAAATGCTTTTTATTTTATTTTAATATATTTGTTCTTTCATTTTTTTGTTTTTACATCTGTGATATTGTATATGAAAATTAAAAAATTCTATAGTTTCAGTGTGATGTCATTTTGAACTTTTTTTTTATATTTAAATATAAAAAAAAAAATTGTTAATTTAAAATTATACACATAAAAACTATAAATAAATTATAGATGTGACCACTTATCCCGACCGCAATTTTTAATTTATACAAAAAAAAAAAAAAAAAGTTTTTAAAGGTGTTTCTATCTGATACTGAAGAAGATAAATTATGATTTACTCATAAAATAGTATGAAAATTCAAAAATAATATTTATTTCTAGCATCATCATAAAATGGTCAAAAAATAAAAAAAATTGTCACAATTTAAAATATGCGAATAATTATATTATAGTAAATCCGTACATACTCGTATATTAAGTTTACTTATTTAGTATTTGTATATAATTCTCATTTTAAAAAAATAAATACAAATTTTAATATTTCAGAAAAACTTTGAATTACATATATATACATATATTTTTCCAAATGATTAAATTTCACTGAAAAATTATATATTCTATTATAAGTAAGTTATAAATAAATTTCCCTAAGCTGAAGTTGAAAGTTGTACAGTAAAAATAGGCATTAGTTAAATTCACCTAAATAATCAAAAAGTATTATAAAATAGCGGGGATTACCCTAAAACTAAAAATTACACGTGTAATTTTCTTTGAGATAAATTTATTTAATTTATATACTTTTATATATTTAAAATATAATATACTTTTTATATTTTATATAAAAACTATTTTGTATTTTGTATAATTCTTATAAAGGCTTTAAGCCAAAATATTAAAAAAAAAATTGTTTTTTCAGAATAAACAGAGTAAACAAGCAGAGATTTTGACTAAATTGTATTATGTGAATTAATTAATCTATATAAATTTAATTGTTTAAAATAATATTATACTTTCACACCTGAATATATTAAATTCAGCTTTATCAATTATTGCATTACAAAGTATTAATAATTTTTATTTTTTCGAGTATTTCAAAAAGTTGACATAATATTTTCATTATAATAAGCGTTTACTGGATCTAAATTAGATGAATTGTAATTACTATATAGATTGAATAATTATAATTTAATTAAGACTTTTTTTTAATTTAAATCCAATTATTTCAACTTTAATACCTAATAAACGGTCTAATTACTATACCGGCTTTTTTATTTCCTTTTGGATGGTATAGAAAAATATTAATTTTTAGAAAATGTTGCACTTATCAGATATTTTAGCATTAAAAATTCTGGTGTGAGGGAAGTTTTAAAGAAAATCATTAAACTTTACAAATTATTTCTTTATCTATTGAAATTCTCTCATTACATGCAATGTGATAAGAAAATGATAACAGCCTTATAAATAATTTTACTATTACCGAATTAATGAAAATCTAAACTTTATAATATGTCAATTAATCAAATTTCTTTTAAAAGTATATACATATTTCATTTAATTTAAATTTATATTTTGCACATAATATTTTGTTTGATACTGTATTCATATATTCTGTATTATTCATTTTATTTTACAAAATTAAAAATTTGCATTTGGTTTATTTTTTCTTAAAGTAATTAAAAATAATTAAGATGAAAATGTGATTTATAAATTTTAATATAATAATATTATTATAAATACTTAGTCAAAAAAAAAAGAAAAATAAAACAATATAATTTAATTGAAGCATTAAATTAAATTACAAAAACTAAATAACAATTAGATCATTATTAAGTGATATAATAAAATTGAATCATTTCTTTTTGATTTATTTTAATTTTATTCTGAATAAACAACTTTTATTTTTTGTAACTTTAGTATATATTAATTTATATATTAATTTTTTTTTTTTTAAAAGGGGGGCCTTTCCAATCTACATGTATACTTTTAAACTTATTATATTTTTTTTTATTTTTTTACGATATCTTACAATATTTACGATATTTTACAATATTTACAATGTTTTACAATATTTGAACAAAAAACTCAAACATTTTTTAATTACATTAGCCTTTCATTGGCCTATTTTTACCTGGTTTTCTAATAATCCATTTTTTAATGTCTTTTAACTATTTATTACAATTAATAAATTTTTCTAGTTTAAAATTAAAATGTTAAACATTGTTTGGGCCTTAAAATCTAATATAAAGGATCAGAATAAACTTTTAGTTGAATTTTTTTAAAAACTGTTATACTATTTTTTTTTTCCTTATACTTTTCAATTAGAGTTGTACTAATTTAAGTTTTTATTTTATTAAATTCAATACTAATAGTTTTTTTTTTTTACAATATATTAGAATTAATATATAATGGTATATACTTATATTTAGGTGTTTTTTTTTTATTAATATTTTATTTCAGCCCATACCTTTTTTTTTTTTTTTGAACAATTTAACGCATGTTTTTCACACTAATATCATTTTATCAAAATGTATAACATATAAATATATTCATTATAGATATATATATATATATTAAACATTTGTATATTTTTAATAACGAAAAATATTTTAATTTTTTTGAATACATATAAAATATTTAAATTTTTATTTTAAATATTTACATACGTTATAGAAATAATTTTTGAAAAAAATAAAATAAAAATTAATAACTTATGTATAAACGTATATATATACAATATTTCTAAAATAAAAATTTGTCTGCTAAAAAATGAAGCATAAAATTATTTTTTTTAAAAATAAAACAATATTTTATAAACATATAATATTCTTATATTCTATATTTTATATTCTAAATTTATAATACATATTAGTTTAAGTATATATACTCGTATGTGTTTCAAAAGAAATACGATAATATAAATGGTTTTTTTTTTTCAAAAAATTGTTATACTTTATAAAAATTAATATATATATATAATATATATGAATATGAACAGGAAAAATGAATAATATCTAATATGTATATAAAAAAAAAAAATACCGTTAATTATTAGTTTATATATATTATATTATATATTCTATATTTCATATAAGTTTTTTGAATGTATTTAAAATGTATATATGTGATAATATACTCGTATATATACTGTTAAAAATATGAATCGTATAAAACAATTTGTAGATATTATTTAATATTTTTTTTTTAATTTGTTTTTTACTTTTTATTTTCTTTTTTTTTTTTCTGTTCTGTATTTCTAAACTTTTAACACACATTTTCTTTTATGTATCATTTTTTTCTTTTTTTTTTTTGCTTTAAAACCGTGGGTTTTTCGCCTTTTTTCTTTTGATATACGATTTTTATTTTTGGTTTTTTTTTTCTTTGAGAAAATGACGTATAAACTAGAAGTAGTAGAAGAAAATATAGAAGAAAAAAACAAATGAAAAACAAAATACAGAGAAAAATTTATTTTATATTTGCCCACGATCAAAAATATACATATATAATTTTCAATTTCTCATTTTCTCTCAAACACATTGACAAAAGAAAAAATGTTGACCAGATAAATTGACGAATAGACTACCTGATCACTGACACCCTCTAGTTCATTCGAAAACGAGTTTTGTCGAGAAGCGCAGCTCACTCTGAAAAGTTTAAAATAAAAATTAATTGTAATTTTCTCTTTGTGTAAATTTTTCAAAGGTACGAAAAAGTAAAAAATAAAAAAAAAATTAATATATTTTTCTTTTAAAAGGACATTTAAAGTGAAAAAAATTTTAAATAAATTAATTATTAATTAATTAATATTTTATTTTATTTTTTTTATTAATTAAATATAAAAAAAAAAAAAGTAATTGAGTGAAATTATAAAAATAAAATATTAAAAAAAAAAAGTATCTACAGTTTAATATTAAGTATTTTTATTTTTTTGAATATTTAACCGGTGAATTTTTGAACAGATTCAAAAATTCGAAATAAGGAAAATATTTAAATTATAATTTTTTTTACATATAAAAGAAAAGGAAATTTAAAAAAAATTTTTTTAGAATAACTGCCATTTAAAAAAAAAAAAACCAAGTATGTGTATTTTCAAGAAAAAAAATTTTTTTCAATAAAGGGGAAAATTTTTTCATCAAAAACTTAAATAAAATGTGGTTCCCTATGAAAAATTATTAAAATGGATGTGTTATGTAATGAAAAAAAAAAAACAAAAATAAAAAATAGAAAAAAAACTTAAAAAAAATTTTTTTTCAAATAAAAGATGAAGAATTTAATTTCAAATTTTAAGTGCAATGGAATATCATGAAAAATTTTTCAAAATTCTTCTATATTTAAAAAAAAAAAAAACCATTATAATGATGATGATGATGATGATTTTGATAATAAATATATTAAAGCTTAAATATATGAAAAATTGATTATCACATTTTATCACATATTTACTTCAGAAAGAATTTTTTTTTTGGGATGAAAATTAAATTTTATTCTTTAAATAAAAAAAAAAAAATTGACATACATATATATACGAGTATAACATAATACAGATCATTATTATATTATATATTTTATATAAATATATACATTTTCTTTATATATATATATATATATGTTTAAACCTAAACACACTATATAGTATATGATATAAAAACGCTTGTACAGTCAATATTATATTTTTCTATATAAAAACCTAAAATTAGAACACCACCAGAAGAAAAAATAGAAAAAAGCGAAAATCATAAAATGAAAATTTAGATGAATGTGTTCCAACAACATACTATTTATAACTTTTTTCTAAATTCTTTTTTTTTGTTTTTGTACACATTTTCAATTTTAAGTTTTGAAAAAAAAACCAAAAAAAAAAAACATTTTTAATTTATAAATATATATAAAATATAGATATTTAGAAAAAAATATGGAAAAACAGAGGGATTTTTTTATATTTTATTTTTTTTTTTTTTTATTTTTTGAAACAAAATACTTCTATTCGAAAAAAAAAAGAAATACACATGCATATACATTTTAAAGAAACTATTAAAACTTTTAATATTTACTACATTTTACCTTTTTTTTTTTGGAAATACACAAATTTTTAATTTTAGGAAAAATTAATAAAAATTTCACTTTAAAAGTGAAAGCATTCAAAGATTTTATAAAAATTTGAATATAAATTAAAGTTGTATACACTTATTACCCCAGATTTGGTCACCTACTTTATCAGACTTGAGGCTAATTCTACTGTAATAAGTATATAAAATTTAGATGGAATTTCAACAATTTTCTTTTAATAAATTTAAATCTGATGTTACTTTTAATAAGTTAAAAAAAAAAATGATTTCCTTTTGCCTAAACACATTTTAAAAAAGTTACTTTTATTTTTTCTTAATTTATTCACTTTTTTTCACATAATAAAACTTATATATAAACATAATATTCATTTTTATACAATTTAAATTAAATTTTTACATTACATTTATTATATATATATATAACAGCTCCATAAATATGCCTTTCACACCACAAGAAACAGCTAAATGCCCAAAATGTGGCAAATCAGTTTATGCTGCTGAAGAACGGGTTGCCGGAGGCTATAAGTTCCACAAAACTTGTTTCAAATGTGGTAAGTTTTAAGTTTTATTATATTATAAATGGGGTAAAACAAAAAAAAAATGGGTTGTTTGACATATTAAATATAATTATTTTTTTTTTAAATATTATAATATAATTATGTCTTCTTATTAAATTATAAATATATTTTTTTTTAAGAAATGTGCAACAAAGCTTTAGACTCCACCAATTGCACAGAACATGAAAAACAATTGTTCTGTAAAAATTGTCATGCCCGTAAATATGGACCAAAAGGTTACGGTTTCGGTGGTGGAGCTGGTTGCCTTTCCATGGACGCAGGAGCCCATTTACAAAGAGAGTGAGTAATTAAAATTTTTTATTTAATTTTTTTTTTTTTTTTTTATTATTAATACATTTAATATTTACGTATAAAATTAATAATCTGTTATAAAAAATAATAATTAATAATAATGATAATATATTAAAAAAAAAAAGATTAATATAAAATTAGTATAACAATAATTTTTAAGCATTTTATATACTATTAATACTCACACTGATTCACAAATATTATTCGCAGAAAATTTTTTTAAGTTCAATTTTTAACTTTTTTTGGTATTTATTTACTGATTTTGATTTTAAATGCTAATCAATGGTTGTTGTTTTTTTTTTTTTTTTTTTTTTTTTTTAAATGATTAGCAAATTTATATATTAATTTATAAAAGCAATCAAATATTTGTTTTTAATTACATATGATTTATAAATAAATATAATTAATTTTTTAAATTTAATTTTTTTATTATTCTTTAATATACATTTATATAATGTTAATATTAAATTGAATCAATAAATAAATTAAATACTAATTTTCAAATTTATATATGAAAATTGCACTGTGAAAAAATATAATATTAATTATATCACAAAATTTTTAAAAGCAAATACTATTAATATACAATAAACTCTCCTATATACTATAATTTTAATTGCACTTTAAAATATATAAATGTTACATATTTTTTTTTAATAAATAAATAACACGTGAAAATCCGTGCATGCTTTTATCTTTAAAAGCCAGAACCTTTACAACAACAAATAAATTATATTTTAATTAAACGTTTAATTTTTTTTTATATAAAATTTTTTGATTAATTTAAACCTAAAAAGTTAAAAATGAATTTAAATAAAGCGATATTTCAAATTAGATAATTAAAAACAATTATAAAATATATTATAATAATATATAAATAATTTTTTTTATTTTTTTTTATATATAATATATTTTCAATTATATATAATTTAAATTAAAAAAAAAAAAAAAAAAAAAAAACAATTTAAACCAGATTAATTGTGTTACTTGAAATTTCCGTTAAATTATTGCAAACCTTAAAAAATAAACAATATATACGTTCATAAATTATTATAAGATATATAATATTATATTCTAGCTTTTTTATGATAAAATTTTAGTACGGATTTTTTTCCGAATGTTTATTTAAGTTAAATGTTTATTAAATAAACCTAAAAAAAAAAAAAATATTATGAAATATTGTAAACATAAATAATTAATTGACATTTTAAAATAATTTTAGAATATAAAATAAATTAATCGCATAATATTGTATAACTATATTTTTTTTAATTTTATTATACGTAATTTAGTGCTTATTTTTGATATATGTATTTTTAATTTTTATAAAATCTTATATACATATACACATATTAATGTTATTTGATATTTAACGTAATTTTATAGTCTATTTTTTTTCATCATTTTTCATAAACACATTCATATATATACATATAAAATATATTATACCTATTTAAAATAAAAAACCACACACATACACCCAAAAACAAGATAAAAAAAATTCCCTTTCTTTATTTTATCTCAAATCTTTTTTCATAACTGTATTTTATTTTGACAATTAAAAATTTTAAATTAATTAAATAATTTATTTAATTTATGTATTACATCAAATGTATTTAAAATTAAAAAAAATTTTAACAATAACACAATTTTACATATTATTTACACTCAATACACATATAAATCATTTAAAAGATAATTTCTGAATTTATTCACCCTTCATTATTAAACATCAAATACAAAAAAAAAAACAAAAATTAATGTATACTATAATTCTATATTATGAAAGGATATTTTAATTTTTATAATTGAATGCCTACACTATAAGTTTTTTACGTAATAACGGTCACACTTATTGATCAAAAATATTTAATTGTCAAATACACACAAAAGTCAAATTTAAAATAATTGCGTAAATAAATAAACTTTATAAATATTTGTATTATTTTATTATTTTAAAATAATAAATATTAATTGTAAAAAAATAAAATATATTATATAAAACAAAAATAATATACAACATATAATATACAAAATAGAAATAGATAGATACACTGTTGTACCAAGTTAATAAAAATATATTAACATTCCTGAGATATTTGTTTTTATGTCAAAACCCATTTTGTGTTTTTGGGTATTTTGTGATTTGTGAATTTATTATACAAAATATTTTTTAAAGAAATATATTTTTAAATCTGAAAAATGGAGATAATTTCGATAAAATTTTTTGAAAAATTTGTTAATAAAGTTAATATATTAGAGATTTTAAAATTGCGATTAAATTAATTGAAATAATATTTAATAAAAAAAAAATGTCTAATCGAAAATATCTTCAAGTACGAATATGCATACCAATTAAAAAAAAAAATTAATTTTAAAATTTATGAAAAAAATTTATGTAATGTTTGTGAATCTGTTTAGTTTAGTTTTAGTTCTTTTGTAGTCTTTTTTTTTTTGTACTTTTAATGTCGATAAATAATATAAGAAAAAACAAAAACTGCACAATTAACAAATTTTTCATACAGCTGATTATAAATTTTCTTTCTTTTTTTTTTTTTTTTTTTTAATTTAATTTTACTATTATTTTTCTTTTTCTTTTGTTTAAGTATCATTTAATTAAAAAAAAATTTATATCATTAACAACTTAAAAAAAAAAAAAAAAAAAAAAAACAAATCAAACTATTTTTTTTTTTTAATTTAATTTAATTTAATACTATTTTTACGCCCATTCACATTTATTTTCTATTTCATTGATGTTATTTTTGCATGGATATTTATGTCCTTCTATTATTTGTTCAATCACAGATAATAAACTTGTTCAATCACAGCAATTAAATCAACAGTGTTATAAGGAACTTCGTTGGAGTGCTGCTTCCTGCATCCCGTTTTGAAATTTTACATAATATACACAAAATTTATATATTTTTTAAAAAAAAATTTTAAAATTTGAATCAAGAATCAATTTTTATTATTGTTTGTATGTTTGTCATTTAATTTTTAAATATTTTTTTTTTTTAAATAATCTTATATGAAAATATTACATTATAGAATTTACACTTTAATTATATCTATATTTATATATGTATATTAATATATATATGTATATTTATATTATGTTTTAAAATTCAGGCAAAAAAAAAAAAATATAAAAAAAGAAGAATATATGAAAATAAATTAAACATACAAAAAAAAAAAAAAAACACTAAACAATTTTGCTGTTATATGTTATTTTATATTAAAGGAAACAAAACACAAGAACCAAATCCTTCCCTCCTATATTATTTTTTTTTTTTTAATGTCTTGTTTCTAATCTTTATTTCTTTTATATGTACTTTACAAACAAAAAAAAACACAAACAAACAAACATAAAATCCATTGAATGTTTGTGGTAATTAACAAATTATTTAAAATTAATTTAAGGGAAAAATTTTAGACAATTAATTAAAAAAGGCTACTCAATTGACAACCCAAAGTGGTTTAAATATAATATAAACACATTAAGAAATTAAAAAATAAAACAAATAAAATTTTTTATAAAAATTTAAACATTTATTTAAAATAAATAAGAAAAACCCATGGGGTTTGCATAACGTTATACGGAAATTTCAATTAAAACTTTTAATTATACAATATTTTTTTTTTTTTATATATAACAATATTTGTTTAAATTTAAATTAAAAATAAAACTGTGAATAATACCAACAGAATAAATAATTTATTTACTAACAATTAAATAGTTTTTAAACTAACTAACGCATAATATACAAATAAATAAATAAAATACAATTTTTTTTATTTTTAATTAAATAAAATGTGTATATATAAAAAAAAAAAATAAATAAATTGTATTATAATCTAATAAACTCGGTGTATATAAATAGAAAATTAATTAACCAATTAACAACTAAAAAAAAAACAATTAAATAATTTTTACTTAAAACTAAACTAATATAATATATAAATTAAAATATATATATATATAATATAAAATAAATTAAATTAAATTTTAAACATTTATTATAAAAAATAAACATAACTTTATATAATTTAAACAGTGATCGTAAAATAATCCAATTAATTAAACAATATCGTAAACATAAAATATCGTAATAAATATCGTAATTAAATTAATTTAATAAAAAAATATATAATAATAAAAAAAAACGGTATAATAATAAAATCGGACGCGTTGCTTACTTTTAATAATAAATCGAGCGTGCTGCTTTGGGTTTATACTTCATGTAGCCGTATATAATAGCATAGGAGAGCAAATGATTAATATTTCACCTCCACGTATCGAAAAAGAAACATATAAAGAAAGAAATAGATAGGAATTTAGCCTAAAGAAATTGAAAATATGAGTTGAAAAGAGAGCAAATATTTTTCCTTACAATTTTTAATAATTTTATCTAATTGAGGCATAGAACCATATTATTGAACAGATTATTAATTCCTAAGAAAGAAATAATAGTGAGAGACAGAGAGAGAGAGAGAAATTTTGAACCTGGAAATATGAATAGAACTTATTTTTATTAGATAATTTTAATAGATTAATTTTTTTAATAATTAATTAATACTATAATTATTTATTAATAATAACTGACTCCAAAAGTATATTAATTATAATTTATTCCCCATTTTTGACAACCCCAGACACTTGAAGTTAGCTAGAGTAACAAACAGGGTATGTTTATAAAATGAAAATTTACCCAAATAGTAAAAACCTACTTAATTTCTATTTAGTTCAATCTGAAATACATAAAAATCTTCAATATCTGAACAAAAAACAAAATTATTTATGTGATATTTTTATTTTTTTTTAAATTTTCAGAGAATTTATTCAGTTTTAATACTCAGTATAATATTTAATAAGTTAAATTTTGTTATTTTATTTTAAATGGCAAAATTGTTTTCAATTTTTCAATTATAATAAAAACTCTATTAAAAGAAAAATAGTACAATTTATATTGATAAAGGGTTATAGACCTACATTTTATTTACAATGTACATACATTTATTTATACAGTTCAATAAAATTCTAATTACGATTATATAGAATAGCGATCTCTATTTTGTTTTTTTCGTATTTCTTTTTTCGACTATTGCACACAATTATGTTTAATGCCAAAATATTTTACATACGTACATTCTAGCATACAGTCTATATAGATAAAATACAAAGTTTTTATTTTGTTGGCATTAAATCAAAATTTTATAATTTTTTTATATTTCTATTTATTTATTATTTTGTTTTTTTTAATGTTTGTTGTATGCCATATTGTATGCCAAAATTAAGTGCGAAAATAAGAACTACATATTTTTAAGTGGGTATTTTATATTTTTAAAAATATTATTAGAAAAATAAAATTATAAAGGGAAAATTTATGATTGACTTTCAAGTTCTAGGATAGTCTAAATAGAAAATACTATATACTTTTAATAATTAATTACTTAAGAATTTCAAATTGATAATTAAATATCACTAGGATCTTAAAAATTTTCATTTTAAATATTATATTGTTTCATAAAGAGTTCTCCAAAAGAAGTTAATTCAACTTCAGGTTGAAAAGTTCAAAAAATATATCCGAACAACTGGGTATTAGGACATCATAAGGTCTCCTGTTCAAACCCTTGTCAGGTCATATCTAATAAAAAAATATATAATATATATCATATTTAAATTATATATTATAATCATAATATACAGGCCTCGGTGGATTATTGGGTAAGCATTTGGCTCACTAACCGAGGAGGTGCGGATTCGTTTCTCGTACGAGTAATACAGTTATTGAAAAATAAATTTTCTTTAAAAATCACCATGGTAACCAAATATATATATTAAAATATAAAATATATGATATATGATATAAACAAAATAAATATTATTGTAATTATAAATAAATGGAAATTATGCAAAAACATCCCACATTCCACTTAGCAAGCAAGGGGAAAGCTATTTCCAACATTTATGCTTCAAATACAAGTAATAAAATAGGTCAATATAAAAAATAATTATACCTGTCACACTTGAAAGGAAAAGGCTGACCGCCTGGATTGTTACAATGTATGTAGGAGGAAATTGTATTCAAATAAAAAAATAATATATATAAAATAACTTTAGAAGCTTTGTTCTATACGAAATATAGTCTTTCAGAAAAATCCTTTAAAATTTAAATCATAAATAGAGTTAGCGTAGGCTGTAGAGTAGTGTGCTGATTTTATTTAGAAATTTTATATAATATAAAAAGAAAATAAATTACGAGTTTAGACAAATTTTGAGGAATCATTCACTCAACATTTATCATAAAATTTAAAATTTTATTTAAAATATGATTATGCATATATTAGTGCTAAAATAATACTTTAACGTTAGACTATTTAAAATTAGTTCTTTTTTAAATAGAACATACAAAATATGTTGGATCATTATTATTTAAACAAATTCAAATTTAAACCCGGTGATTCTAAGATTTCATTAAAATTTATGCTTCAACACTAAAATTTTTTTTAAAAAAAAAATAAAATCTAAATTTTAACAAATTTTATTAGATTTGAACGAAATATTTTTAAAATAAATTTAAAAAAAAATTTATTAATTTAATTAAAAATCAGCATTTTCATCGTATTTGATTAAGAAATTTTAAAAATTTATACAAGATTAAAAATATCAATAAGAGCTGTTTTACTTTTAAATGATCAATGTCTAAGCTCACAAATTTTATATGACCTTGAACTTCTGCGCAGAATCGAAAAGAAAACTTACAAATCTATATATATATATCTATTTATATTTATTTATTAGTATCAATATTTATGTGCATATTTATTTATATATGTATAGGCATAAAAATATAAATATAAAATAATTACAGAAAAACCATAAAATTGGTTTAAAATTTACTTATATACCTTGATTTTCAAAAAATTCAGATATGCTTCATGTATATTCAAACAATATGTTATTTTAATATGCCTTTAACTAAAAATTTTAACGAATAGTTTTTTTTTTTTTTAAATGTTTATTTTTAGATTTATCTATTTATATTATTTTTAACAAATTTTCAAATTATCTTTTTTTTTTTGCTTTTTTTTTTTTAAATTAAAAGCATAAACGAATTTTAGTAAATTTTAAAATTTAAATTTTCTAATTACATCTAGTTTCTAATGCTTAATATTGAAACTATGGTATAATCGATAACTCAAAGAACTACAATGTATACATAATATAAGATGAATTTAATATCATTTTACAACTTAAAAATTAATAAATAAACACAATTTTTACTTCAGATTAATTCAGGCAGATTTAGTATATAAATTTATCTTAGATTTAATATTTATTAGAAACTGTTTTTATTTAGCCTCAAAATAATTTAGTAATAGTTTTCTAAAATCAAACCTTAGCTAAAGTTATTGTATCTAGGTCTTGAAATCTATTTAGGCCCATAAACCTTTGAAAAGATTCCCCTTGTGAAAAAGTTTTTGTACTTAAAATCAATGTGAAAATCCAAAACAATTGTTTGTCTACAAAATAAATATTAAATAATTTCAAAAAAATATATATAAATAAAAAAAAACAAATAAATTAAAAAAATAAATTTAGCACATTTTTTGACCATCATAAATATGCTAAAATATATGAATTTATTAAATTTGAAAAAAAAATAATTAATTGGATTAAAGAGCGACACATCACCCCCGCTTTCTTTAAAAAAACAAATAAAATACAATTATTTTTTTAAATTGCAAATGCACAAAATATTTTCTGAAAGAATTTTGAATAATAATTTTAGAAAAGAAACTTTTTTAAACACATCATTTGTGTAGGAAAACATCAATATAGAGCCAAAAAATAAAAATTATGCATAATTTCAAAAAAATTTTTGATTTACAGTGGCGATGAAGTACGAAATGGAGCTAGATTAGAACCAAAATGTATTGCAAAAGCACCAGAAGGTAAAGGATGCCCACGTTGCGGTGGTTATGTATATGCAGCAGAACAAATGTTAGCCAGAGGCAGAGTAAGTAAAAAAAAAAAAAATTTTTTATTAATAATTTAATAAATTTCAGTATTATATATAAAATTAAATTGAATTAATTAAAAAAAAAATTAAATTAATCCCAAAAATAATAAAAATTTAAAAATTTACAAAAATTGCAAAAAAAAAAAAGAAAACAAAAAAAACCAAAATATTAAATTTAAAAATATAACTTTTAAGAAAGCACATTTATTCAGAATATATTAATTAGGGATATCACAGAAGATGTTTTAAATGTTTACTATGTAATAGAACATTAGATTCAACAATGCATTGTGATGGTCCTGATAAAGAAATTTATTGCAGAGGTAACCTAAAAATACAACAAATTTTGTTTTTGTAATTGATGTTGGTTTTTTCTTTCCAAAAATTGTTTTTTTTTTTTTTTTTTTTTTTTTAATTGTTCTTTGTTAATTGTTTGGTAACTTTGTTATTTATTATATGTACTACGAGAAATGTTTTATTTAAATTTTATAATTCCTTTAAGTTTTTAACTATTTGAAATAATAAACAATTTTACATATTTTTTTGATACACAAGATTAATTTTAATGGTGGTACATAATAATTTCAAAAAAAAAATAAAACAAAATTTCAAGTCAATCAATCAAATTCATGAACATAAAATATGCCACAATACTATAACAGAATATAAAGCAAAATAAATTCTTTAAATTGGGCTATATGAAAAAAATTTCTCAGAAAAAGTCTCAAAAACTATCGAAATTTGTATAAAACTTTATTATTATGATTTAGTTAAAAAATTCTTGGAGACTTCTTAAGTTTTGGGACACTTCTTAAATTATTAGTTTTTATATCCCTGAATTTTATAAACAGCTTTATTATTATTAGTATATGTTAAATAAAAGCCATAAAATATGGAGACTTTTTTCTTCAAGTTTTGGGAGACTTTTTAAATTATTAGTTTTCAAATCCCTTAATTTTATTATTCAGCTTTATTATTATTAGTATATGTTAAATAAAGCCTCTAACATTTGGAGATTTTTTTGTTAAGCTATTAGGAGACTTTTAAAATTATAAGTTTTAAAATCCGTGAATTATATATTTAGCTTTTTCATTTTTAGTATTTGTTAATTTGGAGAGTATTATCTTTAGTTTTGGGAGACTTTTTAAATTATTAGTTTTTAAATCCCTGAATTTTATATTTTATTAGTATATGTAAAAAAAAGGCCTAATTTTGGAGACTTTTGAAATTATTAGATTTTAAGGAAAAAAATCGTTCATGAAAACAATTCTCCAATTTCAACCACTCTAATTAAAACTATGAATTTTTCTAAAATAAAATCATAAAGTTTATTAGCGTATTTAAAGGTCCGCATAAAGTTATGTTTAAAACCTAAAACGCATATCTCCAAAAATAGTCTTTTTTCTTGGAAACTTTTTCCTAGAGTTTTAAAATGCATATATCTACAAAGAAATATTTTCTTATATATATGTAACATCTCTTGATAAGATAAAAGATTTTTTTTTTAAGATGCTAGACATATGTTGGATCAATCATACATGAATTTAAAAATATACCGACACTTACAAAAACATATGAATTAAAATTATAAAATATAAACATTGAATTTAAAATTTTTGACTTTTTAAATAACTTAATTCATTCATATTATTTGAAACATTTGAATAATTTTTTGTTTAAAACAAACAAAAAATAAACATTTCTTAGCCAAACCGGATATTAATTCGACCGGATGTGCGCTGAAACTGTATATCCATGCACTTTCTTTCAATAATTCTTAAAACGACAAGGAGCATGAATAAACTGTGATTTTTTACATTAAATTTACATAATTCTAATGATTTCGAACAATTACTAAACATTACATTTGATTTGAAAACATTAAAAAAAAAACTTATAAAATTTTTAAATACCGATTTTTAATTTAAAAATTTAGATTTTATTAGTAAATATGCTAAGACTCTTTTTAAAAATTTTATTATTGTAATATCTCTCATCAGACCTAGTGGCACTGTAGGTGAAACGATGTTGTATTCAAATTATATTAAACTTGTAAATTTCATTTTAAAATAACTAATTTACTTATAATGATATATATTTAACGTGCTGTTTTCCTATTCTAAAGGTATTTTCTAAATAAACGCCTACAGATATGCAATTATTTAAATTCCTAGAAATTAGTTATTAGATTTATTTGAACTGATTTTAAGAGGCCTTGGGGTGGTGTCTATGATTATAAAATTATTTACCAATTCCTTCTTACGATCAAAATATAATAATAGTATAACATAATTAAATAAATAAAATTAGTTTTAATTCAAGACAGATTAAATACCAATGATCCAATTTTATATTTCTTCAATTTTGATTGTTAAAAATTTTTTTAATTTTTCAATAACAGAATTTGACAATTGAATATGAAAATATTTTGTCAAAAAAATGTCAATATTATTTCAAAACTCCAACGTTTCTTTTAAATTTAAAAAATATTTGTACATTTAATTTTAAAAGCGAATTTTTTGACAAATTTTCTAATTTTTATGATGCGATGAAAATGTTTTTAGAAAATTTTTTTTGTTTTATTTAGATTTTCTTTGTTCTTCAAAAGAAAATATATATATATGTATATATATTGCCTATGTTTATATGTATTTTTAACATATATCATAGTTGATTTAAATTGTTTTTTTTAATATTTTCTGTCACAAATTTACTGTGACAAAACAAATCAAATTTAATTTTAATTTTGTAAATGTATATACATTCATTTTGTAGTAATATATGTATAGAACACATATATATATACAAAAATTCTATTATAAAAACAATTTTTATAGTTATCTATATAGAATTTTTAAATATTTAATTAAATTAAAAATAGATAATTTTTTAATAAAAATTATAAAATTCATATAAATATATATTGAATAATATAAAATACTAATCATAATAATATGAATAATAATAAAAAAAAATTAAATAAAAATATAAAATTTTAAAATTCAAAATTCAAAAAAAAAAAAAAATTTATTTAATTAATTTTCCATATAAAAATATAAAAAAAAAACAACATCATGTGGGGGCGAATATATGAGTAGGTAATATGAATTATATATTTTAAATTAACATATTTGAACATGTATTGCGATTTAAACTACATATATATATAAAATGATACATATAGTAAATTGTATCTACTTATAGATATATTTATATATTTAAGTAGTTTAAAAATAAAATTAAAGAATTTAATTTGTTAAATTCACGAAAAAAGAGGGGAAATTTTTTTTTTTTGAAAAAATTTAACAACCTGATGATTTTTCTTTATAAATATATATATATACAATTATTTAATAATTGTATAGTGCTGCCAATTATAATTATTATTCATATAAAAATTTTGATTTGCAAAAAAATAATCAATTTTGAATATTATTAATTGGCATCAATTTTGGTTTTTCATTTAATTATTTTCTAAAATTAAAAAAAAAAAAATAAAGAATATATTTTTTAAAATTTATTTATGATGTTTTAATTTCAATATGTCATAAATGTTGTAGAACTTTATAGTAAACCATTAATACAATAATACTTAAAATTCCTTAGAAAAAGTTAAATATACTTTGCTTTAATCCTTCACTTTACCATTTGAATTATGTATTATACATAAATATTATATGATCGTAATATCGTGACATCGTAAATGTTGTAAAAAAAACTTCAAGCTGATACAATGTGAAAATAACAAAATGTAAAAATTTCTGAACACATTATGTCGAAAATACAATGTATTTTGTTTACAATTCCGATTGCGTCAAAATGAAATGTCAAAAATTTAAATTTTTTCTACAGAAACAATCTTTGAAAAGTATAAATTAATATTTACTTACTGTTCTTCCATGGTTTTTTTTTTTTTGTTAAATTAGGGACTTCACCAGCACAAAAATAAAATTCAACTGTCCAAAATTCAAATTAAAACTTCAAAATTCAAATAACTTTTAATTTTTTTATTTGTGTATTCAAAAAATTTTCGATACTTAATTTAAAAACACGCGTCGTGAAAATGGGTCGCGAATACAATGTAAAATGAATTTACGATCATGAGACAATGTAAAACATAAAGTTTTTTGAAGTTTACATTTACGATCATGCGATATTGAATTCACGACGTCGCAAACACATTTTCCAAGCAATCTGAAAAAATTTGAACATATTTCTTAATCTGCCAAATACCGTTCTTGATTTACTTACTCTGTTATCTATATTTCATGGTTCCTCCATCCTCCATGTCAATGATACTGCCTAGATATTCGAAACTATTATTTTTATGTTTTTCTTTTAAGCTAGTGTTGTTATTTGTTATGAGTTTCTTTCTTAAATCTTTCCTCTTCAATACCATATTGCACGTGTTGTCAGATATCCAGGTTCTTTTCTCATAATTTATTAAACTGAGAGTTTCTTCACTTGTCTTTCTAAATATATTTTGTAATTTATCTTCAGTTGTTTAGTATCTTTCCATGTTTAATTTCTGTTGGATATCTCCTATAAATCGTTTATTATTTTCCAGTTTATGCCCAGCAGATTTATTTTTCTCTTTTTCTTTTTTGTTTTTACTGACTAGTTAAACTACATCACAGGTAAGTAGTATATGATCTGTTTGAGCATTAATTCCTCCGAGGTTCTCACACTCATTAGGGATGATCTCCACTCTTTGTTTGCATATGTCTTCTATCTAATAATATGTGCTTATTCTATCACCTGGAGAGACAAAGTGTCAGAAAAATCAAAAAAAAAAATTTATGAATAATTACAGCAAAAATTAATTAAATGACCGATGCAATTAAATATTTACTTGTCATATGGATTTCTAAATTTAAATAAAAAATAATACAAAAACAAATTAAATAACGTTAAATACTTTTGAATTGCAAATATTACAGTCTTATTTAAAATAATGTGCTTTTAATATAAGGACAAATTTTTTAAAAATTAATAAATTTGTATTTCCCAACTATGTATAATGCATAGTAATATTTAAATAGATAATTATTCATAATCTTATATATACTTAATATAGATGTTTCATCGGGAGTGCTTTAAATGCGGACATTGTAAAAAAGGACTTGATTCCTTAACTTGCTGCGAAGGTCCTGATAGAAATATTTATTGTAGAGGTGCGATAAATTTTCAACTTTTTTATACATTAATTTGGCTTTAATTTTTTTTTCTATAAACATTTTATTAATTTTTTAATACAATATTTAATAATACCATACTTTGTAAATATACATTTATGCTTTAAAAAAATATTAATTATTGCTTTATAATATTTAAGCTTAACTTAAAGCTGGATTTTAATAGCAACACTTTTCTAGGTAATTGTTAGCAATGTTTTTTTTTCCATAATTTTGTATTTAATATAGAGGCCCGCAAATAATATATATATAGATTTCTTCTTAAAAATTAATATATGTATATTTTTATTGTTTAATATAATATAGCCTAAAATGTATAACAGATATTTATAAAAATATAACAGATATAATTATAATATTTAAGTATAATTTAATATATAATTAAATCATAAATATTGCATTATAACACTTTTTAAATTTTTCTAAAAACATGTGTGTTTGTGTGTGTCGTTTTTATGCTCTAAATAATAATACATTATATATATATATATTTAAATTTACAATTTAAAAAAAAAAACATAAAATACCATATATATATATATATTACCATCATATATACATAAACTTTTGTGTCTAATTAATTTGTGTTTTATGTTTAGTATGCTATGCTAAGAAATTTGGTCCAAAAGGATACGGTTATGGTCAAGGTGGTGGTGCTCTACAAAGTGATGCTTATTTCCAAAATGGGTATGTTTAAAAATTTTGTTACAACAATATATACATAAATATATTATATAATATATATAAAAACAACAAAAGTTAAAATCATAAGTTTAAAATCAGTTTTATTTTATAAATCTGAAGTAAAAAATGCTGGACTTCTTTTTTATTTAGTAAATCTAAAAATAATAATTAGGACCACGTTTTCCATCTGCGTAATCAACCTAATAGTTTAAAAAAAAAATTAACTTAGTAAAAGTCTTTTAATATAACATTCAAATATATATGTATTAAAGTTTTTTTTAAATAAAGTGATAATTCACAATAGAGTAAAATTGATGTCAAATAATTGTGACGTATAATGTCAAAAAAATTCTATAAAATATGTAGGTGCGATCCTTGTTTAATTTTATTTAATTAATAATAGATTATGTATTATAAATTTATTATAGAATAGATTATGTCAAATTAACGCATAATAAAAACTGCCCCCAAAATAATATTTAGGAAAAAAAAAAATAATAAAATAATGAATCAGATCAACCATGATGACCATTGTGAATTATACTTTGTACAAACTTAGCTGTGATACTGATTATACAGTATGTGGGTATATATATACAGAACTACTTTTTTTTGAAACACATTTATTTTAAGGCATTTCAAAAAAAAAAAACTATTTTAACGTAATAATAATAAATATTTTAAAAATAGTAAAATTTAAAAATAAACAACTATATAGTTTGCTTTTTTAAATTTTATTTTAATAAAAAAAAAAAACCCAAAACATGAAATGAAAAAAATTAAATTATTATTTTAATTCATATATTTTCACACACACACACGCACACACTGCTGTAAAACATAATAATATTGAACGTATAACCTCGTTACGAGTGAGTTCATAGGTACTCATGTTATGTTGTTTATTTTATATTTTCATACACAATTAACGGTAAAATAAAAGAACACCATTTTGAATTATTCTTTTATTTATTTTATTGGGTGTTAGTATTGGGTGTGTATGTGAATGTATTCAATATGGAAAGAAATGTATACTTTATTAAATGTGTAGTTGTTTAATTATATTTTGACGTTAGTTTTCTTTAATTATTTTATTTTTTTTTTTAATTTTAATTAATTACAAATTATTATTTTATATACAATGTATGTATATGATTATTTGTTTATGCAAATTCCAGTTTTTAGTAATTTCCCCTTGCAATTTATTTATTTATTTTTTTTTAATTTGTGGTTCTTTTGTTTTAATTAACAAATTTTTGAATTAAATTTAATTAAATATAATTTTCTGTATTTTGTTCAAACATTTTAAATTTTTGGATTTTATCAAAAAAAAAACCAAAACCTCGTTGTATACCTATATGTATAGATATGTTTTTTAAATTTTGTTTAGTCATTAGAAAAAAAAAAATTATTCTATATAATGTTCGTTGAATGTATAATTTTTTGAAAAAAATTTTAATTAAATAAAACAGAAAATATATAAAAAATCGTATATAAAAATAAAACAAAATTTAGGAATATTTTTATTTTAAGAAAAAAATAATTTTACTTTAGGTTGCTATGCCACAAGATTTGGTGCTCGTGGTTATGGTCATATAGGAATATCATCGATTGGTTTAATGTCGGACATAAGAGACGTGGAATGGCAGAGGTGAAATGACGTACAAATTAAAAAAAAAAAAATTTTTATTTTTTTATTTTATTATGTATTTATTTCTAATATATATATATATATATGTATATATATATGGTAGATGTTAGAAGTATTATGTTATTATATGTGTATAATCAGTATAGTAGTACAAAATTTTTAGTATCTATGTTTAGTTTTTAACTATGTTAAATTAAAAAATTATATATATATTTATTATATGTATTGTAATATTTATTATATTGTTAGATTTCCTCTTTTGCCAGGTTTTTCCATTTTTAATGTTCTATTAAAATTATTTTTCAAAAAATTTTCTTTAATTTTTATGATTCAGCAGAATGTAAAATGCGATATAAAACATTACCCTAAATTTATATATATATACAATATTATATAGAGTAAATATGGCAAATTTTTAAAATGACTACATTTTTCATTTTTTTTTTTTTTTCGAAAAAGAAAATATTTATGTAGGTGGAGTTGTACAAAATAATATTATATTGTTTTAATGTAAAAGAAAAAACCAATTTGTAAAACTAAATATTTCTTACAAAATATTATTTTAACAAAATATAAAAATTTTAAAACGTTTTTCTTTTTCATCTGTTAATTTTAAAAATATGGAGGTGGTTTTGTTTAAGATTTTATATACATACAAGGAAAAAAAATATATTTTCTTATGTAATTATTGAAAAATTTGAAAATATGAATAAATTCAGTATAAGGTTTAATAAAATTTTGAATTTCCTATCATCATCATCATCATAGCTGGCTCGGCGATCCAAAATGAATCTTGGCCTCCCCTAGAAAATTTCTCCATTGCTCTCTGTCTCTAGCTATCATCCGCCAATTTCTCGCGTTTATACTCGTTGCACTTTTTTCAACGTTGTCGATCCACCTTAGCTTTGGACGACCTATGTCTCTTCTACCTTCTGGTCCATTTAAAAATGTTTTGTACGTAGATCTGTCACGATTCATTCTTATTACATGACCGGCCCATTTAAGTTGCTGTATTTTTATCCGACTACTCAATGGTGGTTCTTTAAACTCCTCAAAACATTCGTTATTGTAACGCAATCTAAATGAGCCATCTTCATCTCTAATTGGACCAAGAATGCGTCGGAGTATTTTACGTTCAAAAACATCAATTTTATTTTCATCTTGTTTTCTCACTGCCCAAGTTTCTGAGCTGTACATAAATACTGGTACAACCAGTGTTTTGTATAGCCTAAACTTTGATGTTTTTGATAGTAAGTTTGAGCCAAATACTTTGTATAGTGAAGCAAACATTTTGTTTGCAGCTTTAATACGCTCATCAATTTCTAATTTACAGTCGTTTGTTTTATTCACTGTTGAGCCAAGGTATTTGAAATGATTTACTGATTCGAAATTGTGGTTACTAATGGTGATATTTTGTCTATTTGCAGTTCTAGAATTACTCATATATTTGGTTTTTGCCTCGTTAATGTTTAATCCAAAATTTTTTGCAGATTCTTCAAATCTATGAAAATTTTCTTCCAGGATTTGCATATTTCTTGCCAGTAGATCAATGTCATCTGCAAAACCTAATAATTGCGATGATTTATTCCAAATTGTACCTTTTGTTTCAAGTCCTGCATCACGTATAATTTTTTCTAGTGCAAAATTAAACAATGTTGGTGACAAAACATCGCCTTGTCTTACACCAGTATGAGTTTCAAAACAGTCTGAAAGATCACCTTGCACTCTTACATAGTTTTTTGCTCCATTTGTAGCCATTTTCGATAGAGCAACTAGTTTTTCAGGTACACCGAAAAGTCTCATGGCATTCCATAGCATATTTCTATTTACTGAATCAAATGCTTGTTTAAAATCGACAAATAAATGATGCATATCACGGTTATATTCATTACTTTTTTCTATTATTTGTCTCAACGTAAATATCTGATCAATTGTAGATTTTCCTGATGTAAAACCTGCTTGGTAATCTCCAATTATTTCTTTTGAATAGATTTTTAATCTATCATTTAAAATATTGGCAAATACTTTATATGTTACACTTAATAAAGTAATACCTCTATAATTTGTACACATAAGTTTGTTTCCTTTTTTATGTAGTGGAATTACTATTCCATATCTCCATTCATGTGGCATTTGTTCTTTTTGCCAAATACATGTTATTAATTTATAAATCTCTCCGCATAATGCATTTCCACCATTTTTTAATAACTCAGCTTGAATACCATCAATACCACATGCTCTGTTGTTTTTTAACTTTAGAATACTCTGAGACACTTCTTCTTCACTAGGCTCTTCAATATATGGTTCTGCAGTACGGATTTCAACATTTTCATCTTCATTAGTACTACTGTCAGTTATTGGGTTTAGTAGTTCTTTAAAGTACTCTGCCCATCTTTTTATCACCATTGATTTTTCTTGAATTAGATCACCGTTTTTATCTCTGCATGCGCGAATTGTAGGGTTAAAATCATTCGTAACACATTTTATTTCTTTGTAGAATTTTCTAGCATCATTTATCTGCCTAAAGTTTTCTACATTTCCTAATTTTTTCTCTAAAAAATCTCTTTTCTTTTTTCTAAATAGATTTTGTGCTATATTTCTTTTACTTCTATATGTTTCTTGATTTGCTCTTGTGTTAATTTGTAGTACCTTCTTTCTTGCTTCATTTTTTTCATCATTCACTCTCTGGCATTCTGCATCCCACCAGCCATTTCTCTGTGTTCTTCTACCTGTATCAAGGATTCCTTGTGCTGCTACGTTGATTGCATTTTTTATTTTAATCCATTGTGTTTCAATATCATGATTTTCATTTTCAGCTGTATTAGTTTCTTCTAAACTTTGTCCAATTCGATGTATGAATTCTATTTTTATTTCCTCATCTTTCAATTTGTTTATGTCCCATTTCTTATTTGAATGTCTTTTCACCTTCCTTTCAGTTGATATTCGCGCTTTAAATTTTGCACCAACAAGAAAATGATCTGTATCACAGCACGCACCACGATAACTTCTAACATCTTCAATATTGTTTCTATGTCTAGAATCAATTAGTATGTGGTCTATTTGATTAGCATAATTTCCATTTGGAGCTTTCCATGTCTGTTTGTGCACGTTTTTATGTTCGAACGTTGTACTACTAATAGTTAATCTTCGATATTGTGCAAGGTCTACTACACGATTTCCATTATTATTTGATTCACTATGTAGACTATGTGGTGTTTCCTGTGTTTTACCTATTTTTGCATTAAAATCTCCAGCAATTAGTTTTATATCGTTTTTGGGCAGTTCATCATACAATTTATTTAACTCATTGTAAAATATATCTTTCTCTTCTTCATCCTTATCTTCGGTTGGGGCATGAATACAAATCATTGCTACATTAAAAAATTTAGTTTTCAATCTTAATGCACATAGTCTTTCATTTTTTGCTTTAAAATCAATAACAACATGATTTATATCTTTTTCGACAATGAATCCCGTTCCAAACATATGGATTTTATTTTTATTACCACTGGAGTATACAACATGATTACCAGAAGTGAAAATACTTTCATCTAACCATCTTGTTTCTTGCACGGCAGTAATCTGCATTCTATACTTCTGTAATACTTGAGTTAAATTTTTTAAAGCACCACTTTTGTATAAGCTTAACACATTCCACGTTCCTATTCGTAGCGTCAAATCGTTGTCCTTTTTCTTAGCTAGGGTCGTTTTCCGTTTATTCAGCATTATCCGAGGCGTTTTCTGGGGTCCCGATACAACTCTGTTTTCCGAGGTAAGATTGTAAGCCTTACGCTCAACCCCCTACCAGGAGGACCAGCTCTAAGTATTATACCCCTATAGAGAGGGTGGCCCAGTTATACCCCCAGGCACTGGGTTTTCTTTTACTGAGGATCGGTCTAGGTCTAGAACCTTTACCTCAAACCCTCCTCCTTTACCCGGGCTTGGGACCGGCAGGTTGTAATGCAACCAGGCGGAGTTAGATAACCTATATAGAGATATTAATATCACTTTGCTTCAATTCATATTTTTTTTTTCTAAGCACTAAGTGTTCAACTGTTATAACAGCTAATAAGCCTGTTTATACCATAGATACAATATGTTGGAAGAGGGGGTCATATTATATTCGTGTTATTAGAATTTAATTGCACATACAATTTACTAGCACTAGGCGTTATAAAATGTAGAAACGTCTTAGATTTTCAATAGTTTCAATTCAATTTTTTGTTTATATTGTAATATTTTGTATTCGGGTTATATGGTATTCTATATCTGTGAGTTATATTATTCGATTAAATTATTTGTTTATATTTTGCATTTGTTTATGTTGTTATATTAAGATATAACAACATTATTTTTGATATTTTTAGTATAGTATTCTTTATTAAAACATTTTACATATGATTAATTATGTTAGGAAAGTTTAAAGCCATGCAAGTTTTCTGTTTTATATTTTGCTATATTTAAAGCCGGCTTTTAGGGGCAATTTATTTTTCTAATCTACGGTGTATAAATATTTCATCTTTTCAAGTTTTTTAATCAGAAAATAGGGTTACGTAAATCAACGGTTTGTGGCGTGTCCATTACACCCCTTTATTTTTGCTCCATTTTGAGCATAATTCAAAAATTAAAAAAATCATCAGTTCTTTCTTGGATTGTAATTATGAATTAAAGTACGTTTTTTTGTATTTCGTATATAAATAAATAATAAAGATGTTCTTATAAATTATCAAAATCAAACGAATTCCCATTAGTCGTGTTGCGCAATCTAGATAGTTCAAATGTATAAGGATGAGCTTCTTTTGCCCTCCTTATTTCTTGTTGGAAAACTTTGAGTGGAGGAATTAATTGTTTTATTTCTTTAGAAAAGGTGTAAATCCCCACTAGATATCTATAAAAGAAAATTAGTGGAATAATTGTATGATGATTGTTGAGTGGAGTGAGCGTTTTGGTGATATTAGGATCGTTTATAAGACGAATAGCTCTATTTTACCCTTTACTGAGATATCTCAGCGTTGTTATAGAGGCTCCAGCTCAATTATGTGCATTGTATACCATTTTTTGCCTAATATACATTTTTTTGATATTTATATTTGTTTATGTTCTTGGTATTTCCTTTAATTTTTATGTGCAGAAATGAATACTTCAATATTCAAACCAATTCCTAATTTTTCACTAATAGATTTGTTTATTTTAGTTTTTATTTTACGAAATTTTAACAAAAAAACTGAATATCTACCCATGTTATCCATGTCGTAAGGTTATTTAAAAGCAACTTTGAATAAAAACAAAATAAAATCTGTAGCCATATCAGAGGAAAATACGAGTAGCTAAAATTTCATTTATTTTGTAAGCCAGGTTGTTTAATATTATTTGGCCGTCTGATTTGATATGTTCTTATTAAAATAATTTATTGTCCAGATTATAATAATCTTGTGCATTTATTTCAAAATATGTTTGATTAATAAAGATTTTATCTAAAGTGCTTCCACGATGGTAAAATAATTATTTAGAAAGTTAGCTTCTTTTTCTTTAGTTGAAGGATCACGACGCGTTGAATCCTTGATTTGTAAAGTTAAAAAGATTACTTCCAAGATTACAATCAAATTGGCTGCTCTAATTTACTTGGTTGAACTGTTTTCTATAATGTTCTGGATTAATTTTAATACCTTAACAATATGTTCAGTCTAAACTTATACCATATAAAGTATGATGTACACTTGAAGCACTTTCTTCACTAAAAAATAAATATAATGAATATACAAATTTAAAGGTTTAAGTTTTTTATCTTTTAATTTTTGTCTTGTGTTTTTATTATGTTCATAAGTATTTTTATTTTAATAATTATTATTGAAGAAATATTGCTAAATTGAATGTTTTCTTGTTGTTTTTCATTATTTTGAAAAAATTTATGTCAATTTAAATATTTATTTTAAATTTTTTAAATTGTATTAAATCCATTATTTTTTTTTTTCTTAAAAAATACAATACAGTGATATGGCTCCAAAAACCACAGTTATTGATACAGCCAAAATCCAAGCTGCACCTGGTCAAGGTTGCCCAAGATGTGGTGGTGTCGTTTTTGCTGCTGAACAAGTTCTTTCTAAAGGAAGAGAATGGCATAGAAAATGTTTCAAATGTAATGATTGCACAAAAACTTTAGATTCAATTATTGCATGCGATGGACCTGATAAAGATGTTTACTGTAAAACTTGTTATGGTAAAAAATGGGGTCCACATGGATATGGATTTGCTTGTGGATCAGGTTTCCTTCAAACTGACGGTTTGACGTAAGCAAATTATAGAAAAATTAAAATAATAAAAATAACTAATTGATATTATTTTATTTTAGTGATGATGAAATTTCCAAATCACGTCCCTTCTATAATGCTGATACAACATCAATTAAAGCCCCTGAAGGACAAGGTTGTCCAAGATGTGGTGGTATGGTATTTGCCGCTGAACAACAATTATCTAAAGGTGCTTTCTGGCATAAAAAATGCTTTAATTGTTCTGAATGTCATAGACCATTGGATTCAATGTTAGCTTGTGATGGTCCCGATAAAGAAATTCATTGCAGAGCTTGTTACGGTAAACTTTTCGGACCAAAAGGTTTTGGTTACGGACATGCTCCAACTTTAGTTTCAACCGGCGGTGATCCACATATTGCACTGTGAGAATTTACTTTTATTTAATAACTTTCACAACAAATACGTTCTAAATATAAATACAATACATTAAAAAATTTTTCAAATATAATTTTAGTTCTGATGGTGCACCAACAAGTGGTCTTAAATCAGCAAATGGTTGCCCACGTTGTGGATATGCAGTATATGCTGCCGAACAAATGATTAGCAAAACAAGAATTTGGCATAAACGTTGCTTCCATTGTGCAGATTGTAGAAAATCATTAGATTCAACTAACTTAAATGATGGCCCAGATGGTGATATTTATTGCAGAAGTTGTTATGGCAGAAATTTCGGACCAAAAGGTGTTGGATTTGGGCTCGGGGCTGGTACCTTAACAATGGCCTAATTTTATATTTTCACCTATATATAATAAAAAATTAATACAAGATAAATGTATTATAGCTCCAATATATAATAAAAAACGCGCAACGCAAAATAAAATTTTTTTTTAAATAATACAAAGAGAAAAACGAGCTGAAACGATAGCGAATTTTTTTTTTATAAATATATAATAATTTTTTTTGGAATTATTTAATTAATTATTAATAATATTTAAGCTATATTTCCTTAATTTAATTCTTACTTTTTGTTTGTAAGTTCGACCGAGAATAATAAATAAAAACAACTAAAAACAAAATAAACAATAATTTTTTTTTATAGCACGATTCTTTAAGAATTGCATATTTTTAGGATTATAATATCCTTTGTATTTTGTTTATATAATGTATATGTTAAATAATAATATTGTTGGGAATTTAATTTTTTGTACCTTACCTTTTAACAAATTTTAATATTTTCAGCTTCCACATTTTAAATCAAAAATTATTTTCAAGGAAAGCTCTAGGTGACACTAGTTTTATTTTCCAAGATAAATAATGTTTATTCCTAAAAGCAATTTAAAATTTATGATCCTAGTGGAAAAATTATATTTTTTATTTTGGATTAAATTAGGCGGAATTAGCAGAACTTCAATGTAATAAAAACATATTTAAAGAAATTTGTCTTTAAATTGTTTCATTGCTTTATTATAAAACGGACGAATGGAGAAGGTTGCAGGAAAAATTCAGTAATAAGTAATAATTTGTTTTTAAATCTTTTGTTGCTCAGTTGACATTTATGAGTAAATTATTTATTCTTTATGATAATGTTCTTTATAATTAATTGCTATTCTAGTACAAAGTCAAATTGGCAAAGTAATTTTCAAATCAGCTACAAAAACAGCCAGTGATATAAAAAGCAACCGAAGTATTGAATTAAATTTGCGGAAATGCTTATGCGTAAAATATAATTGTAATAGCTTAGAGCCGTTTAATTCATTATTTATATTTTTTTTTAATATAGAAAATTGAAAAATCCTATTCTAAATTCCCTCGTACAGCTACGTCGGAAATAATCTACGAAAAAGCGATACTCCATTCCGACTTTACGTTAAGAAAGTGCAAAAAACTATGAAAGAAATATTCATTCGTAGCATATTCAAACGTCATATTATTTAGTGATTAGTTCAAATAAACTTACATTATTTAAATCTATTTTCTAAATTTTTTTTAAATATTTTTTATTATATGAAATATCTCACCATATTTTATTTATATATTTAAAATATTTTTTTCTATCTCAAAATAATGTTCAAAAATTATTAGGTACTACAATATTGGAAACAATAATTATTATTTTTACTTGGAAAAATGAACTCAAATGTCAAAGTCTACGATTTAATTGTCAACGATGGAATTAAGAATCGCTAAAACTTTTTGTTCCTATTGTAGCCAATTTTTCGTAGAAAGTGTTTAGAACAAAAAAACAAAATTGCTTCAATGGACACTGATGCAATATTTATTTATTCAATATTATGTTAAATGTGCTTCAGACTTTAGTTTTTGTTTTTTTCCATATTTTTTCTTTTACATTTACCTTTGTTTCTTAATAAGGACATCATTACAAATGAAACGATTAAACCCAAAAGTTTTTGCTTCTAAATATTTTTTCTATAAAAGGTCTCAAAATATTTTTAGATCTAACTTAGGATCACTTCATGTTAGTATATACACTTCTGTTCTGTTCAACTGACTTTAATTTAATGTTATAAAAGCAGTCGTTTTAGTTTTTTGTTTTAGATTACGTGCCTACATGTAGTATGTTTCATTTCAGATTAAACTTGATAAAGCATTCTTCAATTTAGAGATGTGCTTTCACAATTCAGTTATACGCTAAATTTACTCAAATTGATGAAAATTTTTTGTATTCTTCTTATAGTATACATACTCCAATTCTTATTGAAAGATAAAGGGCCTTATCGTGAGTGTCAATTATCAGTAGTCATTTATCACAATTTGTGATAGCTTCCAAAAATTTTTATTAACCTTATCGTGAGTGTCAAATATAATCAAATGTCAAATATATTTCGCAACTATTCAAATATTCAGCAGATAATTTGTATGTGGTAACTGAAAAGTTGTTAAATAAAAATTTTAAATAAAAAAAAATTAGTATGAGCACTTTATTTCTTTTGTTTTTTATAAAATATGTAAGTATTTTATTATAAAAGAAAAAGATATAAGGCTATTAGAGCAAAAACTTAAGATTAAAGAAAACTATAAAAAGAATAAAGAAATTCATAGAAAGATAAAATTAGAATTAAAAGTGCAAATACTAAATTTAGAAAAGCAAAATCAACTAACCATGCACAAATCAAATCCTACCTTTTTTTTATTTTATTTACACGAAATTGAATTTATGATTTTATTTATATAAAGATGAGTTTTGAGTTTATTTATATGAAGTCGCATTTTAATTTTTTTTTAATATGAACTTCAATGTATTTTGTAAGTATTTTGATTTTAAATAAAAAATTCAAAAAAATATTTAATCTCAATTAATCACAATTAATCGCAAATTTTTTAAAAAAATATTCATCAGAATCAGTTCACGATACTGTTTATGATAAATTTCACATATGTGATAACTGACACTCACGATAAGACCCAAATATTTATTTTTGATAGATATAGTGGATTTTGTAAGAATATTTTAAAATACAACCTTTTTTTTATCTTTTTAAATATTTTATTTTATGCTTAAATTTTACATTTCCTACAGATTTCAAATTTTGGTTCGGAATGCTACTAAGATAAAGTTTTTTTTCTTGTTTTTGACTTTATTTGTTTTTTTTTTTTTGTTTTTGTTAAAGAAATGCAAATTATAAAGTTTGTTTATCATTTTTTTTTTTTTTGTTTTAGTTTGTTTTGTTTATATCAAATAAAATAAAAATTTTTAACACATTTTTTTTGTGCTCATTTCATTTTTTGTTAAGTTTTCGGGTATTGCGCAATATTTAGTTTTTTTTTTTTCTTGAATAATTTACATTATATAATTATTTTATTTTATTGAAGATATAGTGTTTTCTTTTATTTCTAGCGTTTATTTTTTAATACGATTTTCTTCATTTTTTTTATATTTTTTTTTTTTTTTATTAAAAAAAGATAAATATTACAAAGACAACAATCACAAAATACTTAAGTTTTTAAATGTAATTTTCGTAAATTATGTTTTTTTTTTTATACTTTTTAATTATTTTATTTTAGTTTTTAATAAAAAAAAAATTCAATTAAAATTTTCTTGTTGTGAAATGAAAAATAAAAACTTATTTTGTTTATTTTTTTCTTTAAATTTAATAAATTTATTATTATTTATATAGGTTAAAAATAAAATACATAAAAAGATTTTTTTTTTAAAGTATTCAAGAAAGTCTTATTACTTTAATTAATTTTATTTAATTTTAGATTCTTTTTCTTTTTTTTTTTTTGTATTTTGAAGTTTTTTTTTTCATTTATTAATTTAATCCTTACTTAATAATTTGGTGTATCTATTTATAAAATAGTTGCAAATGTTTATATTAATTTATTTTAAAGAAAAATTTTTATGCAGTAGGAAAGTAAATTATTAAAATATTCGAAGACAGGTTTCTGTTCTTTGTTTTTTGTTTATATTTTTTAGTTTTTTCTTGTTGTATAATTTTGTAATAAACTTTTTTTTTTTTTTGTTAATAACACAACTGTTTACACCTATTATTAATTGCTAATGGAAAAAGCTGAAAAAATAAATGAGATAATAATAGTAAAAATATAGTAAGCAACAAATAAACATAAATAATTTGTTTTATATATTATATATGTATATATATGTATATTTTTTTAATTTATTACTTAATTTATTTTTAAATGTATCTCATCATATCATTTTTTAATCAGAGATTTTGTTATAGAAACCTTAAACAAATTTTTTTTTTAATTTATTTTAATAAACATCAATATTGGAATTTCAGTGCTTAGAGCTGGCTGGTGAACAAAAAAAAAAAAAAGAAACAAACAAACAAAATTAATTAAATTTTTCAAATAACTTAATATACATATGATTTTTGGAAAAAAATACAATTGCTTCACTTTTATAAAGAAAGCATTAAAGTATTGTTTTACAAAAATTATAATTATAATAACAGTCCTCGTTTGACTTTATTTTGATTTTTGAAATATATGTATTTTGAAATCAGCAAGCCAACACATCACAGGCTCTATTTTTATTTATATTCTGAATAAAAATTTTACGTAAATTTTTTTTTCAAAATGAATTTTAAAGATTAATTAAAAAAATTCTATGCTTATATTAATTCTTCCATTTCAAAATTTCGGCCAATGTGGAAAAATTAATGAATTCTAAATTAAAAAAAAAAAAAACACAAAAAAAAAAAAACAAAAATATTCTTATTAATTTTTTTTTATTCATAATTATATATATATATTATAAATAAAATAATGATCCATTGAAAATATAACAACAAAAATATAATATGATTAATTATAAGTGTAAAATAATTTTCTAAACAAATTAAATTTTCTTTACAAAATTTTTTTTTTTTTTTTTAAAGTAAACATAAAGTTTTTTTTTTATTAATTACTTATTTATAAAAATAATAAAAATTCATTAAATTTTCCATTACATTGTTTTAATTATTTTCTTTTAAACTTGTACATTACTTATTTATAATTGGTTGGCATATTATTTATAAATAGGCTCATCGTTTTCTTTTTAATTCTTTTCACTAACAATTATTTCTAAAAAAAAAAAAAAAAAATAATATAAATAAAAACAAAACAAAAAAAAAAAAAAAATTTACTCTTTTTAAAAATTTAAAATAATAACAACTAAATTTTATTTAATTTTCTATATGAATTCAATTTTTTATTTCATATTTTATATATATTTCAAATAATTAGAACTATTTTTTTTTAGTTAGGAAAACTAAAGCAAAAATATAATTTTTTTTTACAAAATTTTCAGCTTAATTATTAATATTTTTTCGTTATTTTAATTTTATTTTTTGTTTTAATATTTATTTTATTAACACTTAACTAAAAAAAAAAAAAAAAAATTACATGGAAAATATTCAAAAAATTGTATTCCGTTCATTCTAAATTTGTGTATTAAGATTAAAGATGGGTTTTTTCATATATAGTATAAATTTGGTTAAATATAATAATTTTATTTAATTATATGTATTTTATTTTAGTTTTACATAATAATTCAATTTTTAAAATCGGAATTAAAATTGAAAAAACTCATATTTAATCTGGAAAAAAAAAAATTATAAATTTTTTACTTTAAAAATACAAAAAAAAAGGAATTAATATTTTTTTTTTTTTTTCGATTAAAGCAAAAATATATATAATTAGAACATTTTATTTTTTTATTTTATTAGTTATTAATTAATATTTTATTCTTTTTAAAAATGTAGTATAGAATGAACCGGTCTTAATACTTAAATACTGCAAAAAAAGTTTAATTACATATTATTTTTTTTTAAATTTTTTTTTTTTTTTTAAATGCAACTATTTTTTTCATATATGAATTTATTAATTTATATATATATAAATATATAAAGATATATAATTCATATATAAAAATTTTTGACATATATATGCATATATGTATATAAATTTTTTTATGCACATATCACATATTTATGATGTATGTAGTATGTATATATATATGAATTTCAATATCCAAATATAGTTTATATTTTGTTTTTATATTATTTAATTAAATGTATTATACATTGAGATTTTCTTTACTATATATAATGTTATTAAATTTTGTTTGTCTGTTTTTTTTTTTTTTTTTGAATTTGTTGAAAGTTTGGTTGTTTAATTTGTTTTTATAATAGCAAATGAAATATATATATGCATAATACATTCTTTAAACAAAAAAAAAATTTATCTTGTTTTTCTGTGTTAATTTAATTTTTTTTTTTTTTTTTTTATTAATTATTTTTTTTTTTTGTACATACATATATGAATATATAAGCATCCTACAGCAAATATATAAATTGTTTATATCAAAACTCAGAGTAGCATCACGCAAACATTTGAAATATTTTCATTTTTTAAATGTTTTTTGTTTGTTTTTTTTAAGAATTATTTTTTTTTTTTTGATTGCGTCGCTAATTTTTTATCCGTTTTTTTTTTTTTTATATTTTTATAATTATATTATATTTAATTTTTTATTTGTTTTGTGTTTTGACTAATATTTAAGTGTACGCATTTACAAATGTTGTAAAAAAGGAATATATATGACAACAAATTTCATCACCAGATTAGCTCCTAAAAGATCCATCTCAGACCAAGTTATATTCTTTAAGATTCGACTGTAAAATTGTATCTTTTACAGCTGCGAAAACAAATCTTATATTTTCAGTATCTGGAAAAAAAATTTTAGTTTTGATATATTAATAATCTTTTTAGAATTTTTATTATAAATAAAAAAAAAGTACACATATTGTAAAAAACAAGAATATATGTATAATTGTAATTTAACTCTTTTAAATAAAAAATGTAATATATAAGAATTTTAAAATTAATTTATAAATCCTAAAACATCAGTTTTTATTATTTTAATTATAAACTACGCAATTGAACCGATTAATTCAAATTTAATAAAGTATTTAATTATTTAAATGATATTTAAAAAGCTCCTTTTTCCATTAAATTTTTCTTAAGCCATTTTTCAATGAATGTTTTAATTTGGTTTGTAATAGAATTTTTAAAGATATTTTAATGAAAACAAAGAAATTTCCATTGAATTTCCATTTAGAACTCACAGTTTAAATAGTTTGAACCCCACTATCTGACCACTACACAAAATTTTTACCTCTACATTATTCCCTGTTTTTTTTAACAAAATTTAGAGTGAAAAAATTCCCATTTAATGTAATGGAGACAGGGACTAATTTAATAACCAAAATCCCGTTTTTTTTTTAAAAAACACAACCCAAAAAATGATAAAAGCTTAGATAAAAAGGTTTTGAAATAAATATTTCGAAGCTTAGAAATACCCTTACATAATTGAGGTTTTACGTAAGCTATTATTAACCTGTTAATGCAATAATCTCAATAATTTGAGAATTTAATATCATTACTAGTCTTTGATATTTTTACTGACATCAAATTAGAATAGATGTAAAATTATTCAGTATTATTTTTTATATATTCAATTACAATTAATTATTATGCATTTGATTCCTTTCCAATGTTCATGGAATGTTGGTTATCGAATATTCAATCAAAAGATAACGTGTAATTAAAAAAAATGTTTTGAAGAGAGAATTTAATGAACTAGTGTGAAATGGAATATAGTATATTTTAACTATTTTTAAAATTTTATTTGGAGGAAATTTTTTTTCGTCTGCACTTTACTTATCTGCAAAAATGCACTGCAAATACTTCTGTTTAAGTTATCAAGTTAAGCATCATTAAAGCATAATTAAAGTTTTCAGTTTCACGTCATCATATTGGAAACATTCATGATACATGATTAAAAATTTTTAATTAATTTAAATATTAAGGAAATATTTATGATTTGTCCTTGTTTTAAAAATTTTAATTGATTTTTTAAGTAATGGATATTTATAATTTAAACAACATTATGTAATTTTAACTAGTTTAATTAATTTTTATTTTTTTTTTCTTTTTTGTAGAACAAATTGATTTGATATATTTCCGAAAGAATTTTTAAATTATAGATAAGGTAGTAAAATTTTAAAAGGTTTTCATAAGTGCAAATTTTAAAACGATAATTACTATTCTTAATTATTATAAATTTGCCATCTTTTTTGATTAAAAATTTCGATTTCTGTAAAGGAAATTATGAAAATCAAATAGGGTTTCGGAATATCCTTTTGAATTATCCTGATTGTTGTTTGATATCATGGTTAGACTCTTACGTGACAGTTGTTCGAATCATTGAGCATATATAAGTCGCTTACTGAAAGCTTTTTACGCTTTGAATGTAAAGTTTAAGGAATGAATTCTTACTCAAAGGCGATGCACTCAGAGAAAAATTCAAAATAGAAATCTCATACGCAAGTTTTATAATCAAAATATCTATACAATAATTAAAATATAAAGTTTGTAATAATATATATTACATTTCAAAATGTTATTTAAATTAATATATATAAAATTTTTCAACACACAGAAAATAAAAAATGACAATGGAAAAAATTTAAAAATGATCTTTCTAAAAAAGTTTTTTTGCAAGAATATGTTCTTTTGTTTAATTGCAATAACTCTTTTATTTGCCTTTTTATAAAATTTGAAAACGATGTAAAACCATAATAATAGTAATAATTTAATTTTGGTAAAAATGTGGTAAATAAATTAAGTGGGTAAGCTACGGACAAAAAACATTGGTTTAAGCTTTAACGTTCTATATCGCCTTTTAAACAAAATTTTTTATCGAAATTGCTTTGGATAAATATATCGTCAACGACAGGAAGTAGAAAAACCATGTGAACATCTAAATCTTGTAAACTAAAGGAAACTGTAAATCTGTATATAATAAATGAGAAAAAGACAAGAAAGTTCTTCAGTTGAATTAGTTTTTTCATGAAATGATCTATGTAGGTATTATAATGAAACCACGAACCAAAGTTTTTCTGGATTATAAATTAATAGACCTTAAAATTTGTTAATCAATTTGTTTTTAATCAAAAGTTTTAAATTATTAAATTGATTTTAGTTTTACACATAATATTGTTGGTGGAACTAAGAGAGGTATTTAAAGTATTAAAGACAAACTTTAAAAAATATAAAACAAATGCCTTTTAACTAAATTTATTATTACTTTTTTTAGAACATTAAGTGATATCGATTTAAAAAAAATAAAAAATATATTTTTATAACAATAATGGTAGTTTAAATTCAAAAGATATCATAAACATAAAATTATTTCATAAACAGTTTAGGGATAATGATTTTATTTTTAAAATTTTATAATATTTTTCAAAAAGTGTTGAAAAACATCGAATCTTAATTCAAAATTTTCCATATGAATTTTAATTTTATGAAATGTAAAAAAATAATTTTACTTAAATGTAAAAAAATTATAATTTATTTATAAATAATCAAATTGATTTAATAGCAAAAATAAAAATAATCAAATTAAATATATATTTTACCTTGTGTTTTAAATGATACTATTGCATCAATTTAAAAATAAAAATACAACAGAACCATAAACATACAATTTTATTTTGTTATTTGAATTTTAAAATTTTTATTACATTTCAATTTCGTTTTTTTTTTCTTTTAATTTATGTAAAACAAGAATTTTCATATTTTAATTTCGTTATTTAATTGTTGATATTGTATTATCAATTGTAAAAAAAAAAAGAAAACATAAATTAACCCAAATTGAATTCTTTTAAAGCTGCTTGCATAATCGTATCTTTTACGGCACAAAAGACCAATTTAATATTTTCAGTATCTTTATAATTTTATTTAAATAGAAGAAAATAAGAGAAAAAATTATTGAAGATATTCAAATAAATTTATGTAAAAAATTGATCTAGCATTGGTAATCTACCAACTACAACTAATTTTTAATAATTTACTTTAAAACAACATATTAAAGCATACACAAATTTAAAATATTTTAGCAATTAAAAATTTATTTACCTTCATAAAATTCATGATGAAATATAAAGAGCCTGGAATATACTTAATAGTGTAGATTTGATTATAATTATCAATTTTTAAAGGTAATAGCTTCGGAATTGTAATTGAATTTAAATTTTTATAATTCATAAATCCTATAAAATTATATTTAAAAAGATAACAGGTCTGTCTATTCGTTTAAATTTAAAGAAGTTTTGAAAATTTATTTTTTCAATTTGCATTTCATATTTTTGATCACGCCAAAGTTTATTTAAGATGGGAATATTTATATATTTTTATAAAAATCATTTGAATTTATATTAAAAAAAAAAAGGTAAAAAATTTATATATATAAACTTATATTTTTTGTTTATATATATTACTTACCTGTAGCACAAGTAAAATGAGAATAAATAATTTTTTCTGAATCAGGATTAAGATCTACAAACATACGAAGAATAAATTCTCTAGCTGCTATTGCATCACGCTGAGGCCCTAAAATTACATAAAATAAACTAGCTAAAATATACAAAATACAATTGAAGCAAAAACCAAATATTTTAAATTAAAGTATATTTTTTTTTAAATCTTAAATTAGAAAATTAATATTTTTTCAAAATACGAATGTCTAGCTGGGTTTACTATAAAATTATGCTACAAAATTCTTATTTGCATTTTTTATACTAGCATAATATATTAAGAATATTTATAAATTGTTTTAAAACCTGTAGCGGTTGTAAAATGAGAATAACACTGTCGATCTGGATCTGGATTAGCATCTAGATATTTTTGCAAAACAAAATTTTTCGCAGCCATATGATCTTGTTTTTCTCCTTTTTTTCAAATATTAAATATTTTTTTTTCAAATTGTTTAATTGAAGGTAAATTTAATTTTATACAATTTAATTATTTAACTTACCGTCAAATTCTGGGAAATAATCTACCAAATGTGAATACATGATTTTCTCTTCTAATAAATCTTTTTTATTTAAGAATAAAATAACCGAAGAATTTTGGAACCATGGGTATGTAATAATGGTTTTGAATAAAGCTTTAGATTCTTCCATCCGGTTCTAAAATATGAAATATATATTATGAAACATAATCTCTACATTTAAAAATATTTAAAATTACTTCATTTTCGGATTCGAAGAGAATTTGATCATATTCAGATAACGCCACCAAAAATATAATTGATGTTACATTTTCGAAACAATGAATCCATTTTCTTCTTTCTGATCTCTGTCCTCCAACGTCAACCATCCTTTTATAGTTAAAATTAAAAACAATTAATTAATTTATTGAAATAGCATATTTTTTAACATTTACAAAGCATTGAACTAAACTGGGTAAAAATATTGCATACACATAAGTTAATCATTATTTTAAACGTAAAGCGAATTAAAGTTACCATAATACAAAAAAATAAGTTATAAAAATTAGTATAATATTATAGCATACTTTTAAGCGATACTCGCAAGTTTTTCCAACAATTATAAATAATTGTTTAAAGAATTGATTTTAATATAAAATACCTAAACACTGTTCCATCTAAATCAAATGGATATTCTAAAATTCCGGTAGTCGGTACTCGAGCACGTAAAATATCTTGCTCCGATGGCAAATAATCTGGTTTTTCAATTCGATCGAGATCGCTTAAATAACTATTTTTGTTTTTTTTTTTTTTTGTTATTTTATAAAATATCGGCACATGCATAACACATAAAAATATTAATAAATGAAAAAACGTGCAATGGAGTAAAAAATGATTAAATTTGTTATTTTTGTTATATTGTTAAAATTTAATGATATTTTTGTTTAATATAAGGAAGACAGATGCAAACACTTAACAGATACTTAATGAAAACCACACCGAAAAAAAAAACAAAAAAAGAAATAACTTCAGGAAATAAAATGAATACCTAAATCGTATTTCTTCTAAATCAAATGGGTATTCGATAATTCCAGTAGTTGGTACTCGCACTCTTAAAATATCTTGTTCGGTTGGTAAATAATTTGGTCCTGCAACTCGATCTATTTCCATAAGATAACTGGTAAAGTAAAATTAAATTGTATTTTATTCCATACTTTAACTTAATTTCGATTTTTTTTCTTTAAAAACTATTTTTTATTACTCTCATTATTAAAAATTTCATAATTGTTAGGGTTAAATGTTAAAAATTAAAAACACGACCAATTAAAATGTTGCTGAATTTTTTTCCAACTAAGTGCCCCAATAAAACTCAGGATTTTTAAAATATTATTATTGTAGTTTACCAACTCACAACAGGCTCAAAATAATTCTAAGCTAAAGTTTTTTTTAAATTCTTAAATAATGTCAATTCCTAATAATTATGTTATCAATATGCTTTTACAATTCATTTTAATTGTATCTAATATATTTTAAATAAATTAAATAAAAAAAGGCACTGCTATTTAAATAAATATTTAAAAGTATGCCTAGTTTAGGAAAGAAAATCCCTAAGTTTTATCAAAAAAAAATATGAATGTAATAAATATTAATATATGTTTAGTTTTAATTTTCCAAAGAAACTGTGCTTAAAAAGCTTCTTATTCCGGAGACTTGAGTGTTTGCATGCGTTTAAAAACTGAAATTTAGAATTAAACCAGAAACTCTTACTATTTAGCTGAATCAGTCAACTGATATTCTCTTCTTCGATCATAACACTCTTGTATACCACTGTCCGCCCATAAACCCTTAATTGCTGTAACATATGGATCTTCAAATGTTGATACTGTTTCATAATCAATTTCTCGTACTAAATCCGCATGTTCCTAGAATTATTTAAAAATTAAATTTTAAAATCATTAATCTTTAGTATTAATTTTTTAGAACATACTATAGATTCGGGAGAGCCGTACTGTATTTTTAACATATCCATGGCTTTTATCATGGATTGCATAGCCATAAATATATTTTGGTAAACTAATTTTATAAAACCTTTTTTATCTTCATCGGAGTAACCACTACCGTGAATAATTCGCATCTGTTTAATGAACGTAGATTTTCCGGATTCACCAGTACCTGTAATTAATTTAAAAATAATATATTTAATTAAGGTTTTTAATCGTAGAAAATTTTTAATCTTATTTTATTAAGTAAATTATAAAATTTATACCTAATAAAAGCAGTTTAAGTTCTCGTCTTGCATCTCTTTTATCTCGACGCAACTGCCTTTCTATTTCTTGATTAATACGTTTTTGCTCTTTGGCTTCCTCAGATAAACAACACTCCATAATAAATAATTTATAAAATTCTATTTAGTGAAGTTACTCCAATTTTTATAGTAATTATTCTTTTCTTAAAACTTATATAATAATAATTATATTATTTAATTCGACCAAAAAAACTTATATTCAAAAATTATAATATATTTAATGTTAAATACATATATGCATATATATATTTTGTCGTATATATATACATATATATATATATTAGTATATATATATATTTGAAATATTTGTTATTTATCGAAATTTATTATTTTTTATGTTCTGACGTTGAAAATTTCATCTGAAAGTAAATAGAAATTGCAAAAATATTAATTAAAAACTAATTTAAAAAATATTATTAAAAAAATTTTGTTTAAAACAGTTGTTAACTCACTAGAAGCTTTCAAAGTTATGGTAAAAACAGAAAAAAATCTTCAATTCAATTTGCTCAAAAAATGTGAAATTTAAGTAAGGCTTCGTTAAATTATATATATATAAAAGACCAATGTATACGTGTATTTGAAATAATCCAATTTGGTTAGCAAGGAAGTCAACTATTTAAATAAAATACCAAGCAAATTTAAAAAAAAATATAAAACCAAATAAAAATCGATGATTTTAATCATCACGTTTTGACTTCCAAGACCAAGTTCTTTGCAAAATATATAAGTGGAAATAAATAAAAACAAAAAAAAAAATAAGGAAAGTAATTTACACTCAATATATCTATAAGCTTTTAATGATTTTGATTTTATTTTTCAATAAATTCTACGGTAGTTAATGTTTTATTAGTATTATTATGTTCATGAATGTAATCTTCACTAAGGCGTTATATCTAATTAGATTATTTTTATGCATACTTATAATAAATATTCTGCCAAAAAATAAGATTTAGTTGCGAGTACAATCTAATTAAGAAAATTCAAACTTTTATACTCAGCTATTTAGTGAAGTAGTAACTTAAGGAAATTAATATCAATATAGTTTTATAACAAATGTTTGAGGCTAAACAAAACGCGACCTTTAAAAATTTAATATAAAGAAAACATTTGATCACTTAAACACTTAATTAACTAGGTCATCTAGCTATTTTAAAAATCTGAACAGATGTACTTCTTTAAAACTAAATACAGTCAAATAAGCAAGTCAGATTTTGAAAGTTAAATCGTAATACTTACAAATTCTTCTAAAAGTAGTAAAATAAACTGTTTCAAAATGTATGGTATAGACAGACTTTTAAGCCTAAAGTACGCACGTTAAGGATTTTTTTTAGAAAAATCAATTAAGAGCTTAGTTATTTAAAAAAACGCTGCAACATATGATTAATATAAAAAAAAACACTACCAAAGGAGTCCCACTATTTTATTATTAGGTTATTATAAATTAATATTATAAATTATAATATAAAATATATATATATAAAATATAATATCGATGTATTTTTCTTTTTAACTTTTCTATAAATGACTCTAAAAACCCTTTTCAATATAAAAACTAAAATTCTTCAACGATTTGTTGAAGAAAAAAAAAATTAAAATTACCTACACATATTCTGTATGTGTATAACTGTATGTGTATAAATTCACCCAAAGTGACTTAAATTGACAAGACAAATGCATAAACTATGTTTAATTTAAAAAATAAAAAAACCGACAGAATAGTAAAGTCAATCCTTACTAGAACTAGTATGTAACGAATATAGCATAAACAAACCACAGAGATTGAACGAAAAAATCAAATACTAAACTAAAACCAACGCAGAAAACTGTTTTTATTGAGAACCAGATTTAATCTTAAATTTCTTATAAAATATAGCATGGCACATGAAGTGTTTAGACCAAATACCAAAGACAGAGTCAAATTTTATCTAATTGTGCAATATAGATGTTACATTAATCATATCATATCTGGTAATTCTTGAACATTACATTTTACATTTTTGACATTGGTTTTCTTTTTAAAATTCTAGACTTCTTTAAAATGAGGAGGTTCGACAAAAAAATCGAGTTCTTAAAGTAAATAATTTGTTTCGAGCTTGAAATTGACGAACTGATCATTGAACAGATTGTACGAAGAGGAAAATGGACTAAATGTGAGGATGGTTACTTATATGTTCTACGTTAATATCAAATATTGAAGTATTTATCTGATTCCTATAAGTATGCAAAATAAAATTGTTTAACTGTTAAAAAAAACTTATGAATGTGTCTCTGAGTCCTTTGGTAAATTTCATTTTGGTATGTAACCTAGTATATCTGGTATTACACTAGAAATTTGTTTTTAAGAATTATACCATGCAAACAAATATTCTTTAGAGTATTAAATGCTAATTATTTACAATACAAATTTCTCAAAAAACTATTGAATCTTACAACATTTAATTTTACGATTGAAAATTGAAAAAATTGTAAATATAGGAAGCCTTATTTTAATGTACCAGTGTTGGAAGGATGACTCAGGGTTAAAAGAAGGCATCTTAAGTTTTCTGCGCTCTTTCAAACTAGATTAAATTACAATTAGAATTTCGGATTCAATTAACTTTCAATTCAATCAAAAAATATTCAACAATCTATTTTGTGATTATAGTTTAACTAAGTACTTATAATAGGTTAATTAAAATAGAAAGCAAACGAAATACAACGAATAAATTAAATTTTTAATATTATCGATTTCTTAACTGATTTTTATTCTTACTTTGTTACATTGATTTTTATGCTATTAATTTTCTGTTTATCTTTAGTTTTTTTTTTTTATTTTTTTTTGATTTTTTTTTTTTGTTTTTAGGAGAGCCCACATGTAAGGGTATATTTTTTTTTAATGAATAATACGCTAAATTCTATCTACCAGTATGTATTTTGAAAAAAAAATTATATTGTCATTGGATTTTAAGAATTTAAGAAACAAAAATACACAAAATTAAATAAATAAATAAATAAATATATAAAAATACATATATGTATAATTGAGAGAGAAATCAATACGAAATTAGAAAAAGTAAAATATATAAAAATTGGAAATTATACGAAAGTGAAAATGAACTAAAAATAAAAAACAAAATAAGTACAAATATTATTTATTTCAATTCAATATTTAAAACAGGAAATCAATGAATTGTTTACAAGTTACCTTGTACATTATTTACAAAAGAAAAATTAATAAATATTTGAAAAAAATGAATATATGTATGCATGTATATTAAATTCGATTAAGAATTTAATTGAAGTTAATAAAAAGGCTAATTGTTTTTTGATTATATGTAAAAAATCATAAAAAAAAATTATTTGTTTAACTATAATTTGAATTATAAATTTTGTATTAACAACAAAAATATTAATACCTATATCGAAATTATCCAATTTACTATAAGAACTTTGTAATAATTTATGGCTTTTAAATTAAGAAAGATAATGAAAAAAATGTTAATGTAACGATAGGTTTTTTCATGTTTCACATCTTGAAAAAACACAGAATGGAAACGCGATCAATTGCAGTTTAAATATTTTTCTAAATTGTAGAAATTATTTTAAAATATCACATAAATACACTGAATTATTTTCAACACAAACGTCCAAAATAATCAAATTATTCAAAATTATGTAAATAAAAATTTCCAGATGTTTAACATTTTTTTTTATTTAGTTTATTTTTAATAATTATTTTAATTAAATAGAATTATTATTTATTAATTAAGAATATTGCACAATTTCCATTTTGTATTAACCTTTTTTATACTGAAATATTTTGCATTAAAAATATGATATTTTTTTTAATTTTTTATAATTTAAACGTTTTAACAAATTTAGTTAATTTTAGACTTAATCTATTCATCTAGTTAATATATTAAAATATATTAATTAAAATTATACTATTAGGTACCTATGTTTTTTTTTTTTATAAATTTAACAATGAATCCTTCTATAGTTCTTAAGAAAAGTAAAAAACTGTTCCTTAAAACACCGTTCTAAGTATATAATAGGCATATTTAAAGGTACGTACGTAGTCGGATAATATTAAAAAACAAAGAAACTGAAATTAAAAAATAAAATAAAAAATCGCGTGCGTGGCTTTTTTTATGATTTTACTTTTTTTATTTTTTGTAAAGTTGTTAATTTTAAATTTAAAAATAAAAAAAAAAAAAACTAAAATGTTTTATCATAAATTATAAAATATAAATTAAATTTTTTTGTTTATGACAAATAATAAAATCAGCATTTAAAGACAGAAATAATAATAAAAACGATAATTGGCTACAGTGTAAATGCATTAGAGAAAGAACTTAATTTAAAATAATATTTAATGTGTCAGTCAGTAGTTTAAAAAGAATTACTCATTGCAAATAAAATATTTCACATTTAAAAAATTACAAAAAACTATAAAAATAAATAAATATTTCATGCTTATACCTATTCTGGGAATATAATATGTTTCTTGGTTATTAAAAATAAATATGAAAAATATTGAACAATTGAAAAAATTACTATTTATTATATAAGATGCATAATAAACGAATGGTCATTACAAATTCTACAAGTAAAAAGAAATGTAGTACACCTATATAACAAAATCATATAAAGATCACCATTAAAAATGTGATCCTCGAAATTTCGAATCAAACAAATCATTTTATGTAAAATTTTTTGTACTAACTGAATATGGAAACATACGTATTGATTTTTATTTTCAAATATAATTTAAAACATTCAAACGTTTATATTAAATATTGATCATTTATATTTTTTGCTTAGTAAGTATACCTATATAGATTTTTTTAATTATTTTCTTTCTATTAATAATCAATTTCACTATGAATACATAAAGTTTAGATTTAATTTACTTTAAATAATTAAACTTTTTAAAAATGAATTATGTCGATGACCGCAACAGTTACTTATTGTTTTATTTAAAATTTTGAATAACATGCTATTATTACTCATTTATAGGTTCATATATGAATATTAATATAAATATAATTTTTGTTTTTAAAGGTTCGGTTTATAAATCGTTAAAATTTGATTGTTTCAAAATAGGTACCTATATTTAAATGTTTTAAATCATAGTAATTGGATACTGGATAAGTATTTAGCATTCAATTAATATAGAATTGGCATTATGAATTGATGCAGAGAATACAAAATAATTGAAAGCTACATTATGCGGTTATCAGATTTCTATTTTATTTATCATTAGTTTTTGAATTATTTTATTTGTACCAAATGAACCTATCAAACTTTAATAATAAAAATTTTTTTTTGGTTCTAATAATAATGAAGCGATTTATTTTATAGAAGACCCTTCGTTACGAGATAAATAATGATCTAAATCCTCCTTTAATTAAAAAAAAATAATGATGAGTAATAGATATTACACTCTTTTATTAAGTGATTTCTACTAGGCAATGATATAAAGACTAATCTAGTTATTAAATAAGAATACCGTGACTTTTGAAAGTTATTATGAAATCTAATGTTCTCTTTAGGTAAGTTTAATTTAAATTTAAGTTCATACGGTAAATACTCTTGATACAATTTTTAATGCATGATTTTATTACAATTTACAATATGATTTATTAGATTTTAAGATTGCAAAAGATAACGTAGGTATTTTTAGAAATTTATTTTGAACCACATCATAATAAAGTTAATTCAACAATTTATAAGAATATAGTGATCTTTTTTCTTATCAAAAGTATTAAAAAGAAAACATATTTTCATATTCTTATGTGTGGATGTTTTTTTTTTTTGTTTCTTATTTTTTGAAATACAAAACAGTCAAAAGGCTAAAAATTAATTTTTTTCATTAAGTAGAGATAAGAATTAGGTAAGTAGATGCGGGTAATAATACAATATATTATGTACATATTATAATGTAATCTTAATAAAAAGTTCTAATACCATTATAAACTAAATTGAACTACATATTTAAATTAAAATTTGTTTTTATAATCATTCATATTTCAAATACTAAATTAAAACTTTAACATAATGTAAGTTTATTTTTAGTGCATTTTGGCAAAAACTTGTTTTTTTTTTTTATTAGAGCCCCGGTACGTTTTCTATGATTAATATTAAATATTAGTAAAAGTTTTAGTATACGTACCTATATAATATAATAATAAAGTCTTAGGTACGTATTTTAAACTCTTCCATATTTAATTCTTTTGTTTTATTATATTTTAATGAATTTCTATAATTTACATATATCAATTAACATTAAAACTAAGTAATAATTAAATTTAACTTCTTTTTTTAAAAAAGTTTACGTTTTATATTTATAATTATATTTTTCTTATTGTTTGATATATTTTTCACCTTAAATGACTTATGCATGGAAAAAAAGTGATAATTGAAGTGCTAAGTCAATCTTGGTAGTAAATAATAGATGAAAAACATCAATGAAGTAATACTAACAAATTTTCACTAAAGTAATTCTAAAACACAAAAAAAAACTTTTTTAATAGAAAATCACTTAAATTTAAAACAAAAATTCTATCAGAAAGAAAAATTATCAATTTATCAAAAAAAAAAAATTTATTTATTTTATAATAAAAGTCGTACAGATAGGAAACTCGCAATATTTACTTACAAATGTACATTCATATATATATAGAATGTATACTTTATATAAATATATATAATAAATGAACATATATTATGTCTTATACCTTCATATATATTTTTATATTCTACATAGATTTCATTAGCAAAAGTAAGTTGGTTATATTATAATATATTCCTATTAGATTAAACAAAAATTAAAAAAGGAAATATTGTCTGTACAAACATACACATTTTTATGAGCATTAAAATTTTTTTTCAAACTAAACAATAATAACAATTTATAGTTCAAACAATTTCTCACTTTTTCAACTAAAATATTTAAAAAAAAAAAAAAAAAAATATTCACCTGAAATAAACTATATATTCACTAAGTTGAACTATCCATAAATCTATATACATACCCACATATTGATGTGTACCTACCTACCTATTTATCCCGTGTAAATCTCTATATGAAAATTTAATGGCTTTTTAAGAATAAAAAGGACTAACAATATTTTTAATTTGCGAAATATTTCCGTAAAATTTGATTTTATTATAAATTTATTATTAGTTTTGCATTTTACTTAAAATCTTAATTTAAAATATATACTTATATACGAAAAAAATATGTTCCAATAAATTTTAATAGCAAATACATATAATATATAAAAATCTAACTATAGCATATTAGCATATATGAAAATTTACCTGTCGGGCGAGGTCCAATGAAGTTCAAAATCAGAGTTTATCAAAATTTCATTTACTTTTTAGAATTTTTTCACTATGACGAATATTTAAACACCAAATTTTTATTGTAGGCGCTTTAATTTTGTAAATGGACAAGAATTTATAATTATTTAAAAATATTTTTTTTAGTTTTTTTCATGGAAATAAATTTTTTTCTGTATAGGCTATTTAGCATCACGACATTCACGAAAGAATTGTATTAAAATACATGTTCTAAATGTCATTTTTTTTATTAAAAACAATTATTTATTATTTCTAACATTCTAACAATTAGTTTTTTTATTCAAATAACTATTTGCAAATAAAACTTTTAACTTAAATTAATTAGAAAAAATTTATTTTGAAATGCTAACGCCGCCTATTAATATGGCGGAACACATAGAAACTAGGTACCACTCATAAAGTCATAAACTCACAAATTTTGACGAGATTTTCATTCGAGTTGTTCATGCCAAATACTTATTAATCACACACACATTTACAAAATTCGTAATTTTTTAAATATGACAAAATGTCATTTAAAATTTTATTTCTTAAAATAATGCTTTATATTATATTTAATTTTATATATTAAGATTTTGAAAAATTATTATTAAAAAAAATTAACTGATTAAAATTATTGAAATCCTCTAAATATCTTTTTATTAAAAAATGAAAAAGGACATTAAATATTATTTTCTTATTATTCAAATGACAGTTACTAACACTATTTCATATTACTCAATACATTCCTGAAATTTCTGTATATAAAACAAATACTCATAAAAGTGACAATCAAAAATTTTTGAAGTTTCCATTTTTTTAATAGAACCTGTTTAAAAAGAAATATACAATATGGCGTCAAAAATAATGCTGCCATTATTGAACAATGTTAAATAAATATTTTGTAGGAAATTTATTTTTAATGCATTTAATAAATTTTTAAATAATTAAAAAATAATTGAAATTCTCACAATAAAATTTCCAATTATTTAATTTTCATATAAAAATAATTTAAAAGTAAAATTAATTAAAAAACAATTTTTTATTTTTTAAACATACAAATTCTAATAAAATTTTTTATAATATTAAGTTTTATATATATAATATATGTAAAGAAAAGTTATTTTAATAAAAGGGATTTTTAGATCTCATCATGTTTTTAGAAAAATTGTATTAATTTATAAATATAAATTTACTTTTATTTTATTTAATTTATAAATTATATTATACTATTTATAAATTTATTAAATTGTATATAATATAACTTACAAAATAAACAAATATTAATTTATAATATAGTATAAATAGTTAAACGTTTAATAATAATTTGCAGTTGTGATGAATTAATAATATGTTATAATTTTGTAAACATTTAGGAAGGTAGACAAAATGTTTTCAAAATATATCACAGGTGGTGTGTTTGCTAAAAATATGATGGTGTCAAAATCGTAGCTTACTTTACTTCTTTGCCTGTGTTTCCGGAAAGTATTTTCAAGTTCTTTACGTCTATTTCTGCGAAACCAACAACATGAGGTTCGTACAAAAACTTTAATTTTATTATTTAAAAATGGTATTTATGTTATTTTTCATTGTTATGATTGAAGTATAATATTTTGTGGTACATAACTCAAGTAAAATAATTTAAATTTTTTCTATTTTTAGCTCCTTAAAGCTTCAAAAAAAATTGGCCGCATCGGTTATGCGATGTGGTAAAAAGAAGGTCTGGTTAGATCCTAATGAAATTAATGAAATTGCTAATACCAACTCACGTAAGTTTACAAACAATTAAATTTAATAATTTTTTGCAAAATTATCAAGTAAGAATTTTGTTAAACTAAAATGTATAAATATTGATAGTATTTCACAAAAAATTGAAACAACAGAAATGTCAATATTGGAAATTTACATTTGAAAAAATATTTTTGGAATGAATTATATGGAAAAAATAAATAAGTAATTTTAATGATATTTTTAATTTAAAGTTGAGTTATCTTTATTTAAATTGATGTAAAGATATGAATTTATTCAAAAAATATTTGTATGAAATTGAATATCAGAATTTAATCATTTAACAATATTGTGAAATAACAAGTAATCAATTTCAAAATATACAAACTCTTGTACATTTTGGCTTAATTTTTAATTAGTTTTAAAGTGAAATTTTATTGAATTAAATTATAAAAATCTCATCCTTTTCTTTTAATTTAAATTAAATTGTATTTTAAACATTTTAGGTCAAAACATTCGTAAATTGATCAAGGATGGTTTAATCATCAAGAAGCCAGTTGTTGTACATTCTCGTTATCGTGTGAGAAAAAATACTGAAGCTAGACGCAAGGGTCGTCATTGTGGTTTCGGTAAAAGAAAGGGTACAGCCAACGCTCGTATGCCAACAAAATTCTTATGGATGCAGAGAATGAGAGTATTACGTCGTCTCCTAAAAAAATATAGAGATAACAAAAAAATTGATCGTCATTTATATCATCATTTATACATGAAATGTAAAGGTAATGTATTCAAAAACAAGAGAGTTTTAATGGAATATATTCACAAAAAGAAAGCTGAAAAACAACGTACAAAAATGTTGTCAGATCAAGCTGAAGCTAGAAGACAAAAAGTACGTGAAGCACGCAAACGTCGTCAAGAAAGAATTGCTAATAAGAAACAAGAAATCTTAGAAGAACAAGCTAAAGAAGATCTTTTAGCAAGTCAAGTAACAACCGGCCCTGTAAAAAAGTAAATTAAATGGTTGAATAAACATTAATTTTTAAATAAAAGATGAAATTGTTTGAATTAAAAAAAATTAAAGAAAGTGTTAAAATTATTTTTATAGATACAGATTTGATATCCCGAGAAAAAAAATATATAAAAATTTAATATTAGTATATGATATTTAGCATGATGAAGCTGATTTGTTAAAAGTGATAGTATTGAACTTCGAACCGAATTTAATTTTATTTTGAATAAATGTATAAAAAAAATACTTAGATTAGATGAATAGTTGCCAAGTAATTTTTATTATCGGTTTTTTGTAGTTCTTGCCTTGAATTTATAAATTTCTTCAGTAGGGGTTGGGTAGTATTCTTTTCAACTTGTAATATTTTCTATTAAACTTGTGTAGATCAAAAATTATTTTTTATGCTGTTAATTTTGATGATTCAAATTTTGTTTATGTAAAGTAGATTTTTCGTGGTTTTTCAATATAATGCATAGCTTTAAAATTGATTACAGGCAAGGGTATTATACTCGTAGTTGTCCAAGAAGAAGTTTTAAATTTTGCTTAAATCTAAATTTAAGGTCGAATATCACGTGGGTAAGCTAAAAATCTTTAAAACTATTAAAGGGCTTAGAAGGATGAAAGTTAAATGTAAATAATATAGCAGGATAAGAAATATTGAAAAGTTTAAAAAAAAATTAAACTTATTTTAGTACATATAACAGTACATATTTTATATTAGATATAGGACGTACATATTTGTACTAAAATGGTTGCAGGCCATATATTTTTATTCCCTAACATAATTACTGAAAGTAAAAAACTTAAGAGAATTAAGGAAGCGGTAATCAAGGCTTCATCTTGCTATCATGTATGTTTTGGATTTAGTGTGTGTCTAATTTTTCTACAAATATTATATTTGCACAGTTCATTGGTTCCTGAAACTGAGTTTTTTAAACGAACTGAAAAAATTTTCAAATGTAAAAGGTTTAAAGAAATAATGCGCGTTTTTTAAAAAGGCGCTACTCTAAGAAGAACTGTTCATTATTGTATATTAAAAATCCTACAAGAATAATTAATTTTATTGTGATTCCAATAGCATCTTCCAATTATATCATATAATTTTACATTTAGGAAAAATTTTATTTTCTTGTTTTTTATTTATAATATCTAAAGGAATTAAATAAAACAGAGCAAATATACAATAACATACATTATTGGTGAATTTTAATAACAAATAATTACAATTATATGTATATAAATAAAAATCAAAATAATTAAAATAATACTAACCGTTATAACTTTTTTATTCGTTGGTAAAGTACTTACTTATCTCTTTTCTCAAATTTATTATCAAATAATTTAAATAAACGGTATAAAATTACAATATCGTAAAAATTTTTCTCATATAAAAAGAATATTGTTTTGTATAAAAGTTTTCCTAGCTTTTGGAAATTATATAAGTAGAATTGTATGAAATTTATGTGTGTATAACAATTAACAATTTTTCATATAGAAAATATACATTCACTATAAAATAAAAATAGTATGTACCCAAGACGTACAATATTTCAGGCTATGACACTCAGAGAGAAAAAGATGTCTCGACGGCTGATTTAACACGTAGTCTTATGGGAATAGGGAGCTTTATCTCGACGGCTGATTTTAAAATTATAATAACTCACAAATTTGCAACTTTTTTAATTTCGTTCAAAGATGACCGTAAAATTCAGTCTTTTAAAATTTTTATAACATATTCAAATATAAAAAATTTTAATATTTTAATTCAGAAATTCTTTTTTGAAAAATACCTTCCATATATTTTACTTTTTTTAAAAGCTTCTTACTAAGCTTTCAATGAGAGTGATAATTTTATTAATATTCTACAGTGTTGGCAATACATAAATCGACAAAATTAGTTTAAATAAAAATATTGAATTGGAAAGTAACACAGCAAATTAAATTTAAAAAACCAAAAAAGAGTTTATGTAAAAATAATATTGTGAAATAAATTGTATATAAAAAATATTTTTATCTGTAAATAATATAAAATACGATATTAAAGTTTTTCGCTGAGATAAAAAGGCTAGTTTCATATAATTCGATAAAATATTTTTAAAAGTTTTGGCTGGTTTTTTTGCAAGGCCTGAGAAGCATGCAACTTGCAAACTATTATCAATTATAACTCCATACTTAATTTCACATCCGAAATAGTTATTATTTTTCAAAAAATATAAAATGACATTATTCGCATTCTTATAAACCAGCAGGGTTAACAACTTCGGAACTAATCAGACCCGAAGCAATTATGTTTAGACGCGAAGATATAATATAATAATAAATACACATGATTACATTTTAAATCAATAAAACATAATAAAAAAAAATTAGGAACTTTCTATTTCATTAATTAACAAAATTAATATTAATATAATGTCAACATTAGTTTTTAAAATTATATTTTGAGCTTTTTAAGGAACATTGAAGTAAATTTTTTTCTTCTGGAGCTTTTAAATATATAAGAAAATCTTCGCATTTCATGTCAAAGTTAATTCTTGTACATAGTTCACTTTTAATAAGCGCTATTCGCATTTTATTTCTATCAGCTCTCCAAACTGAATTCATTATTGAAAAAATCCTTTCAATAAATGCGTTGCTTACCGGAATGCTTAAAACTTTGGACATAATTTTTTTCATTTCATTAATTTCATCAGTCGACTGAAATATTTTAACCCATAACCGAAATACATCATTTGGTTCATTTCCATAAATTCTAATATTTGGAAGAATTTGGTTAATAGCAATAATCTCATCATATATTTTATCTTCGTCAACTTTTAAATTTAAAACTTCACAAGTTTTTAAAATTGAGTTAAAAGTAAGTTGATTTTTTAGATTTAAACATGCTAAATATTTAAAAGGACTATCTTCAAAGTTATAAAATTTCGTAAGCTCTTTGTTTAGGTAAACATTTTTGTGCTGTGGCACCAAAAAATTTATTCACAATACGTTTTTCTAAATTTTGTTTTAAGGATGACATTATATCATGCAATTCCGTTGCAGTAACGTTTGGATTTTCTAATAATAGTAAAGGTTTGGACATAAAATTTAAAAACTATCTTTATAAAAATTTTAATTTTCAGTTTCATAGTTAATAATAATAAGGTTTTCAATTAAATTTTCAAAATATTTTTGCAAACCCGAAGAAATTAGTGTCCAACCCGAAGACCCGAAGTTAGCATTCCAAACCCGAAGTCTTCGGGTGAAAAAGATCAAGTTGGTAACCCTGTAAACCACCCATTCTTATTTATTAACCAGCAAGACCTGCCAATCAGGTCCGTAATTTTTAAAAAAGCGCTTATCCGTAATTTTGGAAATTTAAAATATGAAACTTTAATCGAGCAAGAATCATAATTTAACAGCCAGAAACAGAACATTTTAAAATAATAATTTATTAAAAAATTGCAAAATGTTAATCTTAATATACTTAAAAAATTTAATTTAAAATTTTAAAAAGAGCTTTAAAAACTATCTATTAAAGTACGGCTATTTTTTGCACGCACTTTTTTTTTTTTTACTGTTTAAAACTGTATACAAACAAATAAATATTGCCTACTCAGAAATATGGTTGAATGATGCTAAGAAGGGTATAAAATTTTGAATTCTTTAATTTTATGCTGAAAAATACGATTTGAAATTTAATTTTATTATGAGCATAAAGAGAAAACTTCAAAGTTTATTTTGATATATAATTTATATATTTTTATTAAAATTAAAAATATAAAAACTCGATATTAAAACCAATTTACCTACCAAAATTACATCACAGATTATTATAAAGCTTTTGAAGTTAGGTTAGGTTTTCTAAAATTATTTAAAATTTTTACTCTTGTGTACTCTCATTATTTTTTGACAGTATCAAAATGGCTACGTTATGAAATGCACAGAAAAAATTGAAAAATATTTTTTTAGGAAAACATATTAAAAATTTTGAGTTCATAGCTAAATTTTTGATATGTTTTAAAAAAAACTCCAAATTTTATTTTTATGTAAAATTCAGAGTTTTTAGGGAAATATTTAATAAAGAAAAGTCTAAAAGAAAATATGGTTAAAATCATAAAAATTTTTATTTTTTTCTAAAAAATTAAAAAACAAAAAAAAAATTTTTTTTCGAAACTCACTCTCATTTTGTTTGAATGTATTCACTAATACATTCAAATAATTTTATGTCATGGCCTGAAATATTGTACGCTGTGTATGTACCTATTAATTTGCTACATTTAAATAAAATAATTATTTAATTATATATTTACTTAAAATTATTTAAAATAAAAATAAAATTACAAAAAATTGTTTTAGTAATAAATTATAATTATTCAATAGATATTAAAATATATTAATATAAATTTTTGATTTATGTATCTATTATAAATTTTATTGAGAAATTTATATATTGGTACACATACATTAATATTTGATCTACTTGTAAACATAGTAAAAATATATGTGTAGACAAATTATATTATTTTGTAATAATATTTTGTATGAAAGTTCTACTTTTCACGCTTGTAATATTTTGAAAAATAAATTAATTTAATTTTATATAGGTAAAATAGGTATACAATCTATATACATACATTTTTAAGTACTTAATAAAAATATTGATTATTTAAGGTCTCTTCCTTCAGTATATAACAAGTAAATAATCATATATCTATATTCATAGAAATTTGTAGTAGGTAAGTATGTACAAAAATTTGAGCCTTAAAGTCATATATACTATTTATAAGTATGATTATTGGAAAAAAGGGAAACCGAACTTTAACACTATGCTATGTACTTATACATTGTACACTGTTCTTAAAAATCACTTTTGTTTGACTAATATAAAGATAAAAATTAAAAACCCCAAAAAAATATAAAAAGAAATCAAAACAAATCGAATTTGTCATTCTTTTATTTAAAAGTTTTTTTTTTTATTAATTTTTTGATTTTTATTATTGTTATATTTTAATAACGTTATTTTTTTGATTTTTTGTTTTTTTTAACTATGTGATTATAATTCCTGTATAAGTAGTAAGTATATATATATTTTAATCTATAATAATATGTTTATTCTATGTATATCATAGAAACTTAAAAAATCAATTGTAATGACCAAATATCAGCCAATGAGGAAAGAATAAAAAAAAAAAGTTTGCTCTTTTATTTAACAATTTTTGAACGTTCCTACAAAGTACAATTCAAGAATTATTATGGCAAATGTACTTTTGTAATACATTATTTTGTTTTTGTAAATATGTATAACTGCTGACTGGTAGCTATTATTGTTTTTGTTTTTTTTTTTTTATTTATGTAAGGACTAAGGATGGTAAGGATATCAAATATTTTTTTTATATATAGATGAACTTAAATAAATATATATACTAGTATGTACATAGTATTAATGTATAACAAATGTAATGGCAAACATTAAACAATAAATAATGTATTTAATACATTATATATATATATTTACTTGTATGTATATATATATGTTATGTACAACATAGATAAAAACATTTTAAACCTATTTAGTGAACACAATATAATATTTATTACATAGATGTATATGTAAATACATAAATATTGTATATAACATTTTATTGTACACAATATAATAGTTGTGTACAAAATAATTGTACAACTACAACTTTATTATATATTAAATACATGATCTCTAAGATCCTTTCAATTTGAGTGGGGCGACAAATTTGTCAATCTTTAGGACCTGTCAGTTTCCTTTGATAATTCTAAAGTTTATTTTAATTGTATAGCTTTTACAATTTTTGGCCTGTATAAATTGAAGGATTGCGAATTTGTATGAAATTATGTAAATATCTATTTTTTTAATTATTTAATACTTATTTAATTTCTAAAATTTTAATTATATTTTTAGAAACTTTAAAATAACTAAATTTTATGTCAAAATGTCAAGTTGAACATATGCTTTTATACATATATTTAAAAGGACAAAAATGGCTATACTCTATGTAGATTAAAATATATGGATTATAGGATACAATCACTAAACCCATCTATCTTATAGAAAGGAAGATTCTGACGTGAGTTTGTGATAAACTATACATTATGTTACGTAAATAATTTTTTATTATTATATTTTTATAGTTTGTTATAGAACTATATGTATGTTTAAATTAATTTGTTACCTCAATTTAGAAATGAATCGTAAGATATTATGTACATATGTATAATATGTGTACAATATCATATGATATTTATATAATTTAAAAAAAAAAACAATAAATACAGTTAATTTACGTCATTGTATATATACATATAATAAATTAAATTGTCTAAATATAAAATATTATCTTACTAAATAAATATAAATAAAAATTTAAAAATATATTTGAATCTCTATATTATCATGTATATGTTATTAAATAAATATTATATTAGATTATTTAGGTATACGTATTTTTTTGCTAAATTTGGAATTAATTATTTTATGAATTATTAATAAGAGACGGTTTTAATAATTAATTGTAGTTACCTACAATAAAATTATAAATGGAGAATTATGTTTTTATATTTCATAAACAGACAAGATTTTATAATTAACTTGAGATAATTAATTTAATTACATAATTGAAATTCATATTAATATATTTTATTTTCTTTTTAAAGTCACTGTGAATCCAATTAGGTGAATCCTTGATTAATTATTTGTTGCTATAATAAACTTTAAAAAATTATTATAATAATGCCGAAGACGTAAAGTTTTCCAACTCCAACATATATATACAGCAATTTAATGGAATTCATAAATTCTATAAATGATCGCATTAGCCTTAGTCTTTTTGTGATATGAGTAAGTCATACATATAGTAAGCTTCCGAAAATCCCGAAAAAGGGAAATCTTTCAAGAATGTAAAAATTGGCATGGGGTGACATCGTAAATGTCGTGAAAAAACTTCAACCTGATACAATGTGAAAATAACACAATGTAAAAATTTTTGAACACATTGTGTCGAAAATACAATGTATTTTGTTTACAATTCTGATTGCGTCAAAATGAAATGTCAAAAAATTTAAATTTTTTCTACAGAAACTTTCTTTGAAAAGTATAAATTAATATTTAGACAAAATGGATATTAATTTCGTTAAAAAATTTTTCTTCAATTATTTATTGGACTTGTGGTGAAGTAATAAGAGTTTCCATGACCACAAAAATAAAACTTAACTGATAAAAATTCAAATTAAAACTTCAAAATTCAAATAACTTTAAATTTTTTTTTTGTATATCCAAAAAATTTTCGATACTCAATTTAACAACACGCGTCGTGAAAATGGGTCGCGAACACAATGTAAAATGAATTTACGATCATGAGACAATGTGAAATTTTTAAGTTTACATTTACGATCATGCGACAATGTATTCACGACGTCGCAAAGACATTTACGATGTCAGGGATGGTATCACAACCCTCAACACAATAAATAAACTATTAGCTCTAATAACAATAAACTCCAGAATTGAAGAACAAATATATAATACCTTGCACACCTAGCAGGCTTTAGAAAGCAACACAACTGTACAAATCACTTAAATACACTGCGTCTGAAAATCGAGCAATCAGCTGAATGGAAATCACTACTATATACCTATAACATTTTTGAACTTTAAAAGAGCATTTGACAAAAAAAAATACACAGGTCCATTTGGAACTTGAGTATACCGAAGCTAATATTGGAAATATAACATCAATATATATATAGCAATGCCGAATCTAATGTTTCTTCACAATGGAAACCTTAATCGCTGAGGGTTTTTAATCTAAAGGCTTGAATCACACAAGAATGCTCACTTTCTCCAATTCTGTTCAACATCTTTCTTAACGATTAGACACGTCGAATACTCAGATAACACATGGAGAAACCAAGCAACAGGCTCACAACAAAGTATTATATTATATAGAAGCTTTCTGAAAGCTCTATGTCCCTCCAGAGAGTACAAAAGGAAAAAAAAACAGGTAATTATATGTTTTAAATATTAAAAAGCAATATTTTTGCATATCACTGCACTTATATTAAAAATAATGTATACATAATATTTTTATATATATAAATAGAATGTATATAAAGTTATAAAATTTTGTACAAACATCCAAAAATATATACTTAAGAACATTGTACTATATATAATATATATTGATGATAATGTTAACAAACAACATGTAAGGAATAGTAGATAAAAAGTCAAGGATAATACAATAAAAAGTCAATGTGATTTGATGTCCTTTTAATACTTGAAAATATACATTTATATATACATAATTGAAAGATAAAAAAAACTCCGCCCATATTTAAATAATAAATTTCTATATATGGGCGTTGCTAAACTATTTTTTTTTTTTGTTTTTGTTTACTATTTTGTTTTTACTTTTTTTTTGTTTCTTTTTTTTATTAGTTAAATCCATTTTAGGATATATAATATAATGTTGTTGTCGTTTTTAAACCAAGTATCAAGGATCATTTGTTATATTTTTGAACTTTAATAATAATACAGAGATAGAATATAACAGATAAAAAAAAATAAATAAATACTTGTATAAGTTAACTACTTACACATATATTTATACAATATATATTTATCTATATAATATATTGATATTATATATTGTAGGGAGTATACAGCGAAGGATTCGAAGGATTGAATTTGTTCTTTTGGTTTATTGTTTGTTATATATTGTTTTTTTTTTGCTTGTATTCAACTAAAAATCATCAATTTTGTGTTGATTTTTGTTTGATATTTTGTTAAATTTGTTTTAATTTTTTATTTTTTTATTTTTTGTTTTTTTTTATTTTGTTATTGCTATCATCAAATATAACCAAATATCCAGGATAACTAAATAGAATGATTTTTATTTTCTAATTGAAAAGGTTTAAGTTTTGCTTTCTTGGAATTAAAAAAAAAAAAAAGCAAAAACAAAAAAATATACATATATAAATATATAATTTATATATATAAAAATACACATATTAAATTGAAAAATTAAATGTAAAAAACAAAAAAAAAACCGAATAAAAAATAAAAATTAATTATTCTAAATAATTATTACAAATTGTATTTAAATGATTTTTATATTAATTTAATTTTATTTTTGTTAATTTGTTTTTGTTATATATATTAAATTTTAAAGTTTTTTTTTTTTTAAATTATACAATTTATATATACATTTTTTTTTTAAATAATAAATTTAAAATAATTTTTATAAAAGTGTAAAAATATTATTTATATATTTATTGAAAAAATATATTATATTATTAAATTATTTTGTAGTTTATTTTAATACAATTAAAAAATTTTTTAAAAAAATTTAAATTATAAAAAAAAAAAAACGTAAAGTGTAATAAAATAAAAGGAAGAAAAGAAATTATAAATTTAAATTATGGAAGATTGTGATATTTCATCAGAAATTTCAAATGAATTAATTTCAAATACTTTAGGTATGTAGTTTATTAATAAGATTTAATTCTATATATTTGGTTTTAAAAAAACTAATTTAAATAGTGAAAGTTTTTATATAAATTTTTTCTTGTAATCAAATTAATTTTGTATTGGAATTTATTTATAAAGTTTATTTAAAATACGGATATAAGTAAATATATTGATTTGTTAAAAGAAATGAACATAATGTTGGTTTAATCGACGGGAACCTTAATTTAAAATTTAATCAACTTTAAAGCTCGTTTATTTCCTATTAAATAAATCGTTTTAATTACAATTGAGAAAAGAAATTTTAATTAAGTTTTAAAATGAAAAAAAAATTATATATATACTGATCCCTTTATTTTTTTGTTATAAAACGATGTGTTGATGAAATAAATTACTTTTAAATTACCAAATTTTGAACTTTATATATTATATAATTAAAAAATATTAATTAAAATATTATTTAATAAAATTATAATATATTTGTTTTTTAAGTAACATTAATATATGTATTTTAAAGGCAATTTAAAATTATTATAATTTAACATTATAATTTCAACGCAAACTATTTAATGAAAATATTTTGAATTTGATTCCTATGAAATATTTAATTATTGAAAATCTAAGACGTTTTTAAATGTTATAAGGTCTAGTGCTCTATTAATAATTCCAGCTAGAATTGGTTTAACTCGCTTCTAAATGCTTTAAAAATGAGTTTAAAGTTTTCAAAGACAAAAATTTAAAAAAAAACTAGCATGGATCTAACTATCTCAATAATTCTATGCTTTTAAGTATATTATTAGTTTTTTATATTAATTTTTTTTTTATTTTCATTTGATAATTCAAAAATTTGCACTTCTAGAATATTTCAATTTAAATTTCTACTTCTAATATTTCAATTTCCCTTTTAATTTTATTAGTTGGTCATTAATAAGTACGCTAATTTTCATTTTACGCGAGTTTGAAATATCGCAATTAGAAAAATCGATTCAATTTTCTTTTTACGCGAACGAATTTGAAACAACGCGATTTGAAGAACATGATTAAATTTGATTTGCAAATCCACAAAAAAATTGTATCATCATTTTTTAAATAACATTTTACAGAAACAGGGATTTGAGTTCCTTGATGATTAACTATCGTAAATTATACAAAGAACTTACGAAAAACAAAACTCAAAGATTAATAACTGATTTTGTGGCCCAGACAGCATCTAAAAAAATTGCTTATTGCTGATTAAAGATGAAAGAAATAAAAAAAATACCTATAATTTGTTTTATCAAGATGAACTAATTCTTTTCTTTATTAGTTTTTGTTAGTTATATGTGAAATATGTAATTTATATTTTGTAAAATTTAATTTTTGTCTTAATTTATTCCATATCTTATTAATAAAATGTGTAATACACGTTAAAAAAATTAAGTTTTTATGTAAAATGTTTTTAATTTTCGCGAATTTTTTTGGAACGTATCTATCGCCGCGTAAAAAGAGAATTAGGTGTATAGGTATTTTTTAATTCAAAACTATAAATTAAAGCACCTATATATTCCACTTTGTTCGTAAAATTTTAATCTTACGCTTTGAGTTGCAAAGTTCTATTTGTGACTTCTCTATTAGTTAGAAAAATAAAACTTAAAAAATTCAAACTTTAAAGATCACAAAAATGATGGTTTAAAATTTTTATATAACTCAACATTATAATTTCAACCCAAACTATTTAATCAAAATATTTTGACTTTGATTCCTTTGCAATATTTAATTATTGAAAATCTAAGACACATTTTTACACTTTATAAGTTCTAGTACTCCCCTCATGGCTGTAGCAATCTAGAAGTAATAGTATTTATTTATTATGGCAAATTGGATTTTATTTTTTTATATATATATTTGTAGTTGTAAAATAAAATGTTGGAATTCTATTTTTTATGTATTACTTCAAATAAATTTGGATACGAATTCAAGTTCAAGCTGCAAATTTTTAGTTTTTGACACCTCCCAGGTCTTAAAGAACAATCTATAAGATGTTTTTTTATTAGTCTGATGTTTTTTTTTTAAGATATAAACTCTTCTCAAAACTTTGAGTTCCTCACTTATAACGTTCCTCAGATATATAGAGTTCCTCACGTTCCTCAGATATAAAGGATCAAAAATTTGGCAAAAATAAATCTGCATAACGGGTTTAAAAAAAAAAAGAAATATAAGCACCAGCATTACTCATTAAAGTCGTATAATAACAACACCAAAATTGTTATATTGTTCAATCGATTGGTGATATTTTCAACTTCTAGAAAGAACCGAACAAGGAATTTTTCGATATTCACCGAAATTAAAATTTTTAAATAGGAATAAATAGCAATTTTAGTCAGGAAGGACTATTTTTTATATAAATTGGAATCCTACATCTCCTACAATTAGAAATTTTGCCTTGCCATCTAAATTTTATTTTCTATAATAGAACACATCCAACAAAACATTTATATTTTATTTTTTTATAATTGAACACATCAAACAAAACACATTTAATTGATTTGATTATTACATCTAATTTATCTGGAAAAATATATATAAATAATTATACCCAGCCAAATGTTATCTCACTTAATCCTAAAAGAGTAATTTTATTTGTAGGCATCTTATACAATTACTCTTAGAGAATTTTTTGAATATGTTATACAATTACTCTTAGTGACTTCCGAAGTTGTCCACCCACCTTTATAAAATAAAAAAACAAAATAAAACGTGATTGCCAATTTATGGTTTATTATATTACAATAATTTCTGAATAATTTTTATTTAACAAAAGAATTCAAAAAAATATGTGCATATATATATATAAATATATTATATATACATATTATAAATTTAAACAAAAAGAAATATGTTTTTATTGACTTATTTATTATATGCTTCAATTATTTTTCCAAAATAAAGATCACGTGGCTTAAATAGTACAAAAATAACAACAACAACAAATTTTAAAACTATATAATCTTATGCTTATCCTTCAAGTTAAAAATTCCAAATGTTTTTTTTTGTTTTTTACTTTCTTTTACAGTCTTACCCCGGTTAACGTTGTTAAATGGTTCCAGAAAAACGCGACGTTAACCGAAACAACGTTATGCGAAGCAATTATATAATTAAGAAAAAAATTCGCAATTAAATAGAATAAAAAGATTAAGAGAATTATGAAAATACGAAAATTAGACTTTAATTCTTTATTAGAATAATATATAATAAAATAATTAATTTCAAAATATTATATACATTTAAAGACTAAACAAAAATATTAAATTCAAAATATAAAACTTTTAAATTATGTTAATACAAAATATATATTAAAAAAACTTCAAAAACTATACAAAATTATTAAATTCATTAAATTAAAAGCATAAAAAACAAATTTATTATGATTACATGCTCTCTGTTTTATTAAAAAAAAACGTTACAGCGAAGCCACGCAACGTAACAGTAGGGTATCTACCATAATGGTGGACCGACGTTACAGCGAAACAACGTTATTCGGGGCAACGTTATCCGGGGTATGACTGTACATAAAAATAAAAATTCACGTTTTTTCAAAATGCATTTGACATTTATCTTAACTGTACATCAATTCACAATGGAAGAAAAAATTAAAATATTATGAATGGAAATTATTTCATATTTATTTCATAATAATATTTTGTATATTTGCTGTTAGATCAATCAAGTCAGTTTGTTAAGTTCGGTGTCTATTTAAATTATTTACAGGTAAGTTTTATTTAGAAATTTTTTTAATATGTTTCGGCCTGAATATACAGCCTGTATTACTGAACTGACTACACTGTCTGTCATTTTCATAAATGATTTTCATATTTTTTTTAAAATATAAAGAAAATTCACCCGCCCGATTAAATTTTCTTTAAACAATATAACAAATAACATCATATTTTCATTTATTTTGAGGATTATATTTTTCTTAAAATATTTTTTAACATAAGTCATGACTGATTTATTTTTGTGCTGCGTTTTTTTTATTAAATGTATTTAAAAATCTGAATTTAAAAATAATATGCAAGGGTTTAAAATACGGAATAGAACAACCGATAATGACAATACCTTTAAATAGGTGTATTTTTAAGAAATTTTTATAATGTAAATAACTGAAAAGAAATTTTGTAAATCTTAATATATTTTGTTATTTATACACAAGAATACGCGTAAGTGAAACAAATTAATGAAATTATTTTTAAATCGTTTTTTTCTGTCAGTAAAAAAGTTCACGTGCTGACTGCAGATGCAAAAAACTTGGTAGAGTTTCTATATAAAAATCTTTGGCAAATTCTGATTTCGTGGTTAACAAAATTTTATGTTAGACGTTTTTAATGAATTTTTGTACCTATAACGTAAATTCGAGTTATGTTGCGTATACAGCAAATGGTTCCATCAAGAAATTCTTCCTAAAAAATGTGCTTATGCATCATTTGATTTGCGCGTCGCAATTCAAATAATCAAATATTTGCGATGCGAATTTGATAGATGCGTTATGAATTTCGTATACATGGCTAGGAATCAGAGTTTTGTTTTTTAATTTAACAGCTTCAGACGCTAGAAAAATTTGTCTCACAAGTTTTGAGGTTGCTGGCAAATCAAGGTTAATTAACATAGAACTGTACAGGTTTTCTTATCTATTGCATTATAAAAGGAAATTATAAAAAGGAAACATTATAAAAAGGAAATAAAATATTGAAGCACCTGTTAATAAAAACTTGAAATAAAACTAATTTATATTAAGATTGAGCCAAAGTAGTTTTTATTTGAATGACAACTTTATGACATTAAGATTGAAGCCAAAGTAGTTTTTATTTGAAAGACAACTTTATGACATTTAGATTTTGAAAAAAAATCCGGCATATGTCCACCAAGACTAGCTCTGGAGAACCGCATTCGAAAAGACTAATTAAGGACAACTTTTTGGAGTCATTTAGGCCTTATTTCAGCAATAACAAGGGTTCTATTGGCTTCCAAAGACTATGGTTTCTGGTTCATCAGAAAAAAATAATGTGTCGCATATAATCCTAAACCAAATTTTCAAGTAGCGATATTTCGCATGATCTTGATAGCCATAATTAATCGAAGCATATCTTGAGATAATGTGATCACCAAATCTATATCTTTTAGTAAATTATTGCTGTATTTAGGTGTAGCACCATTCAAATTGCGCCAGCGTTTTTAAACAAATATTGACTAATGATGCTTCTAGTGTATAAATCACATCATGCGCTGCATTTTTCAGAATGCAATTAAACCTACTGAATTTCTTGAGGATTTTTTTCACTCCATGTACGGCAATTTAGCTTGTTTACGTAGCCGTTCAGTTTAACAAAAAATGAGCTCCATCGCTAAACAAAATTTTTTGATAAAAAAGTGGATCAATTTGAAGCTGTTCTAGGGCTCAATCAGCAGACAAACGACACAAAGTGGCTTGTGTTCTTAAAGCAGTTCAATCTTTTATGGATGTAGACTAAGATTTATACTCGAAATTTTATGCATTCCAAATTGTTGTGAACGTCGACGAAGACAAATTTGAATCTTCATAAACCCTAGCTCTTACAGCACTGATTTTTTCATCTGTAGTGCTCTTGCTCTATAAGTTTGGCGAGTAGAACATTCATTTTGAAAATAAATTTTAACAATTTGTAAACGCTGACACTTTCTTCCATTTTAAAGAAACTTTTTATAACTAAAAAAAAGTTATTAATACATGTTGAAACATATAATGTTGGGGCTTTAGTTTTTATAAATTACTTCAAAAAAATTTGAACAGACTTTCAAGTTATGGGTATTTAAAAATAGAAAATTTCCAGTTTTTGACATATAGAGTAACTAATCCAACTTAGCTTCTAAAATTTTGCTTGATATTTTATAATTCAAATTTCTAAATTTTTTTTTATTTTTTTCCACTATTGAAAAGTGAATAGTTTTAAATATATATTAATCAAAAGGTCTGGTTTCATTAGTTTTTTTTATAAATTTCTTGTTTTGTATTTTTAGTAAGTGCTAGAGGTTTAACTGTAAGACTAAGAGTCTGTATATACCATGGGTACATTTTGGAGCAGGGAGGACATATTATATTATTATTTTTATAATTATAATCTTAATGAACTCGTTTTCATCCTAATTGTTCAACTTATACTAGACTAACAAGCATTTCTTTTAAGAGGGGAGTTTTTCGTGGAATATAGAAGTATAAATTGGGAATATAAAATTTTCTCATTGTTAGATTCACACAATTACTTTTTTGAAACAAACATCTATCTTTCTTAAGCTTACTTAAGAGCAAACTTACAATGCAAAAATTCAATTAGCAAATTTTCAATTAAGAATTTTTCAATTCACAAATTTTTATTTATCAGAAAATTTAAAAAAATGTCTCTTTAACAAAAACTTTTTATATAAAGTATAAAAATTATGTTAATACTCTTTAACGCATTTTACAAGTACCGTTTTATAGAAAATTGTTAAAAATTTTTTTTGTATTTTTTTTTTACGAGGAACAGTGGAAAGTTAAGAAGAACTTTAATACACCAAAACCACCTCCCTTTTAATAATAAACTTTAAGGTGTGAAATGTAATACAAATTTACAGTTTGGTTTCGATGATAGGGATGTGAAAGGATTTTTGGGAAGCGGATTTAGGAAACTTAGGATTAGAGAATTATGAAGTTGGAAAAAAATTGGATGGTATATATTTAGACGAAAAATGTCAATGTTCTTCTAAATTTAAATTTTAGAGATGTAAATGTTCTTCTTAAATTTATTTAAATCGTAGACAAGATACATTACAAACTTTAACACATTTAATGGAATATGGCTCCAAATCCGCAATAAGGACATAACCAACAAATATCCATAAGGAGTGTTACGCCACCCTAATTGTTCGACTGTGTAGGTATGAGTATCTGTTGCCCTCCATTAAGTAGAGGCATATGTTTAAAATTTTAATTTAATTTATAATATGTTTAGAAAATATTTTAATATTATTACACCGAAATTTAAAAAAAAATTTAAACCATTCTTGCTCTCAGTTGAATAAACTATAATTTGGTTAGCCAAATCAGGGTTATACGATTTTACAGATAATTTATATATATATATATATATATATTTGTAATCTTGAACTAAGAGAAGTTCTACAATTTGACTCGGAGTTTGGGTATCAAGTATTGGTTTAGTGGTAATTTTAAGTTGACAGACTCCTCTATTAAAAATGATTTTGTTATTAAAATAAGTGTGCAAAAAGATTATTTATGAATCAGTGTTATTAAAGCATATTAGCGAAGTTTTTGTCAATTGATTATTTTGCAATCTAAGTTTAGGTGTACTGCACATCCCGTAGATTTTTCAAGAAAAATTTTCAATCTTTAAAATAAATAGCATCATAATATAATTTAAGATTCAAACCATTCATCGCTGAAGATATTAATTTTCCAAATTTATAAATTCAAATTTGTTCAAACATTTATTGAACATTTCAAAAGATTCCAAAAATATTTTAACTAAAAACCCTATACAATCAATGTATAGCAAATGCAGTTTAAAAAAAAAAATTCGGGATAATTAATTTTAAATATAAATAACATCAGGCTATTTCTTAATGTTATTATACAACAAATATTTATCACATTTAAACTATATATAAACATATGAGCTTAGTGGTTTTCGAGGTCTATTACATCTTCTTACAACCATACCTAAATAAAGTAGTTAACAACAAAAATAATTCACCCCTCTATTTATTTTTTTAAAATATGACCATAACCTATTTATCTTTATATATATGTATATATAAATGAATCAGGTGGACAAAAATTCTAATAGACTTAAATTTATCATAAGTTCTATTTATCAATGATGAAAATTGAAGAGATCCTTTTCAAATTATATAATAATTATATTCATTTAATTTTATTTATATTTATTTATGTTCTTTATGGTGGGATTAAATATCGCAAGTCACATTTGGTTTCAAAACTCTCAAAATCTATTTTAACATTTTGTTGTTGTTTCTATTTTTTTTTTTTTATTATTTTACAATTACATTATAAATTATTTTAAATATAAAATATACCAGAGTGTGAATATTTAGTGGGTAAATTCATATATACATATCCTTAATTTGGATAGGGTGACATTTTATTGTAGTGACATTTCATTATATATTTATAGCATAGTTTTGCAATTTATATATTTAGTTAACTGGTGTAATTTTGGTGTTCTTTTTCTTTAATATTGAAAAGTGCGCCCATAATAAATTCGATATGCAAAATTATCATAATAGTTATATATATTCTTCTTTGCGTTTTGATTTTTGTACCTACACTATACTTTATATACTAATTGAATCTCGGTAATATTCTAACAGTTATGTATATAAAGACAAGAAGGATTTTTTTTTCCTGATTCTCCTTTATCACTCCATCATTCCAAAAATGAAGCATATGATCTTAATCTTCTCATAAAATTCAAATTGAATCAAAATCACTTTCAAATTAAATTTTTTGAGGGTTAAGTTTGATTGTGATTGAACCCTTCTCCCAAGGGGAAAATTTTGTGCATTAATAATTTTTCGCTATTACTTATTTTTTTTTCCTCACTTTTACAACTTACAAAACATAATTTTACAAGTGGTGATATAAAACGGTAGTACAGAAATACCATTGTAGAATTATTTCGATATTATATATAAATTTATAAGGAAAAATTTGTAATTGAATCAATTGAAAAACAAAAAAATTTATTTTTGATGAGCCCTTTTATTTTTCATATAAACATAAATACAAAAATCGTGGAAGAGTGCAGAGTAGACTGTGTCAACTTTAGGATATCTGTAATCAATGTAATATAAACAATATGGCAATTTTGTAAAATGTGCACAATTCGATGATCAACTGCTGATGATTTTTGCATTTGATTTGCAATATATAATTGTTAATGACTTTTGCAGTAGCAATAAAATAATTGCGTTGATCTTTATTAAATTTTGGTCCTGGAAAACTTTAAACTCAATTTTAAGGCATTTAAAGTTATTTTAGATCGATTTTAGCTTTAATTCGTGATCACTACTAAAATTTCAATATTTCCATTATTAAAACCAAATTTTTTTAAAATTTTGGTCCTGGAAAATTTTAAACTCAATTTTAAGGCGTTTTATAGCGATTTTAGCTTTAATTCGTGATGATTAAAATTTCATAATTTCCATTATTAAACCCAAGTTTTTGAATTCCTGATTGACGCGTTAAAAAGGTTTATAAATTTGTGGCTTTGATCATCGTCGGGTTTTTGACACTTTAAAAAAGTACCTTTTCTGATAATTATTTTGAGCAAAATTTCAAATACACAATTTATCGAACTCTGATTTATATATAAAAGCAAATATAAGCATTAGACCAACTATATTTTGGCCACTGAGCTTAAATATACTTTTGAAAAAATTTCAGATGATATTAGCTTTATGATATATTAATTTATTCTTATTCTCATATTAAAAAAGAAGTTATATAGAAGCTACTCGAAACAACTCCAAACCACTCTAGACTAAACAAATTTTGCACAAACGTTGGCCATTAAACTCAATTACTTTTGGAAAAATTTTAGCCACTCGGCATTATTAAATATAGAATTATGCTCACGCAAAAGCAAAACTTGTGTGGCAGCTACTCGAACCCGTTGAGCAAGCTGAATTGATTTCAATAGCAAAGACGACTGTTGTAATAAAAACGAATTTACTAAAATTTCAGACGCAGCTCCTTAAGTTTAGAGTTTAGAGTTAGGACCGATACACACAGCTAAATTGATTTTCTTTTCGATTCTGATCCGTACCATGCACCATAGATCTTTAAGTCTATATTTACTTGCCGTCCCTCGGTTACAGCATCACAAACGTTGGACAGATTTAGTATACTCTTTGGCTTACATTCATGTTATATTACAAATATTAAACAAATATAATAAATCAAATCAAATATAAATTATTCCTTAGGATTAAGTAGCGTAAATACATTTCTTATTTTTTTTTGCTTTTTTTAATGAAACTGTTAAAAAAATTCAGGATTAAGTAAAAGAAATTGTTTTTTTTTTTTTTTTTTGAATTTTATTTTGTTTATTTAATTTTTGACATTTTTTTTCACAGATCTGCGTAAATCTCCATCAACTTTTACTACATCACAAAATCTTGCAGCATGGACTCAACAACAACAACAGCAACAGCAGCAGCAACAACAACAACATTCACCACAACAACAATCAAATAAACATTTAAAAGAGAATTTATCGAATACAATGAATGGACAACAAAATAGAAAATTTCAAATAATGAATTTGATATGTGTTGTATGTGGTGATACAAGTTCTGGTAAACATTATGGTATATTAGCATGTAATGGTTGTTCTGGATTTTTTAAAAGAAGTGTACGAAGAAAACTTATATACAGGTTTGTTATGGTATATAATAAATATATATGTATTGATTGTTTAACAATTAAAAAAAAAAAATTTCACAAAATTTTCACAAGTAAAAATAAAAGAAAAACAAAGAAAAAACGGAAAGGAAAAGGGAAAGGATAAATTAAATAAATCCTGATATAAAAATGTTATTAATGTAATTGAATTTAAATAAATTTTGGTTCTTTCCTTTTTTCAAAATCAAAATATTGTACCATATTTCAAGCAAAATGTATGTATATATGTATATATTTATATGTATATATTATTAATAAAACTTGAGCTAAAATTTATTCTAGAGATGATTTCTATGCGTAGGTTTTTTAGAAAACACGCAATGTCCCCTTTTTCTTCGATTAAAAAATTTTTTTTTGAAAATAAAAATTAAGGAAAATAACTTTTTGTTACAAAATAAAGAAAATAAAAAAAAAATTCAAATTCTATAGGATTATGATTTTCATATTAAGTAGGAATATATTATCCTTTTCTAAAGTCATCAAAAGGCCATCAATTTCATTGATTTTGTTAAGTTGATTTCCATATACATATATATCTCATGAATGTTTTTAAGGACAAAACCCCTTAACCTAATGAAATTAACTTTGGTACATAAATTGCTATTTTTTTTTTTTTAGTAGTATATATAGTTTATCCTGGGTACATTTTTTCTACAAAGGTCCTGATTTTACTTGTATATAAATTTTATATATTTATAATGTACTTTGATTTAAGGGTTTTAAAATAAATATAGTATATCACTATACAGTACTTATGAATCTTACATTTGTTTTTAGTTTGTTCTTCTTTTTTTTTTTTTTAATTTAAATAAAAGAGTGTCAAATAATTTGATCCTAATTTGTTATATATTTAATCTACTACTATATGTGAGTATATATTAAAATATATATGTATAAAAAAAATTGTGTTAAAATGTACTTAAATGAAAAACTGCTTTATCGTAAATATAAAGAGGAAGAAAAGAAAAATGTAAATGAACAACCGCTGTATACTGGTATATAGTTAATGTATAATCAAGTTTAAATTAATTACAATTGAATTTCATTTTTTTTTTGTTATATACTACTGAATAGTAAATATTAAAAAAAATTGTTACATTTTTATTAAGTAACTATATATAGATTTAATATTTATGTAAAAAAATTTTGATTTACGATTTTTTATTTTTAAATGCATTTCGTAAAATCATAAAGTAATTAAATGGTTTACTAATAGTTATTAGTAATTTATTAAAGGTTTCATTTTTCGGATTTATAAGAAAATCTTTCTATATCAGGCGATTAAAACCTTGTTCTTATTTTAAAATAATAAAAATAATAAAAAAAAAAATAAATTCATACAAAAATATAAACAAATATTTTAATAATAATAATTTGTCATCAAATAATTGAATTAAATAATATAACTCACAGATATAGAAACCCATTAAAATTCAAATATAAAATTATTACAATATACAAATACAACAATTAGCAATATATGTACAAATAAATGAATTGTAAGACATGTTTCAAAACCTAGTATTACATCTCCCTTCTTTCAACATGTACCTATGGTATAGAGACTAGAGACAGAGCCAAAATCCGTTAAACTAAAGGGTGGCTGATGAATATTGCTACATTATGAAACTTAAATAACTTTTTATTAAATCCATGAAATTAATTTTTTTTTATTTATTTTAAAAATTAAACATTTTTATTAAGTTATTTTAATTGTTTTTGAATATTATTGAATTTAAATGGCCTCCACGTTCAGTGATGCAAGTACGACATTTAAACAAAAAGTTGTTCATTACTGCTTGTAGAGTATCAGCGAGAATTTCCTGAATTGATTGTTTTAAAGCGTTCAAATTTGTTGTTTTTGTTTTGTTCAATAACTTATGGGGTTAAGAAAGAAGTTTGCAATAACCCCATAAGTTATTATAAAAACAACAAATTTGAACGCTAATTAACAAATTTTAACGCTTAATTAACAAATTTTAACGGTTATTAACAAATTTTAACGCTTATTAACCATAAGAAAAAATCAGGTGCAGTAAGGTCAGGAGACCTTGGAGGCCAGCGGAATGTAAAATTTCTTGAAATCAGTTTATTGCGGAATTTTTTTTGCAATTCTCTCATAACTGAAATGTGCAGTTGCACTATCTTGTTGAAACCAAACAGGGTTGAAAAGAATTCTCTTTCGACGTAGTTCTGGATAGAAAAACTCTCTCAACATGTTTAAGTAACGGTCTCCAGTGACCATAACAATAACACCGTCTTCTTCAAAAAAGTAAGGCCCGATAATGCACATTGATGAAATTGCACACCACACTGTGACGCGAAGTGGATGCGATTCCATCTCATGGAGTATCTGTTGGTTTGAATTACTCCATATTCTACAGTTTTGTTTATTAACATTGCCATTAAAGTCAAAATGGGCCTTGTCAGACATAAAAATACATTTTAGGATGTTTTCGTCCTGTTCCACCATTCAATCATTTTCTGGCAAAATTGCAAGCGAATTAGCAATTCTGCTGGGTTTAGTTTACTTGTTATTTGCAATTTATATGAAAATAAGTTCAAATCTTTATGCAAAATTGTCTGCAGCGCCGCTCCGCTGCTATTAATTTGAGCAGACGAATTCCTTGTCGAAACTCGAGGATTTGATTGTGTGGCAGCAGCTACAGCAGCGATAGTTTCCTGTGTTCTAACTGAGGGATTCCGATGATAAGGTCTTCTTTCGACTGTCCCACGTTCGGCAAAGTTATTCACAAGCTCATTATTGTCAATCTGCTAGAAGGGTTTGCTATCGAATGTGCGCCTATATTCCTTTTAAACGCGTATTACGGACTCCAGCGCGTGAAAGTGGCGCACTATTCAAATTCTTTTTTCTATAATAATCTGTAATTTTACATATCAATCTGTTAGAAAAAAAAGAAATGGAGAAGATTACTCAAACAGAAAAAATTTTATTGCGATCTATTTTGGTAGCAGCTTTCATAAGCCACCCTTTAACAAAGAAAAATAAATGTTAATTAATAAAAACTCAAGTAAGTTATGATATGTGTTTTATATTCATACGTAGAAAAGATCACTGGTATATTAAAATTGCTACTCCCATTTTAAACGTATTAATGTAACATTTTGACATGGTAGATGAGCACTTCTGTGAAGCTTAAATGGCTGAATGAATTTTCGGGTAGCTGCCACAGAAATTTTAGAGGCCTGGTTTACATATCTTCAAAACTGATTAATATGACAAGCTTGTTTGCAAATTTTGAGATTTATCTACTAGTAGCTGCTATTTAGACTACTGAAATCAGAGTACATATCTTTACAAATAATAACATTGATGATAATTAAAATTCGTATATTGTATAATATGACAAGGGCAGTTTTGTGATGTTTAAAAATATTAGAATCACCATCTTCCCATACAAAGTTCTCAATGCGATTATTATATGAGTCTAATCAGGCTCCGTTGTTAAAATTTATAATATAGGCAAGTAAAGAAGTAGTACAAGGGCAAGACGAAGTTGAAATAATTTGAATCATTTTGTGCGGTGGGTCAGACTTTTATTTTTTAATTTTTTTTTAAAATGGTTTATGTAAAAAAAAAATTTAAATAAGGGTAAACCAAATTTTTATTAATTTCATTATTTTTGTTAAAAAAAAAATTATGGAGTGGAGTGCGCCAAATTTTTTTTTCGAATTTTTTTGTTTTTTTTTGTATTTTCATTTTTTTTAAACAATATATCAATGAATTTAAATTTTAGAAATTGATGAAGCAAAGTTATTTTAAAATTTATAGTTGGTTTTTTTTTCATCAGTTTTAAAATATTTAAAAATCAATTGAGACTATAATAACTAAATAACATAGATTTAACTAACTAATTTAACATATTTTTGTTTTTTTGTTAGCACTGTTCAAGTACACTGTACAAATCCTATAATAATATTATAAATATGTATATATGTATATATAATAAAATTATTTTATTAACTATTGGTATATAATTCTCAAAAATGGTTCCCCAAAATGGAAGTTTCAACTAATGGCGTAAATTTTAAGTGTTTAATTATTGATTAGATATTCTCTCCCCAACTTGATATTAATTTCTTTTAAGGAAATATATAAATGAAAGTTAAAATATATAAAAATATTATTTTTATTATACATTTCTGAATCTAATATAAAAAAAAAAACAAACTATAATCCTAAACGTACAATTTATATCTTTTATTAATTAACTAATGAAATTTTATTCAAATAAATTTTCAAAAGGGGTTTTTAATAATAAAATTATATAATATGAAAAATTACAATTGAATAATTATAAAAGTTTTTTAATTTATAAAATTAATTTAATTTTCTAGTTTTATAGTATACTCAAAAATAAAAATTAATATCTAAATTACTTAAACTATAATTTTATTACTACATGATACATAATTACAAAATATAATAAATTTTATTCATAAATTCATGTCTCTGTTTTACAAACATCGAAAAGTTTTATATTTATTTAAATAAAATTATATAGTTTTATAATTTTGTTTATTTATTTTTTTAAAAATAAAAACTTCTCTATAGTTTTATTAATATTTATATATAAGTATCATGTTATCATCGTAAATAAATTTGATTTTATATTGTAAAATAGAAAAAAAAAACTTTTTTAACTCTGAAAAACAAAAAAAAAACTTTATTACACTTTTCTATACAAGAGCGCCTAAAAATATACAATTAGATTACTTCAAAATTATATAAAAAAGTTTATTATTCTATTTTATTTTTGTATATTATATTTGCATTATTTTAAAATACTTAAATATACTTAAACTTTTATTTTGAAATTTATTTTTCTATTTTTTTTCTTTAAAATTTGAATAACTTTAGATGTCAAGCTGGGACTGGAAGATGCATTGTTGATAAAGCTCATAGAAATCAGTGTCAAGCATGCAGATTAAAAAAATGTTTACAAATGGGAATGAATAAAGATGGTGAGAATAAAAAAAAATATTATTATATATATATATAAGATATATATATTATATACATATATTCAAATGTATGTTTAAAAATATATTGATTTCATTTAAGAACTTATAATTAAGTTTAATTTTTTAAATTTTTCTGAAAATAAATGCAACTTTAATTTTAAAGTAAAGATAAGGTACAAAAATTTATTAGAATACATGTGTATATGTATGTATATGTTCTTTTACTTAAACAGACAGCATTTTTACTTTAATTGATGACATTTTTCCTTTTAATGAAGATTTTTTAATTTAAATGAAGTGACTTTTATTTTAAGGGGTAACTTTTTTACTTAAAGTTAAGATATTTTAACTTTTATATTAAACTTTTAATTTTAAGTGGAGACAGTTTTACATTATTTGAAGATTTTTTTTCAACTTATCTATAATCACAATTGTTGAAATTTAAGGTAATACGACTTTTCAAAATAAAAGCAATATAAAAAACTTCAGAGCATAAAGCCGGGCCTGTTAAACAAAATAAAAAGTTTTCAGTAAAAGTCTTCAGTAACAGTTTTAATTAAATAATTTCCCTTATATTAAAGTATATTTAAATTTTAAATTGTACAATGTAATTATAAAATAAAAATCTTTCACTTAAAGTAAAAAAGTCTTCATTTATAGTAAAAAATGTATAAATCAAATGCATAAAAGTTATCATACATAATATGTAAAATGTAGGTGAAAGTTTATGATCAAATATAATTTCATTAGTAATTTAAAAATAACAGTTTTAATTTCGGCTATTTAACTACTTATAGTTAAGATAATCGTAAAATTTGTATTTTTCAGTAGTTTTTCATTAAAAATTGACAAATCTATTAAATTCACTTAAATATAATAAAATAATACAAAAAAATTTTTAATACAAGCATGGTGGAATATTTTAAAAAATTTTTATATATATATATTTAACAGTTTTTTTATTTGTTTTTAGAGTTTTTTTTAACTAATTAAATTATACGTTTATATTTTCTAATATGTATATATATATATATTTTCTAATATATATATAAAAAAAAATGAATGGAATTTCGTTCTTCTATAAAAATCTAAATTATAATGTAAGTGAATTTGATTGCAATATTTAATTAAATCTATAAATATATATATATATATATCCATTATAACTCTATAAAGTTAAATATACTTATATAAAATTTTTAATTTATAATTATTTTTAAAATATTTGTTTTATAATTTCAACAGTCTTTTATTTAATATAAATTATAAATTACTTCAAAATAAATATAAAATTTGTAATTAAATTTGATTTGAATGTAAAATACGCAATTCTAAATAATAAATTTAATAACTTTTGCATTTATTTCTAAAATTATCAACAAAAAAATATAAGTGAATATTAATTTTTATAATTTAAAAATTTAATATCGTAACTGTTATACTATAATATCGTAAACGTATTTGAATGTGGTACGTTCGTTACATTTTAACAGTTCTTTTTATATCTTAAAATGGTTTTAATAGAATTTTCTCTTTGTGTATGTATACAATTATTTATATTATAAATCTTTAGGTATTAATAGAATCAAACATGTTATGTATATATATATATGTATGTATTTATTCCTAAATATAATATATATAAATATAAAAATAAATACCTTTTTATATTTTGTATAAATATCCCTCTGATTTTTTTTTTATAAATTGAATGAAAGAAGAGATAAAGTAATGGTAACTCATGTAACTTTAAGAAAATAAAATGTTCCTTTTTTTTTTTTTTGCATAAAACTCTCATATTAAGAAAATAAAAACTAAATTTACTTTGAGTGCAAAGGTATTTTATTTTTATTTATTTTTTTCCAATCCCATTTTCCTTTATTGTTGTTTAACACCCTCTAATAAAATTTTATATATAAACTTTTAAATTTAAATATGTATACAAATACAAATATAATGTACAAATTGTTCATTTATATTTTTGTGTACATATACATATATACATTATGTATATATATAAGTATTAAATTTAGAAAATGATGTAAATGGCATCAGAATAATATGTATTTATATACACTAGGTTCAAAAATATACGTTCACTTTTTTTTTTAATAAAAGTTTAACTTCATCAATTTTTAACAAAACGAATGTCTTAAATATTTTTATTAATGACAAAAATCTACCTTTTAGTTCCGTAATTTTTAATGTAGTTCATTAAAGTCTATACAGTCTTGTAAAGTGACAGAATTGAATATTTAATATTAACTGAAAAAAACATGTCCCAAATTAAGTCATAATTGTGAATATTATTGCAAATCAATATTAGTCAATGTAACTGGAAATTAGTGATTGTATAGCCCTAATATTGCTTTTTAGGAGTTAAATAAATGTAAATTTAGGAAAGATTGCGCTTCTAACCCAAATACTTAAAAGGAATGGAGGTTAAAAAATTTATAAAATAAAATAGTGTTCGAATTTTAATATAACTTGTTTAAATTTGCATTACACATACTTTAAATTTAATACGTTTCTATATGTTTTAAGAGCTATATACTTATACTATCTCATGTTTAAATTGTATGTGGAATTCATTAAGATCACAATTCTAATAACACGAATATAATATGAAGCCTTGTTCCAGTTTCCAACATGTACATATGGTATAGACAGGCTTATCAGCCTGACAGTTGAATATTAAGCATTTTTTCTGTGCCAGCCATATGGTTAGAAGGTACTAAAACCCAATAAAATCTTCTAAACTTGTACAGAAAAGTTTGGTGAATAAAAACTTATGTGGAAATTGGAAATAAAAGAAAAGACATGCGGAAACATTTGACATTTATTATAACAATGTTATTCTTTAGAACCTCATGGGAGAAAAAATTTAAGGATTATTGAAAGAACTTTACTGAAGTGAGAAATCTGCAACAAGTAATCCGAATTTCAATCTTCACAAAGGAAAATAGCTATAGTTAGAAAATTAAGGGGTAAAAATTTTAGTCTTTGAAGATTTTCACACAGACGTTTAAAAGATGTCATTTTAAGGACAAAACGCAAACACTCGGTTTAGAAAGAGAACTTTCGCGAATTAAAAATCATTTTAAATAGTGAACATATTTTTAATATACTATGTGTAGAATGTATACAGATTTCCCCAAAATCAAATAAAGTTTTATATGATTACGAAAAATTTTGTAACAAAACAATAGAACATTATAAAAAAAAATAAAAATAAAAGGGGTTGAATTTGACCAATAATATGTCGTTGCTTGATGCCTTTTAAATATAATTCTGATAAAATAAAACAAAAGCAAAAAAAAAAAATAATCAAGTTAAAAGATATTTCTTGTACATATCCACCCTCTATCACATTATTTTTATGATTTATATATTCAAAAATTTCACAAATACAATAGTAAAAAAAAAGGAATAGAAATATTTAGATTAAAAACAAAAGCAAAAAAAAATGATTTCTTGTGGGGCTTACTATAATTTGTTTCTGTTGAATATTTTTAACATTAGACAAACTATCAAAAATAATTTTTATGAATACGTGATTTATACACTGTTGTTTTTAGTTAAGATTGGCACGAAAAGAAATTGTTTACTCTTGTACACAGTTTAGATAACTCAATTAAGTAAATTACTTTTAAGAGTGATACATTTTTTCGAAATATATATTATTTAAGTTTAGAAGATTTAGTTTTACTATAGGTTAATATAAAAAAAATATATATACAGAGTAAACCTTTTTAGATGAATGACATGGGATCAAATAAAATTATAAAGGATCACGTACAGACAAAAAAATTTATTTAATTTAAAATTAATTTATATTAGTTCTTTTCAAGTAACTTTATTTTTTATTTCCAATACATATAGTTAAATGCATTATAACTTTTTTAATTTATTAAATTAATTAAAATATATTTTAATTATTAATATAATGATGATTAAATTATAATAATAAATACGAGTCAACTCGAGAAAGTCATATTAATAATTTTTCGAATTGTGAAGTTTTTTAATCAGCGAGGTAACACCGTTATTTTTAGATTTTTAAGGAAATGCCGTTATTTTCCTTCAAAGTGTCTATTTAGCTTAAAATTTGATTAAAATTTCGATAAATAATTAAATTTTGTTATAATATTGTTTTATTTAGCAATATTATAACTTATTATTATATTTTAACTTAAGGGAAGATAATTTAAGCAAATAATATTGGAAAAAAAAAACTTAGAAAATATTTTATTTGGATTTTAAAATATCAAAACAAAAATTTAAATAATAGCAAAAAATATCAGGGAATTCTGAAAAAATAAACACATAGTAACATTGGATTTACTATATTCATTCTAAATTATCTTGGAATAAAATTTATTATTCAGCCGATTCAACACAGATTGAAAAATTGTTTCTTTTTAAATATAATTTATTAAAATGTCTTCCTTTTCTCTAATGAAAAAGTGAAACCAATATAGGCTAAAGATTGGTCCTGTTTTTTTGACTAAAATCCTTTAAAAATGGTAAATTAAACAATTTGTTATTGTCGATGTTCTCAGTACATTGAAAACGGCGTTATAAGCTACAATCCAGTATAAATCTAAGTTTGATATGAATACTTTTATGAATTAATAGAAATCAAATAAATCAAAGTTTTATTAAATAAATTTTACTTTAAATCTGAACGCTGTGAGCGTTTATGCTGTGTACATATTCTGCTCAGATGCGTGTTCTGTACTCTGTTTTGCACACTTTATAATCATCGTTTAATTCAACATAATTTGCACCGGACTGAACTTGCAATTTACAGAAAAACTTCTTGACCAGCGGTTTGAGTAATTGGCTTTAAATTTTCTTAATTTGTGGAGTTTTCTAAGAAAAATGGAGTTCACGATGGAAACAAAAAGTTCTTGGGTCATCAAATGCTTTTAAATTTTGATTGCTTCTTTATACAGCGAAGTTATTGTAATATAGTTGAATACCATTTTTTTTTTTAAATGGATAATGAATAATTTTGCCTGGGACTCTTTTGTATTTTTAATACGCAATTTTTCTTATACAAAAAGTTAAATACACAAAATCTTATACAAAATACAAAAACAAAATCAACCAACCCCCTCTATACTTGTTAATTATATTGATAATTTATTAATTTAAATAAAAATGAACTAAGAAAATCAGTATATACACACATACTTAAATGTTAAAGTTAATTAAAAAATAATTTTACACTTCATGACTTTGTACATATTCAATCTAAAATTTACATTTTCAAAATATACATTATGGGTCTTCCAAAAAAAATCAAACTATTTAAAATTCATAACAATAGACATTTTAACCGTTAAAATATTAACTTAAACTTTTTTGAAAAATTGATAAAAAATTCTGTTAAAAATAAAGTTTTGTAGTCTTATCACGTCAATTTCTAGAACATTATCATATAAAAATTTATTAAAAAATATCCAAAAAAAAAACAATTATTTACTTTGTCATAATATGACTAGCTTTTTTTTTATATTTTACTTTTATACTTAACTAAATATTGACTTCATTTTTTTTTTTTGGTCCTTCTTTAATCCTAAAATAAAGCATGCAATACAGAAGAAAAATGATTGTTTTGAGATTTGAATACAAAAACCTTGAACACCTGAGACAATGTAAAGTAAGGTGAAAAACTATACCAGTTGCATTTAAATGATTACAGCACGTAGGATTTAAAAAAAAAAAAAAATTAAAAAACAAACAATCAAAAAAATTCAAATTTTTGTAGAGATTCTAACGATTTAATATGGAAAATTTTTGAATATTGCATAAGAATTTTGGCTTCTTTTTAAAAAAAGAAAAAAGTCTCCATAATTTGGTATATAGGCATGGACATTAAAAAAAATTGTTAAATGTTAACTTGAAAGGAAGAGAAAATTTTAAAATGATCATTGACAATTTTTTGATACAATCTGCGTTTTATATTATCATGGATATAAAATGAGGAATGAAAAATGAATTTATAATTTTTTTAGCTTTTATGATTTTATAAAATTTTACGGAAAAACGGAATTTAGAATTATTTTTTAAGTGAAATTTTTGAAAATTATATGTAGACGTCTTAAAAATATTTATACAAACGTTTTAGATTTAATATATTATTAGTTTAAGTTTAATCTAAGTTATAGGCGAGTCTGAGTAGCGGATAAGCATATTATTGCACTGGTTACTAATTTTAATAAGAAGAAAGTTTTTAAAACAAAAAATTAATAATTTTACTTTACAAAATCCTTTATTTTTATACCCGTATGACTATATAGTCAAAGGTTATAATAAATTTGCCATTACGTTTTTGACGCAGAGAAGGAGGGGGGTAGATATAGACTCAAGTGTATGGATCGGATCAGGATCGAAAAATAAATCGATTTAGCTATGTATGTATGTCCGTCCGTCCGCACGATACCACAAAAACTAAAGGAGCTAGGATCTTGAAATTTTCGCAAATTCGATTTTTTGCAACAGCCGTCATCGCTATTTAAATCCAGCCATTTTGTTCCATGGGTTCGGGTAGCTGCCATACAACTTCTTGTTTTATATGAGTATTACTCTGTACCTATTACTGCTGCGTGTCTGAAATTTTTCTAAAAAAATTTAGTGTAATGACCAAAGTTTCTGCAAAATTTGGTTGGTCTACTGCAGAGGGTTCGAGTAGCTGCCATACAACTTCTTATTTTTTATGAGCATTATTCTCCACCTAATGAAGCTTGGTGTCTGAAATTTTTCTAAAAATAGTTTAGTGTAATGGCCAAAGTTTCTGCAAAATTTGGTTGGTTTACTGCAGAGGGTTCGAGTAGCTGCCATACAACTTCTTCTTTTATATGAGTATTCCACTAAACTTAATAAAAGCTGTATGTTTGAAATCGGATTATATAATGTATATGTTACGGTCATACGGGTATCCCAGAGTTGACACAGTCTACTTTACTACACTCTTCCTCGTTTAATGCAAAATTTATGTTAAAGCTTGTATATAAAATGTTATAGCCGAAGGCCTTTAATTGCTATAGTGCTAAGAAATATGTAAAAATTAATTATTTTATTTATTAATTATAATATAAATGAAATACGGAAAAAAATTCCAAAAAAACGTTGAAATCCCTGAGCACTAAATCCTACTAAGACAAATTCCTCAAAAATTAAAATCCCTAAAGCGGCTACCCGAATCTACGCCCCAAGAATTTTGACCCCAAAAAAAAAATGAAAAAAGGCATATGAAAAAAAATGAATTTTGACCCCAATTTAATTTTATTTTTCCAAAACAAATAATTCCAAAAAAAAAAATTCCAAAAATCAAAATTTAATGACAAACTATTTTTTAAAAACAGAAATTTTTTACATGCATATTTCAACAAATAAAAATTTAAAAATAGAGGGGGCTGCCACCCCCAAACCCCCGCTTAACAAATTATTGAAACCCTGATTTTGAATTCAACTCTAAAATCCCTCCTAATTCAGAATCCAACATATATAAATTTTCTAGAAAAAGCGTAAAACCCTGTTTTGAATCCAATTCTAAAATGCCTCCTTTTAGAGATTTAAGGGATTCCTTTTTAGGGATTTTAGAGTTGGATTCAAAATCAGGATTTCCCCTTTTTCCAGAATATTTATATATATGTATATCTAAGATTCTGAATTAGGAGGGATTTTAGAGTTGGATTCAAAAGCAGAGTTTTACGCTTTTTCCAGAATATTTATATATGTGTATGTGTGGGATTCTGAATTAGGAGGGATTTTAGAGTTGGATTCAAAAGCAGGGTTTGACGCTTTTATTTATTAAATGCAGGGTTTGACGCTTTTAATTACACTTTGTATTTATTAATTAAATAATTGTAAGTCAAAGTTTATTATTTCCTTTTTATTTTCATTGGGATACTAAACTCATCATAGTTTTAGAAGTTTATAATTTTTACTATAATTTTATATAAAACATTATTATTATTTACTTAAAGTACAAATTGGTGTTGGTTTTGTCTTTTATATAGTATCATCTGGAAAAATTGAGAAATATTTCACTTACTTCAATTTTTTTGAAACTATTCACATTAGGTGAACAAACAATGGTACCAAGAATCGTGCCTATAAAAACTCCAATTCTTAAACTTAGATTTAATAATATAGATTCATTTACTTTTCTTTTATTCAACGAAATTTTAAGTCATAACTAAGTAGATTAACATGCTTCTTTTTAGTAGCTAAGCCATGTTACAAATACCATTTAACAATATATTATGATTAACGGTATCAAACGGTTTTTTGAGTCCATACGACGTCAGTTTTCAACTAACATTTGTATATATTATCCTTTAAAAGAATGAATTACATTTTCCGGGTTTTGACACTTACATTTTTCCTAAAAAATAAGAACGAGTCAGAAATATCCTTTATATTGTACTATAAATTTATAATTTATTCCAATTCCAAAAATTCAAGTGGATTCGGTTGAAAGATAGAATATAACTAAATTTTTGCAAATATTCATAGTAAATGTGATTTTTTAAGTGCCTCAGATGAAGTTCTTAGAGCAAGAGCGTAAAAAGCTTTACAAATCAAGATGCAATAGAACTTTGATTTTTCAGAGAAAGGAAAAGAACAAGAAAAGAAAAATAAATGAAATTAATTAAAACGAGGAAGAATGTAGTAGAGAAGACTGTGTCAATTCTTGGATATCCGTATGACCGTAATATAAACATTATATCATCCGATTAATTATTTCTGCCAAAACTTCAGACACCCAAATTCAATAGGTATAGAGTAATGCTCATATAAAAAAAGAAGATGTATGGCAGGTAACGAACCCATAACATAACCCATTAGCATAAATGAGTAATTTTTTTGAGTTATCATGCGGACGGATGGACGGACGGATAAACATTAGCTAAATCGATTTATTTTTTGATTCTAATCCGATCCATACCTTTGAGTTTTTATCTACCCCCCCCCCCTTTCTTCTGCGCCTCAAAAGTATTGGGTATGAAGAATTAGAATGCCACATAAAAATAGCGTATATAAGTAGATAGGTAAAAAATTATTTAATTAATTATAAAAATTAAAATAATTCCCGACAGATTTACTAATTACCCGACGGAACATTATTAAATAAGTATATTTTTAATATTGAATTTGCGAATTTAAAAAATTTAATAACATATTTAATAAAATATTTAAATTAATATTTTGTAATTAATTGAAATTAAAATTTTATAAAATTAAAAAAAAAAAAATAACAAAACATAAAAGAATTAAATCATATTTAAAAAGATTTATGTATATCAAAGGATTATAAACTCTAACAAACTAAATGCACATGCTCATCTTTAATATTTCAAAAAAAAAATAATAAAATAATAATTTTCAAAGTACTATTTTCGCCCCCCTCCTTGCGTTTAAAGGATAAATGTTAAATGTTGCATTCACAAACTGATTTTGGACCCTCATTATAAGATAAAATTTATTAAAAAAAAATAATATTTTTTTTATGTTGAATATGTTTGATGTCATAATTTTGTGGTTTTAACTAATAGGTCACAAACACACCAATACAAATTTGAATATATGTATATATATATATATGTATATTTTAAAGAAATCCTTTACACCCTACTTAACAATAAAGAAACAAAAAACAAAAAAAAAACAATATGAAATTTATGTTAACGTGAACAATTTCACGCTCTCATAACAATTATTATAAATTTGTTTATTATATATATATATGCAAAAAATATAGTCAGGATTAAAGTGACCATATTTGAAATTTGCCTTTTTTTAAGAGGGTTCGAAATGGTAAATTTCAGTTGATTGCAGTTCTAATTATGATTTCAAAATCAAAATTTCACTTCCTTTTTAAAATCAAAAAAAAAAATTACACGTATTTTAAAGAATACTTACTTTTTAGTTGTTGTTATATGTACAAAAGTGCTGCAGCCCGGTGTGCATCACAAGCTCTTTCCAGTCGAGCTATTGTCTAGACTCTAGTCGATCAATGCCTAACAAGATTGGATGAAGTTTCCTCTAGTTATTTTCATTCACCACTTTCTCAACACTACATTATATCTGGGAATAAGGGAGTAAATCAAACGTTATGTGACTTTTTATTTTTATTTCCAATTATCATTTTTCATATAGGTCCCATTCTCTTAGCTTATTTTCATCGTTCTTTTCCAGTTGACTGTTTATCTACCCACATTTCTTTTGCCCTGAAGGTTCCATTCTAAAACCTGGCGTGCTTTTGATGCTGTTGGGCTTGTTTAGAATATGACCAATTTATTTCGTTTTCTATTTTCTTAATTGAACCCACAGCGGCTCTTCCCTCGTCATTACCCAAACCTCTTCTTTCATACATCGCCATGTCCAGAATATGCGAAATATTATTCTCAAGCATTTTTTACAAAGGCTTGTATTTTCAATATATTATTTCTAGATACAAATCATGTCTAATTTTCGTTCTGTGTGCTATGTGTGCTGACTTCCATGTCAACCACAGCCTTCAAAAAGCACTTTTTTCTTTATCTCTATTTGTGCTACCATCTGTTGTTACTATGAATTTCTTATTCTTCCCCTACTTTAATTCTCTTGTATGTAAAAGCCTTTTCCAAAGCATTATCTTGTGGCTTCACCTGGTTTCTCCGCTTCTTTTTGTTGCACGGACTCTTTACATTAGATGTCCAGTGTTGACTTTTTCTACTAGCTTAAAATTCTTTCTATTTAATTTCATAATCTTCTTCTTCTGTTTTCACCAGAAATTCTTTTTATGATCAACTTACTACGTTCCTGTTTACTTAATATGAATTTAAGAGAAAAATAAATTTTGGAAACTTTAGATATCCAATAGCTTAGCACTAATTTTTTCAAAATTTTCTATGTAAGTTATAAAAATCTATCAAATTTTAATCAAAAGTTTGGTAACATGTATTACAAGGGGTCCAGTAGTATTAGTAGTATTAGGATTGATTTTCCATCAATCAATCTACTCTAGTTATTCAGTTTTTATTTTTTAATTTAGGAGTCCCATAAAATCTTTTGAATTCCAAAGTTTTACTTTTTTGTAATTCCGATTTTTCAATATATTCCGTAATGCAAGGAACACGAAGAGCTTTCAAACTAAAATTATAAAATAAAAAAAAGTTAAGGACCAGACCGAGCCTCCTAATAAATTCCAGTCTGAAAATTTTATAATTTGTGAATGCATATACAATGCTTTGCTTATGCACATAGGATCTGTTATTTCAGATTATCATATTTTCATTCTAGGGAATTAATTGAAAATAATTTAAAATAAATTAAAAAAAATTTTTAATTTTTAGTGTATAACTTTTTTTTTTTTTAAATATGTATATTTTGTACATTTATATAAATATAATTATATAACTAGTTAAGCAATTAAGTAACTGTTAAACTTTTACTAATTATGTATCTCTAAAAAAAAAAAAATTTAATAAATATTTTGTTGAATGTTCACTGGTCCTGATCTTGTTGTGCGTGTTTTGTTTAAACAATAACTTTCTCAGAATATACAAAGATTAAGATGTTAATGTTCCTAAATGGGTGAAAGGGAGAAAATTTTCATATATTAATAAATTATTTTCCTCGCAACATTATAGAAATTGTTTAATTCATAGTTTTTAAAAAAAATTTTATAAAAATTTAATCATATTAAAAAAAAAAAAAAAAACAATACAGTTGGTCACTTCATAAATTTTTTAAGATAAATTAAATGCATATTTTAAAATGGTTAAAAATATATGAGAATACTTTGAAATGGTTTATGCACTTAAAATTAAATAATAATTTTAAAAAAATAAATGTAATTGTTTCAAAGAACAAAACTATAAAGGTATTAAGGAAATGAATAAGTATAATATTATATACAATTATTGAAAAGTTTCTTTAATTTTAACTATCTACAAAAAAAAAATATAAATATTTCAAACAATTAAATAGGCAGATCCCGCACATTTTTCTGGATTGATATTTCTATTCTCATTATTCTAATTTTATAACAAAAGTAACAAAAGAAGGGTGTATTCTATAGTAATGACGTAAATATTCAAATGAACTCTAATACCCATCATATTGTACTTGCAGTTTGCTACAAAAAAAATAATTTACAAGAATTCCAATGTCCTTCCAACTTGGAATTTCAAAAAAAAAAAAAAATATACATACCACATACGATGAAAATCAGTGTTTATTGCACGTGCAATCTATTTTTGCATAACATTCAAATTTCGGAAACTTTTTTTTAAAAACTGTTACTGTCAATTTATCTTTAATATATTTTTTTTTTTTTTTGTTAATGTGTTAATAAAGAATGGAATGAATGAAAAAATACGAAAAAAAAACAAAAAACTGGTTAAAGAACAAAATTTTTCACAAATGTATACATCAAATGAAGTGATAATAATTATAATTTTTAGTTTTCATTTCTAAATTTAATGTCCTCAAATTGTTTTAAAAACTAATTTATTAACAATGTTTTTTTTGTTTTTTTTTTTCTATTTTTTTCACCTTATATGATAATGATTGTATACTCGAATATGTGTTTGTAGCTGTACAAAATGAACGGCAACCACGAAATACTGCCACACTTAAACCTGAAACTCTACGGGATATGGAACATGGACAAGCCTTAAGGGAAGCAGCGGTAGCTGTTGGTGTTTTTGGGTAAGAAAATCAATCTAAAAACTAAAATTCATTTTAATTTTGGTTTTTTGTTTTATTAAATTTTATTTAACTTAGATATAGTTAAATAAGGTTATATATGTATACATATATTTTCATTATTGGTTAATTTCCTATTATTGAATTTGGAAATAGAAGTTCTTATACATATATGTATATATATTTAGAAAATAATTTAATGATAAATAAATATCTGGTATTGACAGACGATTCAATTAACTTTTATAATTTGTTATTAATTTTTAGTATAAATTTTATTATAAATTTAATTTAAAATCCTGAAAAATTAATTATGGGTATTAAGCTGGATAGAGGGTTACATTTACATACATATATAGAACTAAACCATTTATCATATTAACTTTTTATCGTCGTGGCAGGTTTTTCAAAACATTTACGAAAATTAATTTAAAAATTTTTAAAAAATATTTTTTAGTATTATTATATAATTAAAAAATTTAATCTATTCAGAATTGTTAGGTAAGCCACTTATTAGTTGTTTTTTATTTCGATTGTCCAAAACATTACATTATTAAAAATTAAAATTTGTTTACTTTTTTTTATTTTTTACAATTTTTAGATTTAATTTTTTTTTTTGAGTTGATAAAAATCAGCTTCTTGTTTTTTATTTAAATTAGATTATTAATTAAATTATCAATGGTTATAAAAAGATTGGTAAAACCTCTACATATGTATTAATATTTAAAGAAATGTTAAATAAAATAATTCATGCCGACGGAATTCTCATAACAGGTTTATTATATTGCGTATACAATAATATGACTCATAGTCTGAAACGTTTTCAATGCGTTGCTCCTGCATATTTAAAGAAGTTTCATACACATATTATTGGAAAATATCGTTGAAATGAAGATATTAAAAAAAGGAACATATTATTTTATATCATAGAATTGAATTAAAATGAAAAAATATATTTAAAGTCAAATCAGTGGGGTTTTTCATTAATATCAAATTATTGGCTATTTATTCCAAGAGAACTTTGAAAATATTATTAATTTTAAATATCACTTACACTAATAATTAACAGCATTCTTTTAAACTTTTCACACAACTCTTATGATTTTGCTTTTATAGTTATATTATTTATAAATTTTTTAACACTTAATCGAAAGGAATACATAATTACATTTCTTGTAATCGGAATTTCATTTTTCTATATGAAACTGCTTATTTTTATAAGTTGGTCTTTGTTTTTTTTTTAATGTTGAAAATTTAAAGCTCATTCTTATTAAAATTGGTTCGAACCTTTGTAATGAATTGCATAAAAATTTGTGAAACCATGCTTATATAATTTTTATTCAAAAAATTCTCAATATAATTTGATTTAATAATTAATTTTATTTTTACTTTTTCTGACGAGCAGCTCCCCAGTGGTTTTATCTACCCCATGCTGTAACAATGGTGGACCCATAGTTTCTTCATGTAAGGAAAATTGAATTGAATTTAATTTAGATCTGATTAATAAAAAAAAAAAACATATATGATTTTTAGTCGAAATTCTACACAATTCAGAAAAAAATTGCAAATTTCATTTAACTCCAAATTTATCACAATTTACAAATTTTTCTGGTGAAAATTTTCCTTATCAGACAAGTTCTAAAGGATCAAAAGAAAATAAAGGTTAATACAAGATTAATTAAATATATATAATTTTACTGGTTTAAGAAAAATTAGAATTATTTCAACACTTCTAGATTCCGATGTAAAATTCTCTGATTTTTATAAAGAGAGTAGATCATCATGTGAATCTTTAGGATATTCTGTAGATAATGATAATGAAGGTGAGTAATTACTTTTTGATAACATAATAAATTATAATTAATGCTTGACACTTATTTTTCTTATTGTATTGTTTTAAAAAATTTTGTTTATTGAATAGAAGATTCAATTGATGTCACAAATGACGAAGATGGAGATACACAACCAACACCAACACCAGAACGTCGAGATTTAAAGCTTTTAACAAGTTCAATATATGCTACTTGTTCGGAAACTGTATATGAGACTAGTGCTAGATTATTGTTTATGGCTGTTAAATGGGCTAAAAATTTACCAAGTTTTGGAAGTTTAGCATTTAGAGATCAGGTATATTTTGGCATTAATTAATTTTTAGTTATTTTTATTTCAGTTGTGATTTGTAACATTATTTAATTTTAATAATTTCAGATTATACTCCTTGAAGAATCTTGGTCTGAGCTATTTCTTTTAAATGCAATTCAGTGGTGTATTCCATTAGATGCCGCCGGATGTCCACTTTTTTCTGAACAAGAACACTTTGAAAACAATTCGGAATCCAAAAATGAGGTAAACCTTAACATAATTATTAATTTTGTATTTGTAAATTTTATGCATTTCACATCTTATTTTTGTCTTCCATTTATACTAGCTATCTTTTGATATCCGCACGTTGTTCGAAATATTTAGCAAATTTAAAGCAGTTTTGGTTGATCCAGCTGAATTTGCTTGTTTAAAAGCTGTTGTACTTTTCAAACCAGAAACCAGAGGTCTAAAAGATCCTTCCCAAATTGAGAACTTACAAGATCAAGCTCATGTAAGTTGTCTTTATTCAAAACAAATAACAAATATAAAAAAAAAATTTTGTTTTTTGGCACAAATAATACAAATGGCTTTCTTTTTTTTAAGGTTATGCTGGCACAACATTCAAGGGCACAATATCCAGCTCAATTAGCTAGATGTGGACGACTTTTATTAATGCTTCCTTTACTTCGTACTGTTAGTTCGCATAAAATTGAAACTATTTATTTTAAGAAAATAATTGGAAATACACAGATGGAAAAAGTTTTATGCGATATGTATAAAAATTAAAAAAAAAAGAATTATACTTAAAAACGCAAACTCACACTTCTTGTACTACAGCGCTTATTAAAAATAACAATAATTATTAATGGATACATGAAATTTCAATTCTAGCACTCTTTTAAATAAAAATTATGTATTTCTCATTTTAATAATATTATATTATTATATTAAATAATAAAGTAATATATTCTAATTGATAATGTTAACTATTCCAAGAAAATAAAACTTAGTTTTTTTTTTATTTTTAATTTAAATAAATATTTAATTGTAATTTTCTCTATTTAATTAATAAACTAATTATATAAAATAATTATTGCTTTTTATTCAATGTTTTAGTTAAAAAAAAATATAACTTGTCAAATTAAAATTTTTAACCATTCTAATAATTATTTTTATAGTTTGTATATTAATTTAAAAACGAGGTCAATAGGATAAGGGAATGCAGAGTGTTAATTTACAATGATAAATTTGTTTTACATTTTATTAAAAACTCTTATGGTGATTTTATGAATAGTGGTGGTTCATTCATTTGGTCATGTTAAATTTATTAATACATAGTTTAGTCAATACAATTTAAGGTGGTTATAAGTGATTCACGCATTATAAATATATCTACAAACTTGAAATACAAAAAAAAAAATTTAGTCAAGAAACCTATCTAACGTAATAAAATATATAGTTATTCCTATTTGAATTTAAACGTTTTCTGTGCAATAAAAACTTTCTCAGTTTCATTTTAAATTTTCAAAGTAAATGTGGAATAATATGAGAAGTGGAATTTCATTTATTTTAAAATATATACCATCTGTTCCCCTCCCAAATGCTTCTAAAATATTTGATACAATCAAAATTTAAAAATACTCATAAAATATTATTCTACAAACTATTTAATTTTGTTTTTGATTATTCTCTTAAATCTTATTTTTGTTTTTGCTTAATAATTAAATAAATTAAATAATTTTGATCTCTTTTTTTTTTTTAACTTTAGTTATGCAATAATTGACAATTTTTATACAAAAAGTTTGAATTAATCACTTTATTAAATTAAATTTAAATAAACATTTAATTCGTTGAAAATTTCCAATTTATACTTTTTATCGTTAATATTTAAATTATTAAACTCATTATCTAAAAATTACCTATTAGAACTTAGTATTATTTTTTTTTTTTATTAAAAATTCGTCACAAAATTCCATTAGAACATTTAATGAAAATGATTTTTATATTACAAGTATTTTTTTTTCTTGCTTTGTTTTGTTTGTTCTTTAATATTAATAACAATATACTCTTAATGGTAATGTAATGAATATTACTGCAACGAAACGATGATAATTTATATATATGCACCATATCAATTTATTGTTAATGATATGATTGATCATTTCAGTTCAATAAAATATTTTTTTATAAAACATTTATTTAAAGGCATTTCAAAATCAATTTGCCCAATGACAACGGTGAATTAAAAATAATTAAATATAATAAAAAAAAGAGAAAATAAACAAATAAACAAAAATTTCTAATAAAGTAACTTAAAAGAGTTTAATGAAATTATAACGAGTTATTTTTTTTTTAATTTTAGGATATTGAAATAAATTACATATGTTCTGGTTTTTTTTTAATAAAAAATAAAATTACTTTTAATACATGCAGAATAAAAATATTTTTCATAATTTGTGATTTGATGTAAGCCATGTTAAACCTTCGTAAAGACCATCTCCAGATGTCGCACACGAAGGCTGCACATACCAATTTCGATCTCTTATTCTAGTCAAACCCAATTTTTCCTGAATTTCATGTGGTTTCATAGCTAAAATTAAATAAAAATAACTCTGTAATGTTGTATAAAAATAATTAAATATTGTGATAATACCGTTTGGAAGATCTTGTTTGTTAGCAAATATTAATATAATTGCGTCTCGCATTTCTCTGTCATTTATAATTCTATGTAACTCTGTTCTAGCTTCATCTATTCTATCTCTGTCTGCACAATCAACAACAAATATTAATCCTTGTGTGCCTACAAAGAAATTTGATAAAAACTAATTAAAATGTTCCTTTTAAATATGTATATTTATTTATTAACCTGTGTAATAATGTCGCCAAAGCGGTCGAATTTTATCTTGTCCTCCCACATCCCATACATTAAATTTAACATTTTTATACGTTACTGTCTCCACATTAAATCCTACTGTAGGAATTGTTGTAACACTTTGACCTAATTTGAGTTTATATAAAATAGCTAAAAAAAAATTATTAAGGAATTTTACAATTCATTTTTGAAATATTCAGAGAGTTCAATTAAATTTGACCTCCTTTTTTGATATTTTTTTAAAATTTTTAAAATTTTGCATTAATAAAAATACACAAATTTTTTTTATGTTTTTATAAAAGGATACTAGTTTTCCCTGCCGCATCAAGTCCGAGCATTAATATTCTCATTTCCTTATTCCCAAAAATTTTTGAGAGTAATTTTCCCATTATAACCTAGATTTGTGAAAGTGTTATCCTAAAAATAAATTAAAAATTTTATTATATTTTTATTCAATTTTTTTTTATAATTATTTTAACAAAAATTTTTATAAAAATAAATCTTATGTTAAAGCTTATCATTGTGCTATTATTATTCATACATAAAGGGAAAAAAGATAACGTACATAATATTAAATGATTTATGACAATGACTTTAAATGGGTACTCAGAGCTACTATATTAAAATAGCGCGTTTACTAACAAGGTCAGAATCATAATGAAATTTATCAATAAAGGATGTTAAAGAACACTTTTTTTGCCAATTACTAACTTTATAGAAATGTACAATTTATAAATAGTTGCAATTGAGAATTGTAAACTTGTGGAAATTTTGGTACAAATACTAATACAGTAGTGTTGTTCAACCACGTAAAAACTAATCTATTTTTTTTTATGACAAAATTTATTTAAAACAAAATAAAATGTTTTCCATTTTTTAATAGGTTTTTTTTTTAATTTAAGCTTTTATGACGTTAAATTACATTTTAAAATTCAAGTCAGAATTTGTGGTATATTATTTTTTTTTTATGTATATTTCTACTTATAAAATAAAAGTTTGTAAACATTAACAATACGCCTACGCTGTACATTAAGAAAAACAAACACTTTATTCATTTTAAAAATATTAAATTTATTTTACCAAAAAAAAAATATAGTTAATTACTAAAAATAAATTAGATCATGAATTACTATAAAATAAGTTATTTGTATATATACATATATGTATATATAATAAAAAATCAATGCAAAAATAAATAAAAAAAAATCTAATTAGACTAGCCGGAAGGTCATTGTTAGTAGATAATGCTAAAAACTTGAAATAATTTAAGAATTGTCAAATCAAAATTCTGATGCAGCTAAATACTTGTCTGCCTAGTTACCTAACAATCAATATTAAACAACTTTTAACTTTTATCAATTTAATAACATAAATTCATACTATTTTTTCATTTTAAAATTTTTGTTTAAGCATCAAGCACCACGTGAATATATTAAAATTTATTACAAGTTTTTTTTTTTTTTATTGGCATATAAAAAATATTTGTAATTGAGCTTTTTGTACAACAATCAAATCGATGATGACACATTTTATCTTCAATAGAATATTTAGAATGTATACTTACACATATGTATGAATGTACGTATAAAGTATATAACTGGATATTTTTCTTTTAAAAATTTATGTAAATTAAATAAAAATTGTCATAAATAATAGTAAAAATTTATATAGTTTTTGCACTTTTATCAAACAATTTTACTTTTCATGATTATTAAATAATTCGAAATACATATATATATATATAGAATATTATATTATATTTATATAGATATACTTTTTTTTCTCTCAATTAAAAAATCCTCACTACTGTCATTGAAATTCTTTTCACAAAATATAATTTTAAATACATATGTATCATATTATCAAAAAAATAGGGAGTTGCTAGATGATATACCTTCTTGTTTTATTCCTATATTACAGAATTTTAAATGCAAAATATATTGCTATTGCCAGATTATTGCAAATAAAAAAACTTCCATTAATAATAACAAATAAAAAATACCAGATTATCAACAAATTTCATATTAATTTAGATTTGTATTTTTAATATTTAAAAAAAAAAATTAGGCAGATAAACCATTTTACTACACATATATACTATTTACTAACAGACATTTAGACAAGAGCAGCAACCACTATATTTCCCAATAAACATTTGGTCTAATTTCATTTTAATTTCTTTTAGTGCATATAAAATGCACAGATTTTTGACATTTAATTTAGAGTGGTTGCATGCAAACCATTGTAATGACAGCAGATTTTATTCTTATTTGAAATATGCAGTTCTATGTCACAAATACTTTATAAATATTACCAATTAGTAAATAATATTCAATATTTATATTTTTCTCAATTAATTAAAATAATCAATTTAAAAAAAGATTTTAAAGGATTTCAAACTGTCATTAATTAATTATTGAAAAATTTTTATAAGTCATGACTCTACTTTCAATTAGATCTTTACAGTGAGTAGCTAGTAACAAGATCTAATTTAGTTCTATATAAACTGTCTATTGGAAATTCAAAAACATATTTATTTACGTTTTATTTTCTGTCATTCGCAATCATTTACTACATACAATCCAATGGGCCATCCATGATATTTTTACAAACATTTCTATAATCTCTCATTTGTTATTTTATTTTATAATAATTTATAATTATTAAAAGAAATATAGAAAAATTTAGGTTTAGCTGCTTGTGTTTGAGTATTTTTTTAAAAGCTGATTTTTGAAGCTAATGTTCAGTTTAGAAAAATTTAAAAAATAAAACTCATAAATAAAAATAAAATTTAGTTCAATACAAATCAAATCAACTGAAACTGAATTTGATTTTTATGTAAATTTATGCATAGTGTTTTTAATGCAACAATAATGCAATTTTCATATGATATGATTTACAAAAGTACTAATTATGTACATAAATGCAATTTTTATCATGATCCCACAACACAACACAATTAATATGCTTTGTATGTACCAAACGTTTGTACATTTTCAGTTTGTTGTAATATTTTATCGTAAGTAAATAAGATGAATGGAATCTTAGACAAGCAGCACCACACCAGTATTATTAATTGTACAGTGTACACTGACACTAGTCACTGACTGAAGTTGAACTGACAGATAAAATAGGTCGAATCTTTGGTCGAATTGTCTTGTATACAAGAATTATTTTATACTTGTCTACTGAAAATGTTGTAATAATAATTTAGGTATATCGATTATTTATTAAAATATATTTTAATAAAAATATTTATTTATTTTATTATAAAGTTTAAAAAATTGTTCTTGAGACATTTTAAAATATTTTTCGAAAATCTAAATTTAATTTTGTAAAAAAATGTCGGCACTTAAAGGAAACTATTTTTAGAACATCAGTTACAGTTATTTCCTAAAATGGATAAGAGATGGAGTGTAATTTCAATATATTTGGTTGAAAACTTGAATAAAGTGGTAGGAAAATAATAATTTTTGTTTTAATAAAAAAAAGATTTTAAAATTAAAAAAAAATTATTAATTTAATAATAGTTAGAATATTTAACTAAATAAATTATCAGATAACTAATTATGTCAATGAATATAGGTATATTCTAAAATATTAGTAAAAATTTATTTTATTTTGTATAATTTACTTTATACTCTTACACATACTTGAACTTTATGTAATTAAGATATTATTCAAATTGTTAATTGGTTTGTCTAAGGCAGGTCCATAAGATAAAATTCAAAATTTTTATTAATTAATATTTTTGTATCATAGATAATTAAACAACAAATAATTTGGCAGCACTTTTATTGTTTTGGTTTTAAAGTCTGTTAAATATTTATATATGAATATATATATATAGTTTTATTTTTTTATTAAATGTAATAAAATTATACAATATGTAATTTGGGCCTAATAATGTTATAAAAATGAATTTAATATTTCTTTATTTATCGTTCTAATTATTTACATTAAAGAAAAATTATTTTACAAAACAGAACGCAATAAATCAGAATTGAATTTAGCAAACAAAATTAAAAAAAAAAACTTTACCGTTATTTTTAAACTTAGTTAAAAAAAATAAATAAATGAATAAATAAATAAATAAATTAATTAAATTGTGCGGATAATTCCTCTTGAATGCTGTTCGATCGTAATAACTGTCTTGGAGTTGGACCTCCACCAAGAGCTGACATTAATGCTTCGTTTGATGTTTCACCATATTTTGCAGCATGATAATCATCAGAGAATTTCTACAAATATAAAAGATAAAATATTATAATGTTAATTTTTTTATTTAATTAAAAAAAATCATTTGATATTTACTTTAATATTTGATCCAAGGAAAACAGCTCTTTCACGTTTTCTGACCATGTAATCAGAAGATGTCAACCATCTATGTTCCATACTTTCTTCAGTATATGGACGTTTACTAAATAAAAATAATAATAAAAAATATTTTTAAAAACTATAAATCAATATAAGAGTACATTTAGTAAAAAAGCTTAAGGCCCAAATGCAAAATAGGCAAAGGACTATTATAGTATTAGGCAATACTTACTAATAATAAATAAATAAATAATAAAAACTTACGTTGGATGTCTCTTAAATAAGGACATTATAAATCTTGTAGCTTCTGGTGTAACTTCTTCGAATAAATTTTCAAATCTATAACGTACAAATGAAATATTTTGTCTAGTTATATTGTCATTTTCTCCCTTAAAAGCACTGCAGCCTGATAACATTAAATATGTTAAAACACCAACTGCCCATAAATCAGTTTGGGGGTATACTGGCTCATTACAAACCATTTCAGGTGCTTGGAAATCTAATAAACCACATTCATTTACTTCGGCTCCTATTTTAGACACTCTTTTAGCACAACCAAAATCAATTAGTTTGACGTGAACTGAACGAACATTGGCCGTAATTATATTATCAGGTTGTAAATTCAAATGTGCAAATCCTCTCCAGTGAAGATATTGTAAAGCATCCAATGTTTGATGTACAATTTTAGCAACAATTTGTTCATTATATTCATGTCGGCTACTCAAAAATGTTAAGATATCAGCACCTTGTAATTTTTCTTGTACAAGAATTGCCATACGTGCATTAGATGGTTTATAAGCACAAATTAAAGCAGGAATTCTTTCATGACGTAATGTTCTGAAATTTTCATATTCTTTTTCAATATCATTTGCATTTGTTTCATTATATTCGAGTATTTTAGCAACAACAATTTCATTGGTTCCTCTTTGAACAGCTTTAACAATTGTACTAAATTTACCCTTAAAAACTTCTGAAATGAATTTATAATTATCAAAAACACTATTATCTAAAATCCATTCTGGTGGATTTACTTCACTATGATAATCAACATAGTGTTTATCTTGATCAAAATCAACTTCATGTCCACTTTCAGTAATTTCTTGTAAATGTCTCATTGTACTTGAAATTTGTAATTTTTGTGAACCTGGTTGTAAAGTTGTTACTGGTAATATTGGACCCATTTCACTCCAACCAATACGATTTCTTGATGCTAATCTAAATTGATATGTGCTATTTGGTTGTAAACCATGTACTATAAAGAATTCATGATCTATATTATCAGCAATTGTTGACCATTGTTCACCATCATTTTGTTTATATTGTAAGCTATAACAAGCAACAAATGAATTACCATCGAAACGTGGTTGTTTCCATCTTAAAAGTGCTTCAGTATCACTAATTTCGACAACTTCTTGTTGAACTGGTGGATCTGGTAAAGTTGCTAATACAACACGACATCTTGCCACAGTTTGACCAATTTTATTTCTTGAAACACATTTATATACACCAACATCATCATAATTTGCTGGATCAAATCTAAGAATTGAACGACCATCATCATCTTCAAATATTCTTACTCTTTTGCTTTCTTGAATTACTGTATCATTTTTAAACCATTGTACAATTGGTCTTGGATCACCAACTGCAAAGCATTTCATGCAATATGATTCATTTTCTGCAATAGCCAAATCTTGTGGTTTTTCACGGAAGAATGGTGGGAAACCAGATTTTTGTGTTTCCATCATTGCTTCTGCTTCAGTGTAAGAATCCAATCTTGAACCAATTTCTGTTCTTAATCTTCTAATGTGATAAGAATCGTTATTAGCATAACTATTTATAACTGATCTTCTTTCATCATCAATTTCTTCATCCATAATATCGGTGAAACGTCTTCTTTCTCTAATAACCGGGAGCTAAGGAAATTAAGTTTTATTAAATTAAATAAATATTAAAATATTTTATAAATATTATTGAAATGTAGTAAGATTAAATCACTTTTTTGTGGTTTTATTATTTTGAATATACAGATTTTTATTCACTTTTATGTTTTCTGAATGATTTTAAAAGTTTTAAGTCTTTAGAGAAATACATAATTAAAAAAATCTTTGTTTGCTTTTTTATTTTTGGTTTTTTTTTATAGAGAGTGAATTGATTATAGGTACACTGTAAAAACTTCTAAATAACAACAAAAAATCCAAAAAAATAAGTGCTATACAAAATAGTTTAAAGTCATAAGAAATGTATTATTTTCAATGAGAAATGATCACATTTTTTATTCAAACTTATAAAGCTGTGTTAATTTGTAATCCTACCTTTTTGAATATCATATTATAAACTAGCATTTATTTTTATTCTGAAAATGTGTAATAAGATTTACTTAACCTGTATTAAATCTGTATTAAATAATTTTTAGCTTATTAAAAATAACTTACACTCCATTCAATACAACTATCGTTTAATGTGTATGAAGGTGAACGTCTGTGAGCTTCTTTAATGTAACTTCTTAAACGTGCTGGGAAATCAACATCACGTAATTGCAATAGATATGTGTCTGGACCAGATTGATAACTATGGAATTTAAAACAAAAATAAAATGTTAAAAGATTTTTTTCATTTAAAATTTTTAAAGATAAACATACTGGCTTTCAGTTGAAATTAATCCAAGCTCATAATCAGGATGCTGGAATTTCGATACAGTTTCTTTACGTCTGTATCTAGTCTTTGATTCATAGAATGGTTCTGGTGTAGCTTCTGGTGTGTAAACCTCATGTGGTGGATAAACCATTCTTGTTGGATGTGTAAATGCAGTTGCAAGTTTCCTTCTTCTAAAGTGATGTTTGCATGAGGCATTAGAATACCAATCACGGAACGAATGATAATATTTTCTAACACGATCAGTTGTAATTTGATAATATGAATCATCTTTTCTGTCACACAAATAGAACCATGGATGTCTCAATGCAGTTTTAATATCCATTCTATTATTAGAATCATATACCAAAAGACGTTTAATGAAATCACGGCCATCATCGCTAATATGACTCCAGAAGGTGTCTTCAAAACTCCAAACACCTTGTTTAATTCTATTTAAAGTTTCACGATCGTCTTCACCTCTAAATGGACTTATACCACTTAATAAAACGTATGTAAGGATACCAATAGACCACATATCTTGTCCGAATCCAACAGGTTCATTATTAACACATTCTGGTGAACAATATTCGGGCATACCATATTCAAGTGGATACAATTTTCCTGATACAATCTTACGTGAAAGACCAAAATCGCAAAGTTTTATAAAATCGCTACCAGGAATTGAAACCAAAAGATCTTTAAGCTGTAAGAAAAATTTAAAAACTAAGTAGAAAAATAATAAAAAATAAAAGTTTTATTTACATTTAATCCCATATGACCAATTCCAAGATCATGTAAATGTTCAAGACCCCATAATGATTGGCGAATATACATAGCAATATCACGTTCTGTGTAATAATCACGTTTCAATAAATTATCTCTGACTAATTCTCCACCGGCAGCTAATTCTAATATTAAAGTAACAGTTTCATTTTGATCAAATGCATCATGTAATCTTATTAAATTTCTATGATTGTATAGATTCATAATTTCTAATTCATTAAACATGAATGGACGGAATTCAGATCTTCCATGCATAATTTTAGCAGCATAACTGTCACCTGTTAATCTTTCAACTGCATGATATGTTATACCTTGAGTACCACGTCCCAATTCATCACCAATGTCATATAAACTCTCATATGGCTTTTGTTTAGCACGTACATATGGAATACGACCGTATGCCTTAAAGATATATCTATCTTCATCTTGTTCAATATGTACAGTTGATGATGTACTAATTGAACCAGCAATATTTCTAGCACTAACAGAATACAAGCCATAATCAGATTCCATGGCACCCTCAATAGATAAAACGGTTACGTCGGGTTCAAAGAAATTTATCTACAAAAGCGGATTGAAAATAATTAATTTCTGTATTTGAAATTTTAATATAAATTGACTAACCTTCACTCTGGCACTATCTGCCAATGGTCTCCAATCTTTGTACCATTTAATTTCTGGATATGGTACTCCAACAATATGTGCCTCTAAACGTCCATTTTTCCTCAACATAATATGAGTTTCTTCAATTCTCTTTGTAAATCTTGGATGTTCAGCAATTTCCAAACGGATTCTTTGTCTTGCTTCACCATGTTCATTAACAGCAACAGCTTCATACCATCCTACATCACGTTCTAACATTCTAAAAATAGAAAATAGTTGATTAATAACATTTATTATCTATTAGTTTTAATTAAGTTCAACTCACTTGTTGACAAACAGTGTTGCTTGACCATTTCTAGTGTAACTGTGATCAAATCTACCTCCATATTCAACTGGTGTATCATCAAAGTAATAATGCATTTCTGGTTTTGGATAACCGTATACAAACCACATTAGATCAACACTTTGTCCTTTAATGCCATAAACAACATCTTGTTCACGACGTAAGAATCTGATTTGTGAGAAAGTTTTATATTATAATTTAAAAAACATTTTTTTTCACAAAAAATACATACTGTGGGGCTTGAGCAAAACCATCGTGTGGTGGTCTTTCAATATCAAAGTCCTTAGGGAAATATGGTGATGTCTCAGGACGAAAATCAATACCATCATCTAAATATGGATATAATTTAGGAAGTTCTGGTAACAATTTTTGCCTAAAAATAAAATAAGAAATTTTAATGGAAAGCTATAGTTAAACGCTGTGTTGAAAGTCTCAATTTTCTTACCTTTGAGTTTGAGTGTATGGACTAGGTTCGCTTACACCAAATTTATTTTCAACTCTAACACGGAATCTATAATCTTTATTTGGATCCAAATTTCTAATATCGCATGAACAGCTTCTTACTCCTGTATGAACAGTTTTCCAATCACCACTAGGAAGATCTAACATTTCAACCTAAGTAACCGTACATTTGAAAAAAAGTTTTTTTTTGTTTAATTTTAACGTTTTACTTGATATGTAACAGGATAACGAGATCCTGCAGGCACAGATGGTTTCCATGATAAAGTTATATGTCTTTCGGTCATTTTTGATATAATAGGAGCTTCGGATAGTGGTGGTGGTGCACCACCCTTTTCAACTTGATAGTCATCACATATTGTTTTACGTTGGCTATCAAGAGCTAAATTTATAAAAAAGTTAAGTTTAGTAAATAAAATTAGTACATTGTTAGTATTAAGGTGTTATTTATATACATTCAAGATGAGATCATTCTAAAAAAATATCTTTATATTAATATTTACATAGTCTTACATAAAAATTTCATATTATAATATTAGATTCCAATAGATACAAAAGGCACATTCAAGGTAATTTACAGTGATTTTGAAACATGCTGAAACTTTATAACGAAGAATTTTCAAATTTTGGAACATAACTACAACAGAATTAAATTTTTTTTTAGTACATTATTGTAACATGCTTGAGAAGGATCAGTTGATATTAAAATGAGTTTTTATTTTGTAATTTGGTCATTATTAGTTTTCAAATATAAAGGAAGTAAAAAAACATGAATGGTTTATACAAGTGAAATGAAGAGTAAAGTGAATTGAGTTTTAAAAGAACCGAAAACACAGAACAATATTTACTGTCATAAAATAATTCTGCTTGGCAAGAATCTTCTCCATAAGGATTAAAAACTCTGCAAGCATATTTTCCAACATCTGATTGTTCAACTTTATTGACAGTCAATCTTAAAAGGCCATTTGGCTCAATATCCATTTTAATTTTTTCTGTTGGGAATAGTTTTTGACCATTTTTGAACCATTCAACTTCTGGTTCTGGTATACCAGTTGCACAAGCTGTAAACTTGGCATTCATACCCTCATAAACTTCACAGTCCCCAATTTTCTTAAGAAAAGATGGTGCTTCAAATTTACCTGATTTATCCCTAAAAAGAAATTAAAATTTTAGTGAATTTTTATTAATTTATATTAATTTTTTAGCGTTTCTTACAAATCATCAGACATAAAGACTTTACATTGTGTAACATCTTCACCCTCCTTATTACTTGCAACACACTTGTATTTTCCGGCATCAGGTAATTCACAATTTTTAATAACCAAACTATGATGATCACCATCATGCTATAAAATAATTTCATATGATATTTTGTTTAATTTTATAATAAGTTCTATACCTTAAAGATATATTTTTCACTTTCTTTAATTGGTTTTCCATTATATGACCAAACTAATTCAGGAGCTGGTACGCCAGTTACTTTAACAGGCAAATAAACATCTTGATTATGTGGTACATGTTGATCAGCGAGTTTTTGTTCGAAAACTGGTTTTTTGTATATTTTTCTTACATTGGCTTTGCCTTTAGATTCGTCTTCACCCAATGGGTTTGCCAATAAACAAGAGTAAACACCAGAATCTGTTGTTCGTGCATGATGAATTACTAAGCCAATATTTTTACCATCACATGTCATAAGAATCCTTTCATCATTTGGTGATAATGGAACACCATTTTTAGACCAAATTGCTTCTGGTACCGGATTTCCGACAAATGGAGCTGAAAATACTAAATCTTGACCTTCATCAGCATTAACATCACGCAACGAATTAACAAATTTGGGTGCTGATTCAGGAATGGTATCATTTGATTTTGGAATAATACTTAATTTTCCAGAAGATGAAATAGCACCAACATCATTGACCGCTTTAACTTCATAAGCGCCAATATCAATTGGAGAACAATGTTCAATTACTAAAGCGCATGTACCATCAGGACGTTTTTCAATTTTATGATGTTTTGAATTTTCAATTGGTTCACCATTGTGGAACCATTTAACTTCTGGTGGTGGATTACCAACAGTTTTAACTTCTAATATAGCTGGGAAACCTTCAACAACTTCAATATTTTGCAATTCAGCAATAAATTGTGGCTTCTTTTTTCTTGGTGAAACTTCAATTTTTGCTTGACCCATTAAATCTCCAGCACGATTTGAAATCATAACTTTGTAGACTCCAGCATCTTCAGGTCTGGCTGATTCAACACTATACATTGAAAATAAACGTGAGATCTAATTCATTTCTATTTTGCATTTATTTACCTAAGACCGATAATACCATGAGGTTTATTAATAAAGCAGATAGCTTGTGTTGGACGTAAAGGAACGTCATCTTTAAGCCATTTAATTTCAGGTGATGGGAATCCAGTGATTTGAGCTTCTAATTCAATTGGTTCTCCAATAGTAACCTTCAAATCTTTAAGTGGTTTAACGAATTTAGGTGTTGATGTTTCAGCTGAGCAATAAAAATAAATTCTCAAGTGATTAATTAGAACAAATTATATATTTTATGCTTACGTTTAACAGCAACAGCACACATAGCTACATTTTCGCCATTTGGATTTGTTAATACCAATTTGTATGCACCGCTATCTTCTGGTTGTGCATTTTCAATTTTTAACATAACAGTTCCATCGGGTTTATTGACTGTACAAATTCTATCGTTAATTTCTAAAGGTTTACCATTTTTAAACCATTGTGCTGTTGGTAAGGGGCTACCGTCAACGACACATTTCAATTCAAGTGGTTCACCTTGACGGACTTCTAAAGATTTTTCCAATGGTTTTAGGAATGATGGTGGTGTTTGTAACATTTTAATTTCAAATTTAGCTTCAGTTTCACCTGCTTCATTCTTAGCTACAGCAGCATACTATAATTTTATATTAAAAAAGAGTTTAGCCAACGCTTAAATGTGTATATTATTGAAACTTACTTGAGCGGCATCACTTGTACTCATATGTTTGATTGTTAATGTTGCATTTATATGTTTATCTGATACAGAAGATGCTGTAGCTTCATATTTCTTTTCTCCTTTATTATCTTTTTCATCCAAATTGATTTCTTTGCCATTTTTGGTCCAAATGATTTTAGGTTGTGGTGTACCTTGAGCACGAACTTGAGTTTCAACTTCATGATAATCATGAATAGTTTGATTTTCGGGAAATTTAATGAAACTTGGTTTTTCGACTATAAATTAAATAAATGTTATATTAATTACAAATTTAAATCAAAACATGCTTTCAATTACCCATTAAATTTAATTTAAATTCTTTTTTGGTTGTGCCTTGAGAATTGGTAGCAATACATACATAACTGCCACCATCTTCCATACGTACTGATTGTATAACAAGACGATATTTTTCAGAATCAACATCAGCAATAACATCATGATTTTCAGAATTACATAAATTAACATCATCTTTGGCCCAAGTAACTTTTGGATGAGGATTAGCTAAAATTGTTGCATCGTATGCAATCGTTTCATATGGTAATGATGATTTATCACCGAGTCCTTGTATTTCTGGTTTTGAAAGAACATCAAGATTGAAACCGGGTTCAATTGAACCGTGTTCGTTTTTAATTTTTAATTTATATGGTCCAGTATCAATATGTCTTGCTGTATTAAATAAAAAAATTAATATAAAAATAATAATGAAAATTATATAAAAAGAATTTTTTTGGGTTTTTTTAAATATAAATTCAATCAAAACATACCAGATGGGAAAAGTATATTGACTGTATATTGTTTTAGACCATTTTCTAATGGTTCAGATTTAATTTCCAATTTAATATTATCATCGAATGGTACTTCTTTACCATCTTTGAATAATTTCATTTCAGGTTGTGGATCTGCTGTAAAAACAATTGGTACTGGAACTTTATCACCCTTTTTACATTGAATATCTTGTGGTCCTTGTTTTAATATTGGTTTTCTATATTCGGCTTTAGCTAAAATAAATTTTTAATTTAAAAGTCTTAGTAAATGTTATAGAATTTTTGTTTTTACATTTAACAACACTGTAAAATTGATTTTGAACAATCTTTAGATACATTTATAGATAAAGATAGTTCTTTAATAAAATTTTAAATAATGATTAAATAAATATAATTTTTCAAGTCCTAATTGTTGATCATTTCATATGATCCTTTTTTTTTTATATATAAATATATATAATAAGTATATACATTTAAGTAAATATAATGGAATTTTTTAAGTATATTTTTTTTTTCAATCTAATAGATATGAAATAAATTTTGTTTTCTTTTTTTAGAATTGCCAAATTGATTTTATGCATATGAATATGGGATACAAATAAATTACCAAAATTTCAAAAAATTTATATATGTATGTATTAGTACAACAAAAATTAAATAAAAAAAAAAAATAAGGATAATTCTTACGAGCAACAGCTACTGTAGCCGTTAATATTTCTTCCTTTCGTTTATTCTTTATAATTACTTTGTATTCTCCCTTGTCATCCAAATTCAGGTATTCAATATCTAATTTATATTTATCCTGTTTATGTTTTGTTAATTTTCAAGAAAATTTTTTTTATTTCCGGTTTTTTTTTGTATTAAAAAAAAAGTTTTTTTTTTAAATAAATTTTAATATTTTTTTTATAAATGTTGTCTCATTTATAACAAGAAAAATATGTACAAGACAAAATATAAAATTATATTTACTTACACCTTCCTGAGTTATTTTAACATGTCCATTTGATTTTAATTCTTTACCATTATGATACCAAATTGCTTCAGGTGTAGGTATACCTACAGCAATAACTTCATATCTAAGTGGTACAGATTCATAGGTATTTTTATCATAGATATCATGATGAAGAAGTTCCGGTAATGCTATTATTTTATAATTTTTTTTAAAAAAATTTTTCATTTAAATTTTTTGTTTTTTTTGAAACATATTCAAAATTTTTGAAAAGTGTAAATTTATATTTATTGTCGTGTTGGTACGTTTAGAAGTATCGTATCGTGTATTTTGATTGACACAAAAGAGTGACATTCATTAAAAAAAAAGATGGACATTAAATAGGTATAGAATTAAATTATAAATTAATATTAATTAAGTAACAAAGACAAATAACTGCCCGTTTTTTAGAAACATTAAACATTTAAAGAAACATTCATCTATTTTTAAAATAAGTTTTAAATTATATGCCTGTACTGTACTTTTATTACTGGTTAACACCTGAAGATAAAACGAAAGTAAAATGTGTTCTAACCCAATACAATTTGTAGATAATTTTAATGAGCAGAATTTTTCAGAAGTAATTTATTGAATATTTTTCAAAAGAACTGATTTAATAGAAATTGTCCATTACATCTATAGAGCTATAACAGAGGGTCTTTGCCTTATTACCTACGCTCATGTAATATGAAAATAAATAAAAAAAAATTAACATTTCTAACAATAAATAACAGTTAGCAGTTTCTTTTTGCAATAGAAAACATTTGTGTTTTTTATTCTATTTGTTTATTGAAAAATTTATTTCGATAATCTCTTTAACCTAAGATTGAGTTCCTAAGTTCTAAAAGAAATAAAAGTATTCAAATTTTGTTTTTCCAATTTCTGAACAATTTGTTAAGGTGAAGTTACATTTACTCTCTTATCAAGCCACAACTTTTATCTTAATTACAAATTGTTGAATATCTTTCAAGAAAATAATAAAAGACAAGTTTGTTTAATATATAATAGCCTAAAAGTATGCAATTTTGTTAATATTTAATATTAATTTTAATTAATCTGCTTATTCGGTCACAAGAGTGGCAGTCGCTGCTCATTTAATTGTTTATAAATTTATTTATTTATAGAAAATATTGCCTGATAATATTAATTCTTTGCCTATTTGACATTTGGACTTATTATTAAATTATTGTAATATATACTATATTTTTTCATTGTATATAATCCGACCAGGATTTGTTGTTATAAATATAAATAATAATTGAAGGGCGAGAATCGATCGAATTTTAAGTGTTTTCCGACACTAGTTTATTTTAAAGTTTCTTTAAACTTTCATAATACCTAACAACAGTCGACTGTAAAACTAACATTATTTAAATTTTTTATTTAATATTAGATAAATAATTTTTTCCAAAATAATATTTTACTACCTTTTCCTGTTTCGTTTCCTTTACCCAATTCTTTATTATACAAAGATTGCTGTTCATTTTCGAAATTATTATTTTCTAAATTCGAAGAATCTACATATTCTCCATTTGATATTTTTAAACTCTTATTTTGAACATTTAATAATTCTACATTTTGAATTTCACAAGTGCCAACTTGTAAATTTTGTATTTCGACATTTGATAATTCTAAATTTTTAGATTCTGCTTTTGAAAATTGTTTTGTATAGTTTTCCTCTACACAAAAGTTTTGTATTTCATTATTAGGAATTTCATATTGAATTTCCTGTTGCAATCCTTTAACGTTTTGAATGCCTATTTTTGTGTTTTCAAAATCATGAAATTTAAAAATGAAAGAAAATGATTTTGATTTTTAAATTTAATGATAATTAGAATTATGTTTTTAGTTTTTTTTTTTTCAAAAAATTACTACCTTTTCCAATTGAATTTTTTAGAGGGATATTATTAATACTATTTTGATGTTCTTCTACTATTTCATCTTTTATATTTTCGATATTATTTATTTCGATTTTTGAAGATAATTTTATTTCATATTTTCTATCTTCTACAATAATTTTTTGTGAATTATTTGCTAACATTTCATTTTCAATTTGTTGTTGCAGTTCTTTAGATAATTTACGGCCTATAAAATTTTTAATTAAAAACAAAAAATTTGTTTCCAGATAATTATTTGGTTTTTTTTTAAAAAATTTTTTGTAAATTGTAATTATATACAACATCCATGCATAATTTTGAGTGAGACAGAGAGAGAGATAGAGAGTTAACATAGAATTTAAGTTAATAAAATATTTAAATAAAGTTGCCATTCCTTAGGTGAGAAATTTTGTATATAGTTTGTAAATGCATACAATTTGGAAATATTTACATACAAATCATAAATTTAATTAAGAAATTAAATAAATTCGATTATATAATGTTATTAAAATTTATCCTGCAGCCAGCCTATAGATATTTATAGTTTTAATTAATATTGCTTAATTTAATAAAGAAAATATTCTTTTTAAATCGGTTATATTGTAGTACATCAATTAATATATATTAAGAGTTTTTTGTATATACAAAACATGCAATTTTGTATATATATATATATAGTTTTAATTATAAATAAGTAAAGTTAACGTTTGAATAATTGGAGTATTTTTGCTTTAGTATATTACTCAATTTCGTTTATACCTTCAGATATTTTAGCCGTTTTTTTTTCATCCGTAGGGTAATCAATATCAGGTTGTGCAACAGTTTCTAAATCAGCTGTTTCCAATATATGAATCATTTGTTTCTCATAAGTAATTGCAGTATGTCCTGGTTGGTCATTATCAATTTCTTCGACAACAATTCTTGTTGCACGAGTTTCAGTTATTTCATGTGATTCAATTTCTCCTATTTCAATATCACCGACTTCTTGGTCTACAAATTAAATTTTTTTTTTTTTTTTTTGGATAAAAAAGGGTTTAGTGTTTTTTTTTATTCGGAATTAAGATGACAGTCATATTTGATATAATTTACAATAATGAAATTTAAAAAAAAAAAAATCAGAATTGCAGATTGCTGTTAAATAAATATTGTTATACTGTACAGTCCGTTTTGTTTAAACGAACTTTTATAATGCTGGGTTAATACTATTTGGCTTTTTTTTTTTAAGACTTAACATTCAAAGAACTTTTAAGAAAATTAAAGAGAGTTAGATAATTAAAATTTGAAAAAAAAAATTGCTTTTTTTTTAGTTAAATCTAAACGTATTAATTTTGAGTTAAATAATATTATTATTTTTTAATTAAAAACTAAAAGTTATAAAATTAAAATATATATACACTTTACAAGTTTAAATAACGATCGAATAATAAACAATATAATAAATAGTTTCTTATATTGGATAAAATTACTTAAAAAAGATTTAAAATTTGTATTTAGAAATTATTTTGATAAATAAAAGAATATAATGTAATGTAATAGTAATAAGAATAATGATAATAGTAATATAATTAATAATAATAAAATAATTAATAGTAATATTAATAATCTTAATAATAATAATAAAGTAATTAATCATAATATTATTAATAATAATAAAATTATCAATAATAATATTAATAATACTAAGAATAATAAAATAATTAATAATAATATTATTAATAATACCAAAATTATTAATAATAATATTAATAATACTAATAATAAAATAATTAATAATTATATTAATAATAATAAAATTATTAATAGTAATATTAATAATACTAATAATAATAATAAAATAATTAATAATAATATTAATAATAATATTATTAATAATAATATTAGCAATACTAATAATAAAATATAATTAATAATTATATTAATAATAATATTATTAATAATAATAAAATAATAATAATAAAATAATATTAATAATACTAATAATAATATAATAATTAATAATAATATTAATAATAATATTATTAATAATATTAAAATTATTATTAATAATAATAATAATAATAAAATAATTAATAATAATATTAATAATAATAATAATAATTAAAATAATAATTAAAATATTAATTAAAATAATAATAATATAATAATAATAATTATTATAATAATAATAATACTATTTATAAATATATTTAACAATAGTAATACGAAGATTTTTATTTAAATAATTTACCACCCTATACAAAACTTACAATTAGTCCTTTTTGTACAGTCGCTTTCCTTTATATAATTTACTAAATACAATTCAGAATATTATTACTACAACTAAGATATAGTTACATCAACTAAAGATACTCAAATTATTAATACAAATGTATAATGAATTTAGTGTAATGAATTTGTAATGTATTTATGTACAAATATGATGTTATATAATATTATACTACATGTTCTTGTATATATAACATTTGTTTAGTGTTATGTATTTAAATTGATAATTCTCCAATAAAATCTTACAATATTTAAGATATTAGTTACTCCATTGGAAAATTATCTGGTATGTTATTAAATGTAAGTTTAATGAGATAATGTTTTGTTTTCTACAAGAAAGGATTAATATCCCAGATGATAAAAGATGTATGTATAATGTGTTGATATGAAAATAAGTTAACTTATATACTAAAGTGTTCAATTCTGACATAATACATGCATACCATCAGACATGATCTTCACAACAAAATAATAAAAAAGAAAAAATTCATTAATAATGCCACTCTTTAAGTATTTACAAGAAAATGTAATAAAAATTTTTTTGTTTTTCAAATAAATACCAATTAAATTCTATGTTCAATTTTTACAATTATTTACATATATTTTTTGTGTTTATAGTGTAAATGTGTTTTTGAAATAGTGTAAATGTTTCTGAAATTCAAAATAGTGCACAGCTATATTTAAAAATTTATTTAAAAAAAAAATTGTTCCGAAATTACATTTTATAAACAGTATTCCGCCTAAAAGTATGCAATTTCTTATTCATTTTTTAGAGGACGTTTATGAAACATTTGGATGTTTTGTGAGAAAATAACTGTAAAATATTTAGTTTTTACTAAAATTTTTTTAAAAATTTTAATTTTTATTGAAGAAGGTGCACTTTTTGACTGTGTATATGTGAACTTTAATTGTATTTAAATGTTTTCAGTTTTGTATACCTTTAGATATTTGTGTTTTACTTACTTAATACTTTAAGATCTCCTTTACTTGAAGATGTACCAAGTGGATTTGTTGCTTTTAATTCATATGTACCAGCATCAGTCGTTTTACATAAGTTTAATGTTATGCAATATGTTTCACTTCGTTTTGTATCTCTAAATATTTTAATTCTAGTATCAGATGATACTTCCTTTCCATTTTTATACCTTTTACACAATTATATATTGAAAAGAAAAAAATCAATTTAAATTTTTTTTTTTTTAAATATTAATACTCACCATTTAATTTCAGGTTCTGGTACAGAATAAACTTCAACTTCTAATGTTATATTTTCACCTTCATTAACTTCAACATCTTTTAATGGTTTTCGAATCTTTGGTTTACAATTAACAGTAACTGAACATTCATTCTCCAATTTACCATAATCACTCATTAAAGAGCAACTGAATTTTGCATTCATATTAACTTGGGCTTCTTTTATTATCAATTTGTAATCGTCACCTTCTTCTTTACGAATGAACTCTTTACGACTTTCATCAATTTCTAAACCATCAATAAACCATTTAATATGTGGTCTTGGATAACCATCAACAGAAACTTTAAGCTCAACATTGGTATCACCTTCTGTTACAACAATATTCTTTAATTTTTCTTTAAATTCTGGTGGACATTTAACTTTTAAGACGGTTTCATCAGTAGCTTTGCCAAATTCATTTTCAAATGAAATTGAAAATTTTGCAGCATCAACTCTAGTTACCCCAGATATTTTCAATGTATACAGATTTCCATCAACGGATTTAGTAATTCTAGAATCTTTGTCACTAATTTCAACACCATCACGGAACCATTTAACTTTTGCTGCAGGATACGAATCACATCTACATGATATGACAACAACTTCTTTCTCACCATGAATATATTCTTTTTCGAAATGCTTAACAATTGTTGGTTTTGAATTGACGGTGGTTTTCCAAAATTCAGATACTTGACTTATTTCATTAGTAGCTGTAATAGAATATGATCCAGCATCTTCCAAAGTACAGTTTTTAATTTCAAGAATAACTTTTTCGGTACTCTTTGCAATTTCAGTTCTAGTTATTTTAACTTTTTCATTTTCAGTTACTTCTTTACCATCACGGGATATTTTTAAAGTTGGTGTTGGGAAACCTTCAACTTCTATTTCAACTTTAATAGTTTCTGTTACATTGACAGTAACATCTTTAATTTTCTTTACCTTTGGTTGAGCTTTAAAAATGTATGTATAAAATCAAATTATATATTTTTTTATATTTATTTCTTTGAAATTTTTTTTCTTCGAATGATCTCTGAAAATCAAAAGATAACAAAACACTATATTGAAAAAACTTACATTTAACAGTTAAACTCATTTCAGCAGTATCTTCACCCAATTCATTGGTTGCAACTATTGAATAAGCACCAGCATCAGCTGTTTTAACATCTTTAATGACGAGTGACATTGTTTCTTCATTTTCATACAAGAATTTATATTTTTGACTTGGTTCGATAACTTCACCTTCATGTTTCCACTGAACAGCGGGACTAGGGAAACCTTTACATGTTAACTCTAAGATAGCAGTACCGCCAACATGGGCGATAGCTTCCTTATGTTCAATAATAAGTTGAGGTTTCTCTGGTTCCCTATACAATTGCTGTATAGCACCTTGTACATTCAGTTCAGCGCTACATGAAATATTGCCGGTACTTGTTTGTGCAACACATGTATAAATACCAGCATCTTCTGGTTTAACATGTTGAAAGACAATTGCTAATGAATCTTCATCATCACCCATTAGAACTTTAAAACGTTCTTCTGGATCAAAATCAGATCCATTTTTCTTCCATGAGAATACAGATTTTTCACCTTGAGGAAGAATTTGACCACTTAATTCCCCAAATAAGTTTTTATCATCTAAAATATGTGAAAAAAAAAACAAGAAACAATAAAATAAATTCTATATGAAATGAGTTTTTTTTTATTTCTAAGAACAAATTGCTAAGAAAAATTAGATTCCTAGATAAAAGTAGAATATAGGGTCTACATATGATTATGAATCATTCAATTTCATTAAATTAAAAGAATGCATAGATATAATGAAATCTTGTTTGTTTGTTTTTTTATAAATATTTGCAAATATAAGCAAAATAATAGAGAAAATGTTGCACTGCAACATAATTAAAACAAACGGAAGTAAATAAATGCGTTCAAAAATTTTATAAAACAATTGAATCATCAATTTTTAATGTAAATTATGCTACTGTACGTTCCCTTTTTAATGGTATTAATTTCATGTTAATCTAAATAAATTTTTTCATTATTTATCGTATGCATGTATACATATGTACGGATGTTTATATTTATATATATATCAATATATATATTTTAAATGATCGTATATAAACATATGTATACATATAATTTATATTAAATACACTCTCTTCTAAGAAAGCTTTGACCGATTATTCTAATAATAGAATATTTTTATATATAAATTCGCACACATGAGATAAAAATTTTTTGGCATAAATAGATTTTAAATTTATTTTTCGAAATTTTAAACAATTAAAAATAAAAAATTAAAATTATATATTGATGATATTCATATATCATTTAATATTTTTATTATTAATTTAGTTCTTAGTTAGACTTTTGGGAATTCAAAGGTCTTAGAAATTTTTATAGTCAATTTAATTGTCAAAATTTGATTGGCACAATTCGAACTGAACGTTTAGATCGAATATTAAAATATATTATACATACCACAAACTGTTGCATCTGCTGAACATTCAGATTTTCCATGTTTATTAACAGCTTCACATGTATAATGACCGGCATCTTCTTTGTGTACTTGGAAAATTACCAATTCATAAAAGCCTAAATAGTCTTTATCGCGTATAATTTGCATTTGTTCGGTTGTTTCTTCAATTTCCTTTCCATCTTTTAAGCTAAAATTAAAATATAATAATAAAGAAAGTTTAGAAAATTTTTCGAAATTTATTTTTTATATTAATTTTAGTGTAATTACAATTTTAAGTTTAAAATATAAAAGTTTTAAAAAAACTTTAGAACAAAAGTCATATTAATCGATTGCTTCGTCGTAAGCTACGGACGCGAAACGAGCAAGTGTGTGAGCGTTTATATTTTAGAAAAATTCCAAACATATTGGTTTTAATAAAAGTGGCAATATGGAAGAGGGTATGGCCTTTGGTTATATGACCATTTAATTCCCCTACTCAAACTTTTGGAATTTTCATTTCTTTGTTACTTCGTAGTCATTATTTATAAATGTATTTGGTAAATTTTGAGTTTGCCATTTTTTCAATCTTCTAGTACAAAAGGCGGGGCCTACAACTGTGAAAATATTTTCCATAAAGAGAGAACAAGAGAGAATTCTGATGATTACAAATTACTAGGGCTACGCTATCGAAGCCTTGGTTTTCCTTTAGTTAAATATTATTAATTTAGAGTCGTCGAATAGTAGTAATTTGTCTTTTTTTTCGGAAGCCCATGTCCGGGAAACTATCAATATATTCTTTTTTTATTGAGATCATTTACTTTTAAATGTGATAATCATTAATCGATATACCAGATACCAAATTAGATGAAGATGTTATTTTATGTGCAGCATATGGAGCTATCAAATGGTTAAAAACTATTATAGATAGGAACAAGTTTAAAATAATTGTGTCTCAAAATTCTTAACTTCTTCATTATAACGGTAAATCCTTGAAAAAAGTTAAATTTTATTAAAGTCATTATCCCATGCATGGTAATTTCAAAATTATATATATATATATATGTATACAAATTATATATATATATATAGGTTTAGTGAACTGTTAATGGAAAAATAATTTCGCTGTCATCTGTTCACATTTATTTAATCTAAAATAAGTTACGACATCAACATTTTTAAAAATTGCATTTGTTTTTTTTTTTGATATTTTAAAAAAAAATGTTCAAAATTTTTTTTATTCTTTTTTTATAGCATGTGATCGCATAAATTTGTTTGTGTATAGATTGATGCTTAGATTTTATATTTGACATTTGGAAAAGAAATTTTGAAAAATATCAACAGGTGCCATTGATATTTCTTTAAATACTGGAAAATTTTTTATATTCCAAAATAAAATTAAAAAAAAAAATTGATAGAAATCGTTGCACCTGTTACTTTGAAGAGATTTTTTAAAAAATCGTGATATTCTGCTGTCAACTAACTTTAACATTTCAAAAAGTTATTCAAGAAGTTTTCAAAATTCTGTTTTAATATGATATTCTTATTTCGACATTTCAGTATATTATAAATCGTTTTAAATAGGACCAAGTGAATGAGAATCAACAGAAAAAACGAATACCAATTTTCATGCACAATACCCAAATTATCAGAATATCAGAATTGGAATACCTGAAAAGCATACTAACAACAGATGGTGGTACAAATATAGACATAGAACAAAGAATAGAAAAATCCACGACAATCAAGTATTCGTAAGCTCTGGTCAACATGGAAACTATCTCATTGCACATGGATCAAAAATTGAGTTTTTCAGCAATGTTTCAAAATTATAAGCTAAGAGATTTCGGTAATTATGTGGAAAAAGCCGATATAGGTCAAAATAAAGAAAAACTAGTGGAAATGGATTGGTGAAATTCTACACCATCTAATAACATCAGTAGCATGCCAAGCTCTAAAATGAAACCACCAAGGCACAAGAAATGTGGAAAGACCTAAGCCACCTGGGAGAGAACGATACAAAGAGAAAAGAAAACAATGTTTAGAGTTTTATTTTACTTTTTTCAAATTTGGAATTATAAAAATTAACAGCGATTTTATGATACACATTGCAATATTCAATTTAGAACAAGAAATAAATTGACATAATATTTATTCTTGCACTCGGTTATCATAAATTTGAAAGTTAATACGGCATTTTAAAATAATAACCTAATTATCATATTAACAAAATGTCACAAAGATCTCTGCTAATCAGATTTTTAAAACAAATCTGTATTTTAATTTTTTTTTTTGACATTTAACTGAAAAAAAATTTTAGTGATAAAAAAATATATATATACTAAAATACTTACAAAGAAATTCGTGGTTTTGGATCACCAACAACTTTTACCATAAATCTAAATTGTGAATTTTCGATCATTTCTGCATCTCTAAGAGAGATTAAGAAAAATGGTTCTAAATGATCTTCACCTTCTCTATGTACAGCATCGACATCTACATTAGAAAATTAGTAAAAAAATATTTATTAAAAAAAACACATGTTATTAAAATATTATGTACAATACAAGTACATTATCATTATATTTTATGATATTAGGATTCTGTTTTTAAGTTGTCAAAATTTAAATAAAATGAAAGCCAAAGCTTATTGTTTAAAATACACCGTTATTTCGAATTCCATTGTGGAATCTCATTGAAAAGTAAACTAAGTTCAATTTTTTATTTATTTAGAATTTCGTCGGATTTAAATTTTAATATGCAATGGCAACTTTTTTTTGAAGTTTCAAACCCTGATGTTTTGAAAGATCGAAAAATTTTGTACAATAAATGGCTGTTGCTTGTTACAAATTTAAAAAATAGTAAACAATTTTTTGAAGTAATAATTAAGGAAATATTAAAGTACAGTTTTGGATGTACGAAACAATTTAAATTAACTTAATTTTTTAAGTTAGTTGCCTATAAACGAATTTATATTTCATTTATTATTTTTATAAAACTTTAAGGGTGGAATTAAAATAAATATTTCTTTTGTAAATTTTTGACGTTTGTTTGACATTTTGCGGGTATTTGATGAAATTTAAAATAGAGGATGTAATTTTTATAATAAAATTTAATATATACCGTGACCGATGAACAATTGTGCTGAACAAGTTGTACTTTCAGCTCCTGACATAGCTTTAGCAGTGTATGTGCCAGCATCAGTTGTACTGTTAAAATAAAATAAAAAGAAAATTAAATATTAATTATATTAAATCTATTAAAAAATTCTAAAAATACTTTTAATTATTAGTTTAAATTCAATTAATAATTGAAAAACATTTTAAAAATAATTAAAATTATAGCTTATATAGAAATAATATTAGATACATTTACAGATGAATATATTTGATTTAAAAAGTCAACCAATTTTATTTTTATTGCCAAATAATTTCACTATAAATTATTCATATTTATATTTTTAATCGAATTTTTTTAGGTGGGTTAAAATTTTCTAAATATAATTTTTAAGAAAAAACAAGATAAATTTTGTTTTAACATTAATTCTAAAATTAAAAACAATTTATTAATTTGTTTTTATTTTTAATCATTAAATGTATATACATTCATTAGAATTTTTTTTCAATTAAATTATTTTTAATAAAAAAGAAATTTCAATTATTTAGAAATTTTTTTTTTCGTAGAAAAATGATATCAAAGAGATTTTAATGTTCAATTAAAAATATTTTATATATTCTAATTCCGTTTAAAATGAATGAATATGTATTAAAGATTGTGCAAATAAACACATTATATATATTTCAAACAAAAATATCTTCTAAAAATATGATCATAAAAATGACATTAAATAATTTAAAGAAAAAATTTTGAATACATTGTGTATGGGTACCCGAAAAAAAAAATTTATAAAATTTAAATTTCGTAAAAACTGTCAAACAATTTATGTATTTAAAATGCATAAACAGTTATTATATATAATTATTTACAATTGCAATTTATTAGTAATTACAATTTTTTACGAATATTTGTTATTTAAATAATTTTGAAAGAGTTGTAAATTAACTTAAAAATCTTGTTTTGAGCGTGAAAAAGGTATCTATATATATTTAAATATACATATATCGTATCATATAATATGACATAAAAACATATAGGTATCAATAATTTTGTGTTAGATTATAGATGGCAATAAATCAGACTTGAAACTAATCAATTACTTTCTGTAATTAATTACTTTTTTTGTAATTACCCCTAACTATAATAGTCATATGATGCCATATGAATTTTCGATAAAGATTCGATATGATTAAATATGGCACTGATTAGATTAGACGTTCAGTTCTTCAATCAGTTGTTTCAGTACTGAAAAAATGTGAAATAATTATGCTATCAGTTTTAACTGGCACTTTTTAAATATGACAGAAACTGAAAAATGTCATTTGTTATCTACAAGTGGAAATAAAAAATTAAATTTTTCAAATAAAAATCAAGCAATCCATATAAACAATACTTTTTCTACATAGGCTATCAGTTAAAAATGACTGATTCAATGAACGTCTGATAAGTGCCTTTATATAAAATAAGATTTTTACCCGTATTAACGGATAAAAATATTGAATTTTGTTTTGACATTTGGTGTTTAAGACAATGGCAAAGATATTTGAAACGAATGAAATCGAAAAAACTAAAAAAAAGTTAAAGCCATTTTATCTGATTTTTTTTTTGCAACAACAAAATATATGTAATTTCAGTTGATATTGGCTGATTCACTAAACGTCTAATCAGCGCCTATGATATACAAAATTATAACCCTGCAAATCATAAGCATAAAATGTCAATCATAAACATTTTATTATTAAAAATTTAGGTATTTTTACCTTTTTATGTTTGATTCTGAAATTTTTAAATTCTTTTTAATTTAAGTATTAGTTACTTTTGATTTCTTTTCAATTTAGTTTGCTTGTATGTATGATATCATATGATATGTACGCTTGGTTTCGTATGCCTATGACTTGACGAGTGATTTCTAAATGATAATGAATGATGATTATGACTATTATAGTTAGTTATATGAAATCTCATATAATCGTACAAAATCATATGATTTCATATGATATATATATATATATATCATGTATGACATATATGATTTGTTATTATATTTGTTTATATTTGTGTTAGATAGTAGATAGCTATAAATCAGATTTGAAACTAATCAATTACATTCTGTAATTAGTTACTTATTCAAATACAATTAAAAGTGATTTGTAATTTAAAATTACTTTTACTAATTTCCTACACTACTTAAGAGGATGGAAATGATTAAAAAAAAATTAAAAATATATTATTTGAATTAATTACCTGCAATTACGAACTTCAAGTCTATAAGTACTCATATCAAGTTCTTTTTGGAAAATACGATCAGCTAAACGATCATTCATTGGTTTATTATCCTTTAACCAAGATACAATATTGGGTTTTGTTGCAAATTGTATTTCAAAAATTGCATTCTCTCCACCTTTAAAAATTTTTATACAATTTATATTAAAAAAAAAAATAGTATGTTATTAGTAGATTAAGTGAATATAAATATTGTTACGTTAATACGTACATATATAAATATATAATATTTTACATTGTGCAATTAGTATATGTGTTCAAAATTACATTATATATTACTCATAAAAATTATTTAACATATATATATGTAAAATATTATTATGTGTATATGGAAATATAGCAAAAAAATATTTAACATTAAAAATCATAATTTTCAATTAAAAAAAAATTTTATATATTATTATAATATCTTTATATCTATTCTTATTTATTTAAATTCAGTGCAGTGAACATATAAATTAAACCGAAGGCGTTGCAATTAAAATTAAAAAATAAAAACAACAATTTGTTTGCAGCCAAAAATATAAACAAAAACGAAAAAATACATTCAGTTCAGCCCCAAAAAGTGCTTTAGTAATTTTATAAAAATTGATGATATGGGCAAACATTCAAATAAAAAAAATTTATTTTAAAAATATATTTTAATTTTTTTTTTTTTTTTTTAATTAATTATTTTATTTTTATATTATATATTTATGTTATATACATATATAGAAAGTTATAATTTATTGAACGTATTTTGCAGAGGCGGCATTAATTATTTTCTAATATATAAAAATATATTTTAATATATGTATTAATATTTGTATGTCAATTTGTAATTTGTATATGAATAATGTTTTAAAAAAGAAATTATTTTAGTTGTAAATTAAGTTTAAATTATTCAAAAATATATAAAATAAAAAAAAAATTTTGACGTTTTTGGTTATTTAATTTTATTTTTGTTAATTTTAAAAATAACATGTTATAATTTTGGCGCCTTTAACAAATTTTAATTAGAGTATTTTATATATTTTGTAATTTTTTTCAATGAAATTAGTAAGGGAATTTCGCCATGTCGCCATTTTGCCAATTTTTTTTTATTTTGCAATTGAATTATCTTAATTAATTTGGTATTAGTTTAGAACTGTTAAAGGAATTTCGAAAAAATATTGACTGGCTAACGAAGCAATTAATCAATATTGATTAAAGGAACTGTTAAAGCCTCAAACACGCAGAATGAGCGAATGAGCGATTCTTTTTATGTAAAATTTCAAACATGTGGGCAATTTTCAACTAATTAAGTGTTGTTTTAATAAATCACTTGTGGGCTTTCTGTGTGTCTGCTCTGAAGATGGGTAAAAAAATATTTTTCTAATTTTAAAATTTTTTTTGGAAACGTAAAATTCAATTTTATTTTTTATTTTTTTAAAGTTACTATATTTTGCAGAAATCCAAAGTTCCAGGCTGTCAAGCATAGGCATAATATTATTGTTTTTAATTATTTTCTAAATTTAAATTAAATAATTTACAATTATAAATTAATGAGATAAAATAATCAAAAAGTTTCAATTTCAATTTTTAAAATAAACTTAATATTATATCAATAGATACAATTTATTATTTTATTACAACATTATTTTATTAAATATCAAATTAATACTTTTTATTCACTTGTATTATCAGTATTGTAAAACATGAACAGACGGCACAATTTAGAATAAAGTTATTACACAAATTAAAATTTAAAAAATGGTTTCATGATATTTTGAAACTTTGTACAAAAATGTTTAAAACATAAAAAAAACTGGACAAAACATTTGTATAGAACCAGAAAACAATATTAATTTCTACAAAATGTAATATTAAACTTTTAATAAAGCTAAATGTTTAATAATATACGATATATATATGTTTATTATAATAATTAAATATAATTTTGTCAAAATATTTATAAGAATATATATAGTGAAAATATGGAATAAATAAATTATTAAAGAAATAAATAAACCGAGTAATAATGTCGGTATTAATATAATAATATTATAAATTAAAAAATTCCAATATTGACATTAAAAATGGATATGTTTTGCTTTTAAATTATTTGGTAAGGATTTCTTGGAATATGAATTAAAATTTAAATATAAATTTGTTTTATAATTTTCGTTTTATAATTTTAAAATGTAAAACATAATGCTTTGTATATTCAAATTTTTAAATTAGAAAATTACAATGCCTCTTATTTTTTTTATTATTTATAATTTTAAATTTTTATAGATGATTTCTATATAATTTTTCTTTTTGATCCAATTAATTTATTTCTTTCTAATGAAAATAAATTGATGAGTTCTTAAAAAAATATTTTATTATTTAAATAGATTTTATTAATTAAAAATTAATTAATTGTGATAAAAAATTAAATACCGTACATATATTGCATGCATTTTAACCATATACACCATTTGTTTTAAATCATGCAAATTAAAAGTATTTATAAGATTTATAATTAATAGATTATTAATAAATATTATTAATTAAAAATAATTTATTAATTTCTTATTTATAATTTTTTTATATCATTATTAAAAAAAAAGAGAGATTCATTCTAATCAAATTTAATTTTTAAAATATTAAATTATAAACATAATTGCATAGCTGCAGGCGCGCAACTTTCAAATGAATTATTTACTTTATTAAAGTCATAGAAAGAGAACTGTAATTTTTTTTTAAATTAATTAATTATAAAATAAAAATAAATTGCTTGTTTTTTTTTAATATCTTAGTAATAAAATCAATAATTAATAATTAAAATTTTAATATCTAACTGACATTGAAATAAAATCTTAAATTTTTTTTAAATATTAAAATCGAATTTAATTTTTGATTCATTTTAATTCTATTGAAGAGCAACCTACGTACAATTATTAACATAATATGAATATTGTACATAATATAATTTTGTTATACCTATATAAAATTGAGTACATAAATATATAATATTTTCAAAAAAAAAAAAAACATTTTATTTCTATTTTAACATATATTCATAAAAATTTAATTTTATCTCATTAATTTATTTTTGGCAAGTTAAAAAAAAATCTGTTCTGTATTTATGTAAAATATTTTGTGTTGATTTTCCATTGGTTTTTTTTTCTTGTACAAATATATATATTTTTATACATATACATATATATATATTTACATTTTGTATATAAATGTATTTACATTTAAAAATTATTTAATTATTTCAAGTCAAATAGATTAAAAAAAAAAGAAAACTTTTTTCTTAATTTCAAACATGATTTTTTACATGAAAAATATTTTACAAACATTTTTACAATTTACAAAATTTTTTTTGTTTTTTACAAAAAATTGTGTTGCTTAATTAAATTTTTTATTTGTTTTTTATTTATTTTGACATGTATATTTTTTTTTATGTGTATGTTATGTTTTGTATTTATGTTTTTTTACCGTTAGACGAAAATGAAAATATACTTACATTCAACATGTAAACTTTTTAAAGTTTTAACAATAACAGGCTTCTCATATGTTTTTGATGTTGTTGTTGAACCAACACCTGTTGTTAATTTATTACTATCCATACGTGATGTTGAACGTGAACGTTCACTTACAGTTGAATATAAATCGTCGTTTAATGCTGTAGTATTATTATTATATGATTTATTGTTTTCTTCTGAATATAATGATGATTTTTTTTTATTATCATATAATGATGAACTTTCGTATTTTGATGAGTATTTACTACTACTGTAACGATCAGAATCAATAGCAGCAGAGTCAAGAGCAGATGAGTATTTACTACTATAACGATCAGAATCAATAGCAGCAGATGATGATAGGGAATCGTAAGCACTACGACTACTACGACGTTCAGTACCCAATAAACTACTACTATTTGTATAACTATCAGTACCATATGATTTACTATAGCGATCTGTTGCAGATGTTCCTAGTGCACTACTGTAACGGTCAGATGTAGTACCGGCGGTTGAACTATAACGGTCAGATGAACCGCCGGTAGAACTATAACGTTCTGATCTACGTGAACCTATAGAACTACTATAACGGTCCGTATCAGTAGTACCTAGAGCTATAATTGGAAATGAGTAAAACACAAATATACATATACATAAATGACAATTAATTTCGAAAGGGTATTTTTAAAGGATATATACAGGTAAGTTATTAATTAAAATTAAAATGTTTATTATATATATGATAAAATGATAATATTATACAAAATAAATTATTTACAAATGATATTTTGTTTTTATTTTATTTTTATTGTATTGTTTTATATTTTATTTTATTTTATATATTCTCTAATATTAAAAAAAAAAAAACAAAAATAGAGAAAATTCTAGAAAAATTAAATAGTAGAAAAATTTCTTTAAATTATTTCTAACTTAAATCCATTTTACAATATCAGTTTTCATTTGATGGAATCAAAACACGACTCAAAAGTAAGAACATATGAGATTTTTAGTTTTAGAAAAGGTATAGATTCATTTAACACTTGAAAATAAATACCTTTTGATTTGTACAAATTTTTGCAAAATACAGATTACTCGCACATAATCACACTGTGTAAATTCGCCTTTACTGTATTAATGTCAAATCATGTGTATCTTACGTTTACAGCTTTACCGCATATTTTACAATTACGTTCCCTTGAACCAGAAAACAAACTTTGAGTAGTTGTGATCATTTATGATGTAAAAGATTTTTTAATGAATTTTTGATTTAACTTTCAAACTTATTACAATAACAAGTTTATTCAAGACAAAAAAAATCCAGGACAAAACTGAGTTGATCATATGTGAACACATACAATTATGTTAAATATAGTGTGTGACATAATTGATATAGAATTGCAGTAATACAATAATTTGTTTCTCTGATATGTATTTATGAAAAATTTTACATCAAATATTTTAAATATTTATATTTATTTAATTAAATAAATAACAATTCAAAAATCTGTAAATAATTAATATTAATTATTTTATGACATTAATAATATTATCTTAGCGAAAACGTCAAAATTCAAAAATGACAATTCGCCACAAATGAACTTTAACGTATACAACGCAACGGACACATATTGTGTTGGACTTTTTAATATTTATAAAATTTTTCTACTATTTAATTTTTAAACTTTTTATATAATATTAAATGTAATATTAATACAAAATTATTATGGAAATACAATTTTGTTTATTATAGGCGTTTTTTTTTTAATCTAAGTAGAGCATGAACTGTCAAAAAAGAATCGTAATTTTTTTTGAGCTCTGAGCGCGCAGAGCTTGTGATTCGTGTTTTTTTTTAATAAGAGCGCGCTCAGAGCGTGCTATACGTGCACAGTGGAAATATATCGAGCACGGCTGAGCAAAATAAAATACAAAGACATTTTGACGTTTGTTTAAGATTTTAAAAACTCAGATCTGTGCTCTGATTTAAAAAAAAAAAAAACGCCTTATGAGTTAAATTATTTATAAATGAGTTTGTATTCAAATTTCTTTATGACATTTGGATTGATTTTTTTCAAATAAATATTTTAATTTTGTTGTTTGATTTTTATATTTGTATACATATATGTAGATACTATTAATGCAAAATTATTGTAAATAAGTTATGAAATATATTACAAAAAGTGTAATTTAAATTTAATTAAAAATTTTAAGTAAGAAATAAAATAAAATTTATTTACAATATATTTATTAAAACAAAAAAATGATTTTAAGAAAGAAAATTTAAAAAAAAAAAGAATGTAGAAAATATTTGTTCTAAAAAATTTTTCAAAAAAGTTTGTATATAATGTATTTGTATATATATATGATCATGTATATATAATCTTCAAAAAAAAATGTTTATTTTTCTTAAAAATACAAAAATTTGTTTGTAAAAATTATTTTAAAAATTTAAAAAATTTTTATTTTAAAAATACAACATCATAATTAATAAAAATTATTAAAATTTTAAAATTGAAATATTGAGTTAAAAGTGTAATGAATACATAGAATATAAATGTGAAATATAGAGTGCGTGACTTAATTGATATAGAATTGTTTATTTTGGAAATGATGAAATTTTATCATTGGGTTTAAATGAAGGGAAATTTAAGAAAAAAAAAATATTTAAGGAATTTTGTTTTAAGGTATTCAATATTACACTCAACTAAAGTATTCGATATAAATACTTTATAAATATGTTAAAACTTACATATGTTATACATTTATTACATTTATATATCACCTATAAATCAACTTCATTCTTTAAATGACAAATACAACCATTTTATATTGTTGATTATAAAATCATTTTACTTTTAAGGGTTGCCGATCGTAGTAAAACATTATTACAAACATGGAGTAACGAAAACTTATATTTATTTCTTAATTTCAATTTTTGTCGATATTTGAAACGGAATAATACTCTCATTATATACTTAAGTTCATCAATCCTTTTCTAATAAATAATTATGATATTTTGTTTTTTTTTAATAATTATTATTTATAATTTAATGTATCCATTTTTATTTTTTAACTGAAGACACTTTTACTTTAAGTGCAATCTTTTTTACTTTAAGAGAATATTTTTTACTTAAGTATGTAGTTTACTTTACTTTAAGTAAAGAATTTTTAATTTTAAAGAAAAACTAAAGAATTGAAGATCGTTTTATTTAAAAAAATTATTTTTTTATTTAAAGTGAAATCTTTTTTACTTTAAGAGAATTTATTTTAACCGTAAGTTAAGCCTTTTGTTTTTTAATTGAAGATTCTTCTCTTCAGAAACTTAGGTAATACATATAGTAGATATCCTTAGGCTTCAGTTAACGTAAATGTTTTTTTTTTTAAGTAAAAAAAGTGCACTTAAAGTAAAAAGTATTCTCTTTAATTAAAAAATTTATTACTTAAGATATTAAATGTCTTTTGTTTAAGTAAAAATAGAATACATTTTATTAATAAATAACAATTTTATAAATATTATATTAATAAAAATGATGCTTTTTGTTTTAAATTTTGAAGATTTTAACAAAAAAAAAAAAAAAACTTACTCGAACGCTGTTGTCTTCGCGACGATGATCTTGAATAACTTGAATATTCATCCATGATATTCAAACGGCTATCCAAATGATGTTGATAATATTGTAAATCTTGTTCCTCGTCAACGTCACTTAAATCAGGTATTTCGATTATTTCAAATGATCTTGGCTTTCTTGGTACTATAGGTGTTATAATACGTGAAAAATCTTTATTTTTAACTTTTTTAACAGTATCATCAGTAAATTTAATTGAATCATCTGATTTTATTAATGTTGTTTTAATAGAGCGTATTTTTTGTCTAGCATTACGTAGCGTATTATCAGAACGATCATATTCATAATTACCAGCTAAAAAAGCTCTTGTTTTACGTTCTAAATTTTCAGTATGTACAAAAACTTTTTTTATCATTGGAGTTGGTGGTGGAGATGGTGGATATCGCATTTTAAGGAGTAATATTTCAAAGGAACTTTCATATTCAATTTTTGGAAGTGGTTGAAACCAACCTGGCATATGTATTAAATGAGGATGTTTTGTGGTAGTGGTAGATGATTGTAATTTCATTATATCATCTTTATTTAAATATCTATTTGTAGCCATTTTTTATACAGCAGCAGCAGCAGCGTATTATGCAGCGTTGCTATTTTATTTTATTTAAATTTTTTTTTCTGGTTTTTTTTTTTTTTTTAATTTTTTTTTTTTTTGCTTATTATTAATTATATTATTTAATATATTTTAATTTTAATTTAATTTTATTAATTTTGTATAAAAAGTTTATTTTTTGTTTTAGTTATATATTAGTATTTTTATTTTATTTTTTTAATATAATTTTTTTTTATTTTGTTAATTTTTCTGCACACTTAAATAATTTAAAGTAAAGTTGTTAAGCGCTGCGTAAATATATAATATTTTGATATATAAATATACGTATATATATATAAAATAGAAAGTTGTGCAAAAGCTGATAGTTTTGTAAGTTTACAGATATATTATAAAAATACAAAAAAAAAAAAAGAAAGAAAGAGATAGAAGAAAAGGTTAAATCTAAAACTAAAAGTTTGAAAAAATATTAAAAAAAATATATATTTATATTAAAATTACAAAAAAAATTTATAAATATATATCTATAAATATTAAATATATAATATATATGAAAAAATAAATCAAAAATCGGCATTTATGTTGCAAGACATGTGGTAATTAGTAGCATTCCTTGAATAACACACCAAGAGACTTTATATATATATATAGCTAAAGCTAAATAATTATTTTACTTGTATAAAAAAAAATCTATAAAAATTAATTCATAAAATAAATATATATATAAAATTAAAAAAAATTATTCTAATATTAAGGAAATTAAAGCATAATTTTATAAAATATGTTTTTTTTTTGATAAAAATATTATTTTATAATTAAAAAATTTTTATTTATATCTTACCACGATGCAAGAAAAATTATTTATTTCTATTATTACTGTAATTTTTAATTTAATCCCAAAAAATTAACAAGTATTTTGCATAATAATAATTGAATTGTATTGCCCGTAAGATGATGTACTGAGGGTGACCCAATGTACTCGATGTTGTCTGTTGGATAAATATTTAAAATTTTTTATTAGAATTAAAAACATTTATATATTTATTTTTTTTTTAAATTAAAAAATCTAGCAAAAAATATAATAAATAATTAATATAAACATAGATTAATATTCATTTGTAGATATTTGACATGAAGCGCGAAAAAAGGCTTCGAAAAATTTTGTACAGAGGATTTTATTTAACGGTTTCTGACATAAAGTAATTTGGAGTTTTTCATACTACTATCGAAAGGACACAAGATGCGAAGGTACTACTGGATTTGGAAATAGATGAGTACCACCAAAATTATTATTTCGTTTTTAGTTAGCAGAGCTTACGTTTGTGTTTTGCTTAGTAATGTCAAAATACTTTTTGACATCTCTATAAAAGTCTATAATTCAAGAAACATAAAATAAGTAGTCGTTCATCTGTCAATAGATTTTAGTGATGTCAAAAAACGGATTTTAGACTTTTAGAGATGTCAAAAAGTGCCCATACCGTAGGTATCAGTCTAGGAACCCATACTCTTAGAAGGTTTGTGTGACATTTTTTACATTTTTTACAAAAATTTTATGCAGTTTTTTGACAGTTTTATCGTCTATTTTGATTATTATATAAAATTTATAGTTTTTGGTCTATTCTTTTAAACTTTAAAGTCAACATATAACAAATAAAATACTGAGAGGAATAACAGTTGTTAAAAGAAAAATATATATAAAACCGATGTAATTGCTTAGTTCGTTTATATAATAGAAATGTTAAAATTTAAGAACTTTTCTAATTTTTTGTAATTAGTTATAAATTCCGCTTTTGTGAACTAGGTATAGGTGAACATTTGCCATAGCCATTTCTTGTCTTGTCAACCATTTTAACAAACCTTACTTTAATAAACCTTAGTGATTTTTTTGACGTTTTAACATTTCAAAATTTCGGTTGACATTTTCTTATAAAATTTGTTAAATTTTGAGTATCCTAAGAAAATATCAACTTTTTGAACAATCTCATTATGAACGATAAAGCACAATTTCTTTTAAATTAACAGAATTAACAGAACTGCGATTTTGATTCACTGACATCCTCTATTATTCACTGTTTGGTGTGAAATTATGGCTGATAGAGTTGATCCAAAACTTAATTAACGGTTTCTGAATGTTTAGTTTTTTTTTTGGAAAATGCTTATTTCGCGTGGCCAGCCGGTTACCCAGATTTGGCGGTTTTGCACATAAACTGTGCAATGTAATGTAAAATTTTTTAAAAAGAGCCATTAACTGTCAACAGAAAATGGAAACTATTGAAAGGATATAATGTTTCACTCTTTAAAAAAAAATTTAAAAATTTATACTTTCATTTTAGAAATAAAATAAAATAAAGGACTGACTTTAAAAATAAAAAAATTATTAGCATTTAAAATCTTTCAGTTCAAATTGGTCACAGCTACTAAAAATTATTTTTATGTATAAAGAATAAAGTTAGTTGTAATTTGGTTCAGTTGTATTCAAATATTCGAGACTATTAATATTATATGAAATGAAATATTTTTATATTAAATAAAGTTTTTTTTAAGTACTTACTGAAATATTATAATATTATTTGTAAACATAAATCTCATTTATTTATGTTAAAAATTTTCAATGGTCATTAGCCATTACGGTAAAATCCTTGAACTTTTAAAAAAAAAAACAACTTAACATACGCTAATCAAGTGCATATAGAATGTTATAAAAAATAAACATTTCCGTATAAACAAAAATTCACATTAATTACATAATATAATTAAAAATATTTTAAATACTACAAATTACAGGTTAACAAAATAAAATTTGGTATGAAATGATATTTCAAAAAAAAAAAAAGAAAAAAAACCAAAAAAAATTTGAAATCTTGAAAGTTTTTTTTATAAACACTGTCAATTTTATTTCAAAAGTTTTAAATTTCCATTACAAATTAAAAAAAAAACAAAAAATTTGCTTTTCATCAAAATGATCACGAAATTAAACAAAAAAGAAAAACAAAAATTTTGCAAAAAAAAAAAAACAGCATAGAAAAATGAAAATTTTTTCTAAAAATAACAAAATTTTTTTTTTTTTTAATTTTAGAGAAAATTTTTATTTTTTCACCATTCTATTTTAGAGATTTTAAAATTGTGGTAATAATTTGTTGTTTATATGAGTATTTTTCCAACTTTGTTTTTTTTTGGTTTAATTTTTAATATTATGACGTCATAGTTTTACTTGTTGATTTTTCCTAATTTTTTTTTTTTGGTTTTTCTTTTATATAAAAGAAAATTTTGTCTCTTTTGGTATTTTTATATATTCTTTGGTAGACAAAACAGGTGTGCTGTGCTGCTGTAATGTGTAACGTGTTTGGCATAATTTTTTATATTTTTTTTTTTGTATGTTTGTTTTTTTTTTTGAGTGATTTCTTTTGTTGCGAGTGTATAGATACTCTTGTTATTTGAGAACTTGAGAAGTTTTCTTCTTAATACAAAATTAAAATTCAATTTTTCAGTCTTGTGGTTGTTTGTTTAGTCGCAGTCATTTTTCAATTTTTTTTTGTTACAAAAGTACAACATGATTGATTATATTTTAATTAGATGGTTTTAAAAATTTATGAAAATTTAATACTATAAGATTGATTTTCGGAAGTGTGTTTCCGATTCCCACACAGGTTACAAATTTAATTTATAATATAAACAAATTAAATAATACTATATAACTTATATAAATTAATAGAAATTATGAAATGCATAACAGATCACAAGGTCTAGATGTAAGGATAGTATGTTATCTTCTATCGAAAGTAATAACAAGATTGATTTTTACGTTTTTAATAATGTTTTCCGACTTTCATTCAACTTATAAAAATCGACATTTGTTTACATTTTGGAAGTATAATTTAAAGTTGGAAGCATAATTTAAAGTGCGATTGCAATTACAACAAAAAAAAAAGCAAACCGAAACATCGACATGCTTTCATAATCATAATATTATAAACGCAGTTAATGTCCCAATTTGACGTTTTGATGTGTTTTAATATAACGTCAAATTTTTTTAAAAAGAAATAGATATTTAAGCCGCGGCTTATGTTTTTTATGTGTCAAATAATTACTTTTGATTCGTTAAAAATGTCAAATAACTACTATTATGGTAGACTAACTTTGGTTATGTCATTAAATCCACCTGGAGTTAACAGATTTTAATTTTTAATTTATCTTTAAAACTTTTAAATGGTTTCTTAAAACCATTTAATTACACACAATATATTTTATTTTTTTTAGCTACAATTAAAATAATGTAAATGCACCGACCGTATGCTCAGCTAAATACCTAGGAATGACACTAGATGTCAAGCTAAAATGTAAAGAACATATTAAAAAGAAAAAAATATAAAACTAGATAATAAATATACAGAGCAAAATAAATAATATTACTTATAAATTGATAGAAAGTATGGAAAGTGGGTGCACAACGAACCGCAAGGCCTACATGTTAAGAGGACCTATATAAAAACAACAACAATAAATATACAGAAAATTAATGGCTTCTAAGCCGTAAGTCTAAATTGTCAATTTATAATAAAGTATTAATTTACAATGAAGTTAAAAAACCTTATTGTTGAATGGAATTTGACTTTGGGGTTGTGCCAAACAAAAGTATGTGAGCAAAATTCAAGACTTTCAAAATAAAATTTAAAGCAATATAGTTAATATAAAAATTATTTCTAAAAAATATCAAACATGTCTAAAAAGACACATAAGTGCTAAAGCAATCCTTATTTTCGAAAATAGGTTTGTAGATCTTATTTTTATATTTAAATTATTTAATCTATTAAATTAATTAAAGATCTAAAGAAAGAAGAACTTTTTTGTTGCTTCATTCATTTTAGAGACGTACCTCTTCCTCAAATAATACTAAAAGAATTAGATATACTATAAAGAAATTAATAACTTGTAATTTTGAGATAATATCTGTTCGCATATATTGCCTTTACTACTCTTAAAATAATTTTAAGTTTCGCTGAAACTGTAGAAAAAATAGATTCTAAAATTAGAGTTAAAATTTTTTTATTTTTAAAATTACACAAAAATTGGAATTTTATTTACAATTATTTTTAACTTTTGTATTCTAGAAAAATTTTTAGTTTATTTTGAAATTGTCTTCAAATATGTCAAAATTTAAGATATTTTTGTAGGTGGTGAATTTTTTGAAGGAACTAAATGCATTTACTAAAATATATACTAATATAAATTATTCTAATTTTATATAAAATTGCTTAACATATCAATTATTTGCCAGAATTTCTAAAAATTTTTATAAGAATTTTAATGATTAAATTAATTTAACATCATAAACTTGTAAGATCATCGTATTTTATTGAAATTTCAATACTTTGAGTCTTCAAAATTATATTCGAAATTCAAAATAACAATATAAAGCGCCATAATTTTTTTTAAACAATTTAAGAATAATTATTCAATTAAATAAATTACTATTACAAAAAACCAAAAAAAAATATATTTTTAATGAATTCATTAAACATTTTGTATAGGCATATATTAAAATTTTGTATTTAAACAATATGAAAAATTAACAAAAATAAAAATCAATTTAAAATAAAAAATATCTGTTTTAAAATATTTGAATTAATGCCAAAATTCTTTTAATTTCGCATTATCGGTTTTTGTTTGACAAGTAAAGGACATTTTCAAATAACTTTTTAAACGCAAATCGAACAAAATAATAATAAAAAACAATGAATGAAAAGTTTTGTTAAGTGTGAAAAACTTTTTACCCACACTTTATATTGATTAGTTGCAAGAATTTTTCAAATTTAAAAAAAACCCAAAAAAACAAAATAATTTAACAAAATTAATTGGCAATATGTTATTTAAAAAAAAATAAAAAAATATTATTTTGAATTTTTCACTAAAAAATTGTAAAAACTATCTATTAACAAATTGGGGGATCAAATTATAATCAAATATTAAAAGAAATTTCAAAAATAATATATATATGTTATGTATACATATCCAAAATAGTTTTTACTTTCAAATCAAGGACCTTCTTTCTTTAAGAAAGTTAAAAAGCTGAAACATATACAATTTAAATCTTAACCAAACTATTAAGTCAAATAATCTCCTAAAGCTGTAACGATTCTCAATGAATTTCTAATCAAACAGAATGAGGCAGAAAAATGTATGATCTGCTGAGTTCATATACTTAATTTCTCTGTTTTAAATTAAATGGGATTAGCTGAAGATATTTGACGGGATTTAATTAAATGGGATTAGCTGAATATATTTTGAGTTTTAATAAATTTTTTAAAAAGCCATGTGGAAAACGAGCGGCAAAAACACAATATAATTTAAAGCTCCATGCAAATCTCATTTAAATTTTAGAATATAACTTTCATCGACTTCTAAAACTATAACTAAGAATTAGTTATTAAAATGCAATAACCTTAACTTTTACACTAATCAATTTTAAAAATTAAAAAAATTGCAATTTTAAAAAAATTAATTTAAAATTTAATAAAAACTACAATGTTATCAACTTTTAACACATACCAAAACCACACTATAAACAAAATTTATTTTTGGCCTTAAATTCGCCAACACATTTTTAATAGAAGTAAATATTGAAAAAAGTAAAGAAAAATCAGATTAAAGAAATAATTTACAAAAAAAAAAACTAAATCCTTCCTAATATATTTAATTAAAATTTAAATTTTGGAGAAAAAAAAAGATTTGAAAAATTTTCAATATGTCATTGCCATTTTTCCCCCATGAAAATAAAATTTACCGTTTGGAAATGGTAAACCACACACACACACACAAAATGCATAGGAGGTCATGTAGTAATAATATAATCAAACAAATCCTAAAAATAAAAATATTAAAAACAAAAATTACTTTATGATGAGTCGAACTTTAAATTAATAGAAAAGTACGTTGGCGTGTTTGTTGTTTTTATACATATGACTATTCATAATAAACATAATGGAATAAATAAATATTATATATATATATATATATATATACAGGGTGGCGCAAAACAACCGATATGGTTGGAATGTTTAATAACTTTTTAAATTTATTAATATTTTTTATTTTTATTTTGTGAAGAAAACTTGGGGATTTGGAAATGGAACAGTACAGCGACAACACAACAGAACAGTGATCAACAATTACGAAAAGTTATGAAAAATATAAAAAATCTAAGACGTTTCTACATGTTATACAGGGTGGAGCAAAACGACCAATATGGTTAGAATGTTTAATAACTTTTTAAATTTATTTATATTTTTTATTTTTATTTCAGAATTTTGGGAAGAAAACTTGGGGAATTAAAAATAGAACAGTACACAACTGAACAGCGATCAAAAATTACGAAAAGTTATGGAAAATTTACTGAAAAGAGCACGAATGTGCGAAGCCGAAAATGGTCACCACTTCCGGGATATATTTTTTCATACTTAAGTTGAAAATATTCCCATTAATATATACTATATAACAAAAAAATAATAAAAATAATTAACCATTAAATAAAAAAGTTATTAAACATTTAAACCATATCGGTCGTTTTGCGCCACCCTGTATAAATAAATTTAAATTGGTATATATGATGATATTTAAGTCATTAAAACAAAATGTAAAATATATTCTACGTACAGATTTAGATTTAAATTATATTAATTTTGATTTATTATTACATTAAAATTTAAATGTATTAAATACCATAATATCACAGATGAATGGCAACTTAAAAACTCTTCTACAAATAAATTACAAGTATATTTGAATATAAGTTCACATCAGAAAATTTGAAAATAACAGATGGCCTAGGCCCGATCAAAATATAAAATTAGCAACTATACTAACAATGCCTATAGGCAAGAAACTATTCTCTGTCAAATAAAGAAAATAAATGGGTGAGCCAATGTAATTCCAAGTTTTAGAGATAGTAATTTCAAGCCAAGAAAAAAGGTATCTGCCAAATAGGTATCATATGTGAAAAACCAGTTATAATGATAGCTAAAGAAATAGTAGACAACGCAAAGGTTCGACAATTTAAGCAATAGAGAGTGAAATTAAAACGGAAAGAGATCCGGAGAAAATTAATAAATATTTATACAGGCAGCCAGAATAGGTACGGCTCCTATCACAAACAGTTCTCCACGTCCTGTGCCAATGCGAAGTATTTTTGAGGGTCAGATTTAGAAAGAAAGAAAGATAGTTTATTTCATTGGCTGAATCGATTGACTCATGTGGCTCCGAGAGCAGAGGTCCATCCACAACAACAATTTCAAAATTTTGTTTTTAATTAATTTGCAAAATGATCATCTGATCCTGGTCCTGATCTAGGACAGATTTTTTTTTTTTATTAATTCGTTTCGGGACAACAACATTTTTAGGGTTTTCGGTTCTCCTGTTAAAAAAATAACGATTAAGAAAACCTAGGCGTCCAGAAAAAAAATTAAATTAATATGTTATAATAATAGATTAAAAATATATTTAAATATGCATAAGGTCAAAAATTATATTTTGCCAAGAACATTTTGTAGAACTAGAATCTTTTTTTAAATTTTATTTCACACTATTTGTTTAATTTATTTTTTTAAGTTATGTGATAAATTCAGAAACAAGTTCAAAATTCTTCACTTTTTATTTAAAAAACAAAATAAAATGTTTTTAATTTTTTTTACTTTCATTCTAAAAAAAAAAATTTATTGTTTATATTTCAAAAAAAAATAATTAAATATTATGTTTTTTTTTGTTTTTCAAATTTATGTTTTAAATATCTTAAACTTATGGACTAAATGTTAAATAATATTTTAAAAATCATTTTCTTTTCATATTTTTATTGTTGTTTCATCGAAGCATGTAAGCGTGTGAACTCTATTTTTTTTTAATTGCTTTTTAGAATATTTTGTGAAATAATTTTGTCTGTCTGTTCGTCTTGGTGTTTATAAAACTTCTATTCAACATTTGAAACAAAGTAATTAAATTTTTACTACGAATAGGTGTCGTAAAAAAATGAATTTTGTGTACCCTTAATATGTGTTTTATGTAGTCTCTTTTATATATTACCTGTTACAAAGCTACAGTTCCGGCAAAGTTTGAAATATCTCTATTCAAACTCGAATTTCAAAAGAAATTCTTTAAAGTGCACCTTCAACGTGGAAAAGTCAAACTGCAGTTAGCGGTTTCTATAAACTTTATAAATATATGCACATTTTATATAAAAAGTATTCTTATAACGTTATTTAAATTTACCGTTATACGAAACACAACTTTTTCAAAATTTTTAACCCCTTATATATTCCTTAAGATTTCAGTTACAAAACTTGAAAATTTGGTATAAGTTAGTCCTTAAAAACATATTTTTGATTCACTTGTCGTATAGGATCTCCACAGGATCAAAACTTATTTCCGTTATTTTTAAACACCTTTCATTTGAATAAGTATCCAAATTTTTTTTAATTAATATAGAAAATTTAAAGCTCTGACATTATATTTCAACATGTGTTAACTTTTTTTTTTTAATTTTAAAAATAAACTTCCTTAAAATTAAAAAAAGTGTCTTCTATAATTTTTGATTATAAAAACCCTATGCTTATTCAAAAATACATAGTATTTTTAAATTACTTGTTTAAATTTTATTTTAAATAATTTTAATATTTCATTAAAATATATTTCTTAGGTACATAAACTTTTGTTATTTGATATTTTCAAAGAAAAACAATTTAAAATAAAATTTTATAAATTTTGTGAAAGCGCATTAAAACGCATAAAACCTAAGTCAAACAAAAATTACGAGTTCAAGGTCAGTTTTATGAATTCAAAACAGTAAATGTTTCAATTAATAGAAATTCGAAATAATATCTTAATAAGTCTGGCATTTGCTTTCGATTTCGAGTATTGACCATCGTAAGATTACTTTATATTATACTTTAAATGATATTGCTCTAGTGTTTACTTTATTAAATAATGAGCGAGTCAGATTTTTTTAAATGTTAATTCAATATCGAATAAAAGCAGGAAAAATTTACATATTGCACTTAATTAGTATTTTAAATACAGGGTGGGCCAAAAGTCACCATGGGGTTTAAAAATTTAATAACTTTTTCGTTTATGTATTTTTTTTTAAACTTTTTTTTTCAGATTTTGTTAATCCAAGCTTTTTATACCAACATGCTAAATTACACCAACGAGCAATGGACTAAAGTATAATTTCCCATTCAATTTTACTGATTTTTTTTACAAAATTACTGAAGAATTTAATTATGAGTATTGAAGCATATTTCCATTGTAATGAATCTGAATAAGCGAAATATGTGATATCCCAGAGTTGTTTAGCATCAACAATTACACTCACTTAAATGTACAACATGATGTGGGGTGGTATCACAAAGGGTATCTTTAGAAATAAAGTTGATAAAGCTGTGAAAGTAAATGGGGACAAGTATTGTACTATGATTAATAATTTGATGCGCCCTGCAGCTTCCTATAATTCGTTCCAACAGTATGGAGCAACATCACAAACAGTTCGTGTCATAATTACTCTTCTAAGTGATATTTTTTATTTATTGACCAAATTATATCAAGAAATTCAGAATTCATTTTTAACAGCGCCAGATTATTTATCTCAAAGAACAAGTATATATGAACAAGTCTGAAACTATAGAGTAGCTAAAGCACAATATTAAAAATATGAATAGGATAAAAGAGTCTGATACATTACGAAATACTAGAGAATTCTCAGCTCATCATTCCTACTATTTTATCTAAAAAGTTACAGAAATGTTATTTTGTTTTATTTTAAACCAAAAGGGAATATGAAGGTAATAAGGAAATTGCACACTTCTAATTTGCTTTATTTATATAAAATGTGGAAATATGCACGCAACACTTCTATTTAATTTTTTTATTATTTATCTAATATAAATAAATATTACAAAAGATATGTGTAATAATTTCAAATATCTTATATAAATATGACAAACTTTTCCCAATTTATTAATAAAAAACAAAATAGGAGCGCCACGAAATCCCGAAAAACAAATCCCAAATGCCAAGATCCCAAATTAAATAAAAATCCCAAATTCCAAAATCCCAAATTTCAAAATTCCAAATTACAAAATCTCAAAATACCAAAATTCCAATTTTTAGTAATTTATAAAATCAAGGTTATTTAAATCAAGGTTTTAGATCTTTTTCCAGAATGTTTATATATGTATGTGTATGTATATGTGAGATTTTGAATCAGATAGGATTTTAGAGTAGCTTACAAAATCATAGTTATGCGCCTTTTACAAAATGTGTATATATATATATATGTGCTTATGCATAACAGTTTATGCAAGATTCTGAATTAGGAGGAAATTTGGAGTTGAATTTAAAAGTAATTAATCGCTGTTTATGGGAGATTCTGAGTTAGTAGAGATTTTAAAGTTGGTTAAAAAATCAGGGTTTCAATAATTTGTTTAGCGGGAGTTTGGGGCGGCAGCCCCACTATTGGGAATTTTATAGTTGGTTACAAAACGATAAATGATAACGATAGTTTGGGAATTTGGGTTTTTGGGATTTGGGATTTTGGAATTTTGAATTTCGGGATTTTGTGTTTGGGATTTTGTATTTGGGATTTCGTACCCCACCTCTCAATTTGTAATAATTAATATAATTTGAATAATTTATATACAACCTAATTTATTTATAAATCAAATCAGAAAAAAATAATAATCATTAAGTAATTCTAAAAAATTTTCTTGAACTAATTCTGATCATTTTGATCGTTATATGATGTTTTGAATTATTCATTTTTTTTTTTTATAATTTAGATAAATTTTTTATTGAATCAGAAATTAGACAGGATGTTTATTATAAATATTTTAAACAAATTATAAATACTATACATATTTGAATAATTATCAATTTTTGTTAATTATTATTTACAAACGGTTGATTACCCAGCAGTAGTTATTACAAGATTATGAATATCCAAAATGTTTCAAAAAAATTATATATATATAGATGTATCAACATATTTCTTATTATTTTATATAAAAATATAATTTTTATTATATATAATATTATTACAATATATACAATTTCGCGTAATTTTTTCAGATATGAATTAACCGAGGTTTGGGTTTGGGAGCTTCTCTTTGAAAGGTCGGTAACCTTTTACATATTATATACGAAATTGGTTTTATAAGTACTATTTGACGTTTAAATAATTCGATTTAATTAGATTAGCAAGATTGAATTTAATTGAATTTGAAAGATTAATCATAAAATGCAGATATTTAATTAAAATTATTAATAATTATTTAAAAATTTAAAATGGAGTCTGCTATAGGGTGCAATTAATTTCATTATGAAAATTTCTAAAAATTGTGTTGTGCGTACACAGTACACAGATTAATAGAAAATAATGCCGGCTTTTTTAAAGTGTTTTAAAGTGTTAAAGTAGCATTGAAATATAGCGGGGGACATGTTATATTCTTATTTGATTAGATACGAATAAAAGGTATTCTTATTATTTGAATTGATCTGAATAAATTTTATACATTTAATTTCAACATGACAAGTGCAGGAACCTGTTAGATTTTCAATAAATAAAATTCTAGTTGTTATATATTGTGTTGATTTAATATTTGAAATAATATAACTATTTAATTAAATTATTTGTTTATATTTTCGATTTTTCCATATTGTTATATTAATATTTTTATTAAACATATAATTATTAACTTATGGCTAAGTCATTAACTAGAACCCAATAGCGAATATTTGCTGTGTTGAATCGAAAACCAAAGAAAAGTTCTTTTCACTTTTACTAGAATTCTTTCATTTCCGGGCCTTTGGAATTTAAGATCGGCACTCTTTTCACTGTACTACCCAACTGTAAAACCCATCATTTAATAGTTCATATGATCCACCATTCAATTTTTAAAATGTTAGAATTTTTATAAATTATTATTTACTGTAGATCGTAGATCATTAGGAAAAATCATTAGATTAAGATCTAAGATCATTCAATTTTAAATCAAACAATAGTATTTATGATTATTATATCATACTAAAACTTAATTGTCGACAAACTATCACCCTGTGTTTTTATTCTCTATTTACTACTTTTAAAAAAAATTAAAGACAGAGAGAGATGATTACATTATAAAGATTGAAATAAAAAGCAAAAAAAAAAAACAAACCAAAATATTGTCATAAATTTTAAATAGGTTCCGAGTAAAAAAAAAAATTTAAAAAGAAAACCGAATTTTTTTTTTTTGAAAAATTTTTCCGATTTTCTTTAATTTTGTTTTTTTCAGTTGGTTTTTTTTATTTATTTATTTATTTTTTCATATGGCACATGTGGATGATCATAAAGAATATTATTTGGCTTCAAAATCGAAGTTTTCTTTTAAATGATAATATTTTATAATCTGTTTTTTATTTTTATGATGTATAGACGATTTTTTTTCTCATAATTTTTATTAAAAAAGTTTATAATTAAAATGAATAAATAAAATTTAAAAGATTTTGTTGATAGTTCAAATTTAAGATATAGGCCTTTCAATCAAAATTAAGTTTAATTATAATGTTATATATTAAATCTGAATCTGACCAGTGGCGTAGTGGTAAAGACGCCGCCTTTCATGTGGAAAGTGTCGGATTCTAACCTCGGTCAGGTAATATATAATAAAAATATGTCGTAAAATTTTTAATTATATCCTAAAAGTTAATATCGTAATATAAAATAAGATTTAATATAAAATATCTCTGGGGCAGGATAATAGATGGCACACAAAATTAATATTTGTGTATTCATAATCTTATACAATAGCTACAGCCGAGTAACCAACGACTTAGTGAATATAACGATTAAAGAAACTGAAACCTATTCTAAATAGACTTGGTGAATGCCCTTACTCCTTAAAGAAGTGGAAAAGGAATAAAAAATGTTTTATATACCATTTTTAAAATTAAATTACAAAAATGATTAAGTCATTTAAAATCAAAGGTATGAAATTTTTAAAAACTTCAAATTAATACATTAAATAATAAAACATTATAAAAATAATCAATTAAATTACAAATAGTATGTAGTTTTTTTTAATATAAAGTAATCCATAATGTATATATATATATATATATATATATATATATATATATATATATTTTAAAGCAATTTTATATTCGAATTCTAATAAAATAAATTGATCTAAATAAATTTTTACTAAATAGTATAAAAATCTTAATAAAAATGTTTAATAGAGTAAATATAATGTTAATACATATGTATAAACACTTATGTACAAATAAAAAATACTTTGTATATGAAAATTGTAAAGAAAATTAAATACTAATTTTAAATAAATAAAAATATATTCTCGTAGGAATATATAAAATACATGAAAACAAAAATGAATTTAACGTTATATAGTACATATATTATTTATACATACATATCTTTATTTATATCTTATTTATTTAAATAATATCAGTTGTTGTATTTATGAGATTAGTGATAGCACTTTAGAAATAGATGAATGTGTAGTAGTTTGTAGTTTAAATTAAAAAACAAAACGTTTTTGGTTTTTATACGAGCTAACTACTCAACTATTACGCTAACAAAATTTGTCTATACCATAAGTCATGTTAGAAGATATTGGAAATAATAATTTCTTATATTTATGGTAAAACTTAATAAATTCCATAGAAAATTACAACATGAGATAGTTCCATCCCTTATTACATGAAAAAGTTTTTAAGTCCCACTTAGATGTGATACATTTAATATTATGCATTGTAAAATTATTATATCTGATTTAAAAGATATTTCTCTTTCTGTGAGTTATATTTTTAAATTAAATTATTGGTTCATATTTTCTATTTCCTAAGATTTGTATTTGCTTATATACAGGGTGGCGAAAAACGACCGATATGGTTTGAATGTTTAATAACTTTTTAAATTTATTTATGTATTTTATTTTTATTTCAGAATTTTATGAAGAAAACTTGGGGAATTGGAGTACACAACAGAACAGCGATCAACAATTGTTGAATTTTGTTTTGAAAATCAATGGTCAATTGTTTCGACGCAGCGTGCTTATCGTCGTTATTTTAATGTGCGTACTGGATCTTCAGTATCAACAATAAACCGCCTAGTTGCAAATTATCGACAACATGGTACAGTAAGACACCTTCCATTTACCGAAAGATCACGTACGGTCCACACGGAAGAAAATATCCAACATGCTGTGGATAGTGTGCAGGACAGTCCAGCAACATCAACAAGAAGACGTTCGGCACAACTGGGACTATGACGGTGATCCGTTCAGAGGATTTTGATCATATTCCACATGTTCCCGTATAAGGTTCAACTTGTGCAAGAACTGAAGCCGATAGACTACCAACAACGACTTGATTACTGCATTTCATTCAGACAAAAAAGCAGAAGAAAATTGCGATTTCATTAACAGTTTGATAATGAGCGATGAAGCCCATTTCCAATTGAATAGTTTCGTAAACAAGCAAAATTGCAGGATATGAGCTACGGAGAATCCAAGAACAGTTCATCAGCGACAATTACACCCACTTAAGTGTATTGTTTGGTGCGGTGTATTGTCTGAATGAATCATTGGTCCATATATCTTTGAAAATGCACATGGCGCCTCAGTTATGATTACTGGTGGTGAATATAGAAATATATTGAAAGAAAAGGTATACGAAAACAAGCCAGCGACCATACCAGAGCTAAAACAAAACATTCGCAAAAAGATTGAATATGATCCAGGTAACATCAATCCAGATAATATGAAATATGACATGTCCATACCAGATAAAGACAAATCAATAAGAAATAATTATTGGTGGTTAAGCACGTCATAGAAAAAAAAAAAATTAGTATAAAAGAATTATTAGATTAGTGTTATTTTAATATTAAAATAATATATGCTAGTTTATAAGTTTTAATTAGTTGTAAGAATAGGGTAAGTTAGGTTAGGGTTTTATTAAAAAAAAAAAATGTAAAAATTGCGTTTTTAAATTTTTTGCAATTAATTAAAATTTTGAAATTAATACATACTCAAAAGTATGATTAAAATATTAGTAAGCGTCCATAATAATTATTAAGAAAAACGATTTAACATAAAAAAAACACTTTATTTTTTACATGTAAATTTTTAAAATAAGAAAAACCTTTTTTGTTAACTATTTTTGTAGGTTAAGTTATAAAAAGAATGTAAGCAAATAACAAAATAAAAGTTTAGTTAAAAAATAAAAAAAAAAAAAAGTAGCGTAATACGTTATATAATAAATAAATAAATAAAGATGTGAGTGTGATCGGTGAGCATTTATTTGGACATAGATTTATTGAAAAAGTAATCACTGCAAATAAGTTTCCAAAGAGGCCTCGTTGGTGAAGTGATTAAGTATTAGGCATTTTAACCGAGGGAGTAAGGGTTAGATCTCCGCACAGATCGTAAATTATCGTTCCCCATTCCCCATCAAATTTATTAAAAGTATAATGTAATTAATAGAATTAATTGATAAAATCTACTAAAATATCCAAATAATTTTCCAAAAAAAAAATTTCTTTCAAATGTTAAAAAAAAGTTGCTTTGTAGTTTAAAATTTTAATAAAATTTGTTTCTTTTTTTAAAAAATTAAGACAAAATAATAAATTAAATTTTTATTATTCTTGAATATTGCTCTTCAAAAAAACCAAAAGCCTTTAAAAGTTTTAATCGAAAATGGTGTTGCCAATATTTCGCAAATAATTTTTAGAATAATATTTTGATAAAATAATTGTAATTAACAATTAAATTCCTGTAATATTATTGTTTTAAAAAATTTTTAAACTTATATTTTGAATTAGGTTCAACATTATTTAAAAATTTTAGTTAAAAATCCAAAACAAATAGATGTGTCTTTGGTGTAATCGGTTAACGGATTAGGGTTAAAATATTAAATTGAAAACATTTATTGAAAAATAAATTTCCTTTACAAAATCACCTTGATAACCAACTAAGTATATAGTTTACAAAAATATATAAACATATTCTAAATAAATAATATGACTTGTAGCTAATAGTATCAGCAGCATTGGCAGTGATAGCAGAAGTAGTTTTAATAAAACAAAAAAACAAATTTTATATTATTAAATATAAATTAAAAAATAAATAAATAAAATAAAAATAAATTTCACTTTTGCTTGCAATTTAAAATGTCAAAAATAATGAAGTTGACAGTTAATTAACAATATTATTTTATTTTAATACTGTGTGCTCTGGACGTACAATCTAAACATGCTCTGCTATAGTTCAAGTATTCTCTAAATAATAGAGAATACTTGATGTATAATTTCTAAATAATAGAGAATACTTGATGTATAATTTCTAAATAATAGAGAATACTTGATGTATAATTTCTAAATAATAGAGAATACTTGAAGTATAACAGAGCAAACAGAGGCTAAAATGGCGGTTAAAAAATGCCTGTAGAGATAATAAGTTAAAAGGTAGTAAAATTAATTTTCGATTTTTTTAAATAAATTTAGTAGACGTCCCATCACTTAAGTTTATATTCATTAAATATTTATGTAAATATATAATAATATAATAGAATTTAATTTTTAAATTTTTTGAAAATAATATACATATATACATTTTTATATACTATTATATATTTTATTATATATATATAAATATACTATATATTTATTGTTTTGAGATATATTTTCATCAGGAATCTCTACTTTTCGTAAATTTTTTTGTATCGAATGTGTTATAACAAATTAAAATTTTTTCATATTGATATTTTTATATTTATTTTTAAGTTTTTTTTTTTTTCTTTTTTTATTATTATTTGTTATATATGTATTTTTTTTTTTTTTTTTGACTTTTATATAATTATTTTAAAAAGTCGCTATATAACATTAAATTTGACCATCAAAAATAAAATTTTCACAAATTTTTAAAAGGCATGGCATGGCATATAAACTGACTTTTGAGATAATATAAATTTTTAAGTACTCACCTGCTTTTTAAAAAGGAAAATTAAAAATCCAAATCTATTCCACTTTGATGAATTTTTCTGTATATTTGATGATTATGCAAATTATATATTTCTTTTCTTTTTCTATTTTTTTTTTTGATTTTGCTTAAGACCTTTATTCTAATTTAAATTAAAAATAAAATGGAAAATTATTGGCATCATTTACTGGCTACTATATTTAAAATTATATAAATTTCGTAACAAAATATTTTTGGCCTTTTATTTAATTTTTTTTTTTTTTTTTTATATTTTATTATTTTTTTTTTCATAAATTTTTTTTTTTTTTTGGTTAAAAAAATTTTATTTTTCAACACTTACAGTAATATAATATGGTTTTATTTTATTTTTTTTTTTCTTTAATTTTTAATTTTTGGAAAAAAGAAAAATGGTATGATTTTTCTATAAAAATTTATATTTCAAAAAATTAAAATATATTTTTTTTTTTTATATTTAAAATGCCACTTTGCTCATTCACTAAAAATATAAGTGAAGAAAAAAATATATATACTTTTGAAACACTTTCACACTTCACGGTAATAATGGTCGTTTAAATTTTTTTTCCGTTTTTTGCGTTAATTTTTTTTTATTTTTCGTTAAATTTAAAATTTAAAAATTTGAATTAAAAAAAAAAAAAATCAAAAACAAATTTCAATTTAGAAAAATATAAAAAAAAAAAACAGTAAATAAGAAATTAAATTAGTGTCAGAGCGGACAAGATATCGAGAGTGAAATTTTTTCAACGGTCAACTTTCTGTCTAAAAAGCCCAGCAACAACTAACTTAAAAAAAAAAATTGATATACAATTAGTATACAATTGCAGTTCTAGAACATCATCATTAATATAGAAATTATTCTAAAAATATGTATGGTTCCCTCAAAAAAAAAAATAAAAAAAAAATATATATATATATGCTGTGTCCACCATTGAATCAACCGCTATTACAGGAAAAGCGTAATATGAATTTTCGAAGTATGAACATAATTTTCAAGTTAATATAATAATTTTTTTGAAAATTATTGAACTAATTAAATTTATTTATTTAGTTATAATTAGTACCAGGACAATAGTAAATATTGCCTGATATTATTATAGTCCTTTGCCAATTTGGCATTTGGGCTTCTTAAATTAAATATTTTATATTTATTTGTAACTACTGTATTAATTATTTTCTTTATATTTGCAAATATTTAAATTATATTTGGTCACCATGGGGATTTGTAAAGAAAAATTATTTTTCAAATTAAATATTGTATGATCTGACCGGAAATCAAATCCGGACCCCCTCGATTAATAAGTCAAATGCTTACGCGCTCACACTCCCGAGGTTCCCACTAATTAAATCTATTTGAAAAACAAACAAATAATATATTTGAATATAAAATAAATGCAGTAATTTTTAATTTAAAATATAGTAAATATAAGATTCCATTAAATTGAGATTCCATTTGAGGCTGACAGAAGCGCACACACTTTTGACAGAACTAAACATGCTTTTTTTTCGATTTCTGTATTTCTCATATTTACAAAAATCTCAGCCTCAAATTTTTGGTGCGAAAACAACTGGTACCGCCTATTATACCATCATATATAGCGGTTGGTAAAAAAAAAAACCAAAAAAATAGAAAAAATAAACAAAAAAAGAAAACTCTCTCAAAATTCGCGAAAAAACTAAAATAAAAATACGTTGATTTTTTGTTTGTTTCGAATTTTGTCCGAATTTTTTTTTAATTTTTTTTATTTTTAATATTTAACTTTTACTCTATTAAATTTTTGGGTTAATACAATTTCATGTTTGAATCAGACAAAATGTGTGTGTAAAAAAAAAGTTTTTTTTAAAAGCTAGAAAACCAAAAAAAATTAAATAAATTAAAAAAAAAAAAATTAAAATAAAAAGAAACTGAAAATTTAAAATTAAACTTATTAATAGCATTAATGGGAATTAAAGAGTTACCATTTGTTTTTAATATAGTTTAATATATATTTAAAAAATACTCGTATGTTTATTTAATGGACTTGTTAGTTAATAAATTAAAAATATGAAAGATTAATTTAGTTCAATATAAGTTAACAGATTGTATATGTATTTAGTAGTTAATGTATGTATTTAGATTAAAATTAATATCGATATTTATGAATTCTTTTACATATTGTGTTTTCCGCTTATTTTTTAGTTCATTTAATTTTTATTTGCATTTTATTTCGTGAATTAAATTAAAATTAATTAATTAATTAAATTCAATTCAATTAAAATAAATCAAAAATATAATAAAGTTGGAAAATAATGGAAAATTAATTTAATATAAAGTAAAAGTTAATGATAATGAAAAATTGACTTCCATGTTTTATTAAAAATATGAATTAGTGATTTTTTTTTAAAATAAAAATTTTAAAAATTTTTTTAATTTTTGTTTTCATTTTCTTAATAATTATAAATAATTTTTCATTATATTATATATGTTTATTATTATTAAATTGTTCATAAGTAAATTAATTTGATTGATTAATTTTTTTTTTTGTATTTTAATGAAAAATTACTTTAGCATTTGGACAAACAATTTTTTTTATTTTTAAATACATCCATCAACATTAGAAATATTTATTGATCTAATAAATTAGAAAATTAATCCAATTTATTAATTAAATCAATTTATAAAATTATTTCAATAATTAATTATATTAAATCTAAAAAAAAACTCTTAAATTAGCTAAATCTATTGAAGAATTTAATGAATACAGCTTTTAATATATTTTAATTGAAAATATGTGAACTATAATAACAGTTTAGAGAATTCGTTGGTTTAGTAGATAATAACTTATTAACCAAGGAAGTGAGTGCTCAATTCCCGAGCAGATCCCAAATTTGAACTTGACGGAAAATTATAAAAAAATAATCCCTTTGGTGATCAAATATATAAAATAAATATATAAAATAAAAAATTATTTGGATGCACAATCGAACGCAAGGCCAATATTAAAAAATCATTAAGGTTTAATTTAAAAAACCATACAATATCCATATTTCAAAAAATAAAAATTTAATCTATCTAAGCTTAATTTTAAATATTTTATCTTGTTTATAAAGTATTTCTAAAATATACAATGTTTCTCTCACTTTATTAATTAAATTATTTTATAGAGTTTAGATTATAATAATATTATCTTTACCACTGAAATATTAACAAATTATAATATTGTGATTTACAAGAAAAAGTGGAAAAGTGTGAAAACCTTTTTTGAAAATAATTTATATAAAATATTTATTGCTAATTTTAAGTGTTTCCAGTCGATCATTAAATTATTTTTAATAATTTATCTATTTTGACAATGAACTTAATGAATACTTCAAATCTTCTCCGCTTCATATAGCCCAGGTTTTATTCTTTTCCTTTAACATTTATTATAGTAGAATAGAGCAGAGGGGAGGTATATAAATATAGTATATTATTTTCTTAAAAAGTAATCTGTTCAGACTAATAATATTTAAAAAATAGAGGATATTCAAATTTTAATGCATACTTTTAGGGGCTAAGATATTTTATTATTTTTAATTAATCATTGATAATTAATAAAAATTTCAAAAAAAAAAGAAAACTTCCAACAACCAAAAATATAATAAGCTAAATAAAAAACAATTGATTTTTATGACAAAATTGATTAAATTACTTTATATAATTAAGGATTAGGGGTTTTGGTGATGTGCTGAGCAAGCATTTGGTTTGTTAAACGAGGGATTTAATTTTTAACAAAATCACCTTGGTGAAGAATAAGAATAAAGTAAAAATATAAAATAAATAATATGATTAAAACAAAATAAAAAAATACTTTATAATACAAAGTAATACTGCACTTTCAAAATTAATGAATAGTTACGCGAAAGCTTTAAATTGCTAATTATTATACTACTTGGGCACTTGCTATAAAAAACATGTAATATTAAAGTTAAATTTTTGAAAAATTTCATCTTTCTCACATACACAAGTTTTTTTAAATTTTTTTTTATAATAATAATATAAATAGTTGCTAAAAAGAAATATATAGTAGTAATAGTTATTCATAAAAGAAAATTGAATAATTATTTTAATTAAATATTAATTAAATGTTTATTAATAATTAAAATTAAAATCAAAAACTGCAACAAATATTTTTACCTTCAAATTCTCAATTTTTTAATTTATTTATTTATTCACTTATTATTAATTTCTCAAAAAGAGCTAATTCAGCTCATACAGAGTATTACATATTTAAAAAAAATTAGTGTCTTTGGTTTTTATTGAACTAATAACAATTAAAATTTGTAATTAATATTTTAAAATGTTTTAAATAATTAATAAATAAAGAAATTTAAATAAATATATTTTTTTTATTTGATTAAAACCTGTATGCAATATTTTCCTTTTATATAAAAATAATCATAATGAAATTATAATAAACAACAGATAATCATTTAAAAAATTTATTTACATGTGAAAAACATAAGAAATAAAAAAAAATATATTTTTTTTTAGTGTCGGTGTTCTAAAAATATTCAATTAAAAAAAAAAACAGCGAAAATATCGAATAAAAATTATTCAACCGTCATTGAGAGGAAAAATAATTTAAAATGTTTTAAATGTTGTATGGGCGGCTTTTAGGTATAAAAAAAATTATAATAAAATAAGAAAATACGAATACATAAATAAACATATTATAAATTTTATTATATATATATTTCATATTTTTTTTTTCTCTGGATTTTTAATGTTTTCAATATTGTAAAGGTCGTAATTATTCCAGAATTTTCATCAGAAAAAATAAGTAAAAATGCATATGCAATTTATATACATTGTTTCATATATATAAATATACTTTGTTGATTCAAAATAGAAAATAATAAATTAATTAAAAAATTAAAAAAAAAAACGGACTAAAAATAAATTAAATGACTTTTGCATTTTTCATTAATATTTTTTTTTGGACAAAATCATAATAAAAGATAAAAAAAGAAATTTACCTTGAATTAAATGATGAAAAACAACAAATATAAATATTTTATTTTTTTACAACCTTGACCTTATTGTGTTTGGAAATGATGGAAAATAAAAATAAATCATTTTTTTTTTTATTCTATTTTACATATACTTATACATAAATTAATTTTAAAGATTAATTTTATAATTATTATTTTATAAATTCTTTAGAAAATATTTACATCAACAATATAATAGAATTTTAAAAAATATTTTTATTCATTAAAATTAAAATAATTTAAAGGGTTAAACGAAACCAAAGACTATAGAATATTATATTCTATAGTCTTTGGTTAATCTTATTAATTACACTTTGGGGATTTTCCTTTACACTATGGTGTGGTATTACAATTGAATAATTAAAAATTCAAAATTATGTATTTCAAAATTGTGAATTATTTAATTTAAAAAACTACAATACGTGAAAATATTTCATGAAAAATTCAATTGATTTGGAATTTTTTTAACTGATTGAGTATTAGCACTGAAGAAGTCTGCATGTCGTAGATAAAATACTGGTATTATTATTAAATAGTTTTATTGAAACTAAAAGGAAACTACTCGTTTTTAATTTTTTTTTTTCAGTTTTTAGCTGTTTAGCAAAAGTTTTCAGGTAAATAATATAACTTTTTTATTATATATACTTTATTCTTTACGAAGCCCTAATAATTGATAATTTGAAGACGACTAATATTTTTATACACTAGTCTATTTTTTCTTTTAATTTTTTTAGTACAAAAAATAGGTGACCTATTTTAATTAAATATTAAATAAATAAGGATTAATAAAAAAAATTTATTTTTGTACAATCTTTCAATAAATAAAATACAATTAATTTTTTTTTTTTTAAATTATAATTTAAGAACTGTGGTTGCTTCATAAAAACCATCTGAACCTGTAGAGAATCTTTGTGATAAATGAATTTCCTTCAACGTTTGTACACCAAAATCGTAATTTAAGTAATTTGCTAAAATCCTTCTAGCATCAAATGATACTCTCTGTTGTTGTTCTGTGTCGTCGTTTTGATTAAATTTTGAATTTATCAAAGTAACATGAAGTTTTACATTATCAGTTTTCTTTTGGGATAAATTACTTTGACAAAAAAGCTCCATTATTCCATTTGCTATATATTGTAATGCATCACTTTTAACAATACCATATAACACATCAACTGAACTTGGATCATCGTTCATTATTTCAAGACCCTTTAATTGTAAATATATTTCTCCGCCGTTTTGTTCAAGAGCTGAGCTACATTTAAATCACTTTATTATGAATTTTAAAAATTTACATATGTAATTTTCTCTTACCGTATCAAAGTTTCTTTGCATTCATTTAAAATTTCTGATGCAGTTAATCTATCCTCATTATCAACTAACGATAAAACATTAATTGTTAAATGCAATTTTTCAGGATGTATAAATAAGTTTTCATCAAAATTTATTAAGTCAGAATTTTTAATAATCTCATTCTAAAATTTAGTTTAAATTAATTGAAATTGTATTTTAAACGTTAATGTGTTTACTTTAAATTTAATATAAGAATTTTTAATAGTTAAACTATTAAATGGAACGCATATAAAATGAGTTGATGGAATTTTACTTCTTGAACCTAATACAATTAGATCCAATTTTCGACAAGCTGCAGTAACATTTTTTCTTGATTTTCCTGCAAATATAAATATGTTTTAAAATGTTATCGTAACTTTTTGAATACAGTTGGTATTTCAATGAAAATAAAATATTTACCAATTACAACAACATCTCCTTGTGATCCTTTTGACGGAACAATTATACGAGTACTTGTTTCTGATTCAATTCTTTTCTTTGTTAATCCTTTCGCTCCAATTATATGTGAAAAAAACATACTAAAATTTTTTTTGATTTTAATTAAAATATTTGTTTTTCTTTTATAAATATAGACGTATTATATTATGTACCTTGGTATATGAAATGACGCTTCAAATTGTCCATTTTTAAAGGAAAATACTCTACCTTCCTCGTCATCGTCTTCACTGTAGAGGTCTATTATGTTTTAAGATAAAATTAATAAATAAAATTCCTCATATTTTATAGATTACCTTCTTCAACATAACCTCTTTGATTCTGATCTGTTTTAACTGAAATTATCTGTGTATCAGAATGACAAGGATTAAGTCTATAACATCTTTTATTAATCCACAATAATTCAGGTTTTAGTACATCCATAATATATGTCTTTTAATTTTTAATTTATTTAAGCCATTTAAGCTACGCTGCTCAGCTGATAAAAACAAAAGAATTATCGTAGATAAATGTTGCTAAACATAATAAACATATGTTTTCTAAAATGTTGCAAAGCAAATATATATAAACATTTAAAATGCCAAAACTGCTAATAAAATTTACATCCTTGAAATAGAAGTTTTCATGTAGCAGCTGATTTGATTTCATATTTCATAATATTAACTAAATATTTATTATTTTTTTTGAATTTGCATATTAAAGTTTTAAATCCAATGCAACTAAATCGGGTTGTTAACCGGACAGCGTTTTATATTACTGTAGGATTTAAGTATAGTATGCAATTAAGATTATATTTTTTTCATTTTAGAAAGCACACTTACCACTTCTAAATGGAGCTTCTTATGGAAATTTTGAAAACAAAAATCTAGTTCCTCGAACAATTAGACGGTACGCTGATGTGGGTGCAAAAGTTACACAGCCCGAAAATAACACCAGTTTTCTTAACAAATTTTTAAAGAAAATTGGTGTTTCTGAGAACTCAAGACCAGTAAGATAAAATTTTAAATTACATAAAATTTATGTAAACAAAATTTTTTTAAGCGTATTAAAATGGCTAGTTATATATTGTATGAAAGTGTTGCTGACAAGATTAATTACATTGAGTTTTTCGAATCATTTAATATGCCAAATACTTTTAATTCATGGTTTATCGTTACCGAATTGCATGTTTGGATGTTACTTTTAAGAGCAATGGCAGAAGGTTCAGAATCTGGAGAAGATGGTCGGTTTCTACGAAATTGTGTTGTTGAAGCTATGTGGGCAGATGTTAATGCAAGAGCGAAAAAATTAGGAGTATGTATAAAATTTATACTAGATTTTAATATATACATAATATATGCATAATAACTTTAGGCAAATAACCCATCGGGAACACGAGCACAAATTGAGGTTTTATCAGAGCAATTTCAAGCAGCACTCATTGCTTATGACGAGGGAATTTTATCTGATGATAAAATTCTAGCAGGTGCACTTTGGAGAAGGTTTTTTGAACAAAATTGTGACGATTATACTCTTGTAGAACGGTTAGTTAAATATGTTAGAAATCAAGTTTTAATGTTAGATTCCTTAAGTAAATCAAACCTAATAGTAAAACCAAAAATTGAATGGATACCCTTGAAGGATATTCTAATATAGATAATTAAGTAATAACATTTAACAGAAAAGATTATTTTTTTTTACGTTAAAAAATTTGTAGGCATATGTTATATTAAAATAATACTTAAAATATAAAGGATTTTTTGCCCTTAAACAGAGTTTATATTTTACCCTCCTAAAAAGGAATTAATATGCAAGTAAAAAAATTGTATTTTAATAAAAGTAAATGAGCATTTATTCAGAAAATTAATTTAGTACATTTCAGATTTACATAAATTTTAAGAAAATAAAATTATGAAATATAATTTATATATTGATATTTTCTAATTTTTTTAATGAATATCACAAAAAATTTCTTTTTTGTTTTGCACTTCCAATATTGGATTATTTCAATACAATCACTTAATTTTGATTTTATGTAATTTTAGTTTAAATCCCAACATTTCACTAAGAACACCAGAAAGGGCCGACAGTATTACTACTTTTATTGTTGTATAAAGATATGGATTTGCACTAAGACCAGATATTTTAAATGGCGATTCTAATTCTTTTAAAAGATCGGCAGCAAGCTTTAAAACGCTATTCGATACCATAAGTTCATCTTTTTTATTCGGTTTTTGTTCAATCTGAAGTTAAAGAATTAAAAAGATATTTTAAAATTTTGTTAATTTATAGATTTTAACCTGCAGATATAAATTTATTTGTTCGGTAATTAGTACTGACACACTTCGGTATTTTCTATTGATTTTATTTCCAAGTGTCATAAATCTCAATAAATAAATACCCAAAGCGGACGACCATAATAAGGCTTCTAAAGTAAATTGGGAATGAAAAGTTGTAGCTTCTCTTAACCATTCAACACTTAAGAAAGCCAATAATAAAAGTGCAATCATAAATGCTGCAGATACTATTACGTCAATAGATCTTTGAGGACCACGTCTCTGTTATAAATAGAAATATTTTAGACACGGTTAATATTAAGAATTTTAAACAAATACAAATATATTTACTTTTAAATAAGCACGTACGCTTAACCAAGCTTTTATATTTCTAACCTTATTCAATCTGAAGTGAGGAAGATTAGATTTTTGTGCTCTTCGAGATGATGTTAAATGTGAAAAAAGTTTAGCATACAAGAATCTATAAAAGAATACAGATTTTTATAATTTCAATTAAATAACTATTAAAATATTTTACCTTTGTTTAAAAGTTCTTTCAGCTACAGCAAATAAAAAAAATAATAAAAAGTTTAAAAAAAATCTCTGTAAAAAACCCAGTATTAAAACAGTTTTTTCCCATTTTGTACCACCAAAAGCAAAACGTAAAAGTGTTACAAAAGAAAAAGATGCTTTTTCTAATACCATTTGAGGAATATCTAAATAGTTTATTTCAGAAAAATTTTCTTCATCGATTGTGATCTAGAATTAGTTAAAATTTATGTATGCAATAGAAATTAAAAACGAAAACAAAAACAATGTATACTTCGCACAATCTACAAAACGTTGGAGCTAACGACAGTAACAATGAAAAAGCACAACCAATATAAATATAATCACATGATTCAGCCATTGCTTCTACTCTTTCAATTATGCTTGTAGATATATCTAAGACTGTCATTTCAGTTTTTTTCATTTCCAAATTTTCCCATACAGTGCAACTAACTGAAATTAAGATTAAATTATTTTAAATAATACCCTTTTTATTTTGAAGATTATTTTACTTTTATCAGTCGACCCACAACAATTTAATATGATGTTTGAAGTATTTTCTTGTTGCCAATTTTTATCTTCACCATTTTCAAATTCCGAACTGTAACTACAATCATCACCTTAAAATAAATGAAATGATAACTTTTATTAATATTAATTATTATAATCAAATTAATTATTAACATACTATTCGTTGTTATTCCAAGCCATTCTGTCGCAGAGGTGGTGCATTCTGCATTATTCATATTGAAATGTGCATTGTGTGATTTCTTATCTTCATAATCATCTTCTTCGTCTATTTCACTACTTTCATCAACCTTTTTAGTGTTTTTAGTTTTCTCTAAGACTCTACTAACTCCATATTTGTTAATTTTTTTATTTTGTTTATGATCTACATCCGATTCTGATGAAAAACGTGTTTTACGATTTCTTAACTGAAATAATGGATCAACAGTATAAATTTCAGCTTGCAAATGATTTTGGTTGATCGTTTCATTAGTCAACTTATAACCATTTTCGATATTTTCAATTTGATGATATATTTCTTCACCACTAGAACTTTTACCATTTAAACTTTCAAAACCATCATCTTCTACATATTTTTGTTTAATATGAGAATAAACTTGTGGTCTGCTAATTTTTGATATTAAACTATCTAAAAATCCTTGTACTATTTCTGTTATACTTTCAATGTCTCTGATTTGATTTTTTTTTTCTACAACAGCCTCAGAATGAGGATGATTAAGACTATTTTCGGTAACATAATTATGTGTTGTATTTATTGGCGAGTCCCAATTAACATTACGTTTTTTTGGACTAACACTTACATTATTTAGCTTTTCTACTTTTAATGATTCTGTTATTTTAACTTCAATATTTTCAGTATTGTTTTGTTTATTTAAAATAGATTTTTCTGCATTTTGTTTATTTAAATTTGATCTATTAGGAAATTTACTAATTTGTATTGTTCCTAAATCAGAAGGCCTTGTTCTATAATTAAATTGCACATGATATTATAAAATTTTTTAACAATTTCTTATACTAACTTTGATAATTTTTTTCTTCTTCTGTTTATTTCTTTTAATTTATTTCCATTGCTATTGCATGAAAGTTTTCTTCTTGCTGATGGCAATGCGTTTATTGAACTCGTGGCCACAATTTGAGAGTGTATTAAGCTAAGTGTTAATGCTAATAAAATTGGTATAACAATTTCAGCTGTGGGATATGAATACTTAAAAAAAAAAATAAATATTAGGTTTATACTTTACTCGAGATTAATGAGTTTATAAATTTTCTTACGTCTAAATTTTTACTAATCGTAACATTATTATTACTATGGCGAAAACTAAAACTATATGCTGTCCAACTAATAAGTTGTGTAATATATAATATAAATAACACTAGAAAAATATATGGTGAAGTTTGTAATATCCACCATTTTGCATACAATGGAAGGAAAAAGTAACGAAGAAAGGCTAATCTTACTACAGTCAACAATGTTTGTTTAGGTTTTGCTTTTGGAAATGTTGAACCTTAAATAAAAAAATTCTCTTTTATATTTGTTGGATGTTGAAATCTATAATGTAATACCTCTAACAAGATCAACATCAATAAATTCAGTTTTTGGCTTGGCATTTTTGAATGTTAAATTTTTTATACCATTTAAAATTTTCTGTTCTACTGTTTTTTCCCATTGCTCTTTATCATATGTTCCAATTTTCTTTTGGTACCTTAAATAAGAAGTTAATAAAAATATTTAAAAATTATGTTTCTTACCAAGCAACTGCTTTGTCTATTTTCATACTGGGTGATAGTAAACAAAATCTAAAAATAGTTTAAATAACTCAGATAATTTTTTTATCTTTTATACATTGCAGCAAATTTTAAGCAATTGAAATTAAAATCAATAATTATATTAAAGATAAAATTAGTTAAGGTTTTAATATTAAATAATTTTAATCTTATCTTATATGATTAGTTATTAACTCATTACCAAAAGTAATCTACTAAAATCTAATCTTACATCTCATACATTATTCCAATTTATTACTCTATGATTGAATTCAAAATTGGAACTGGTTTGTTATATCTTTTAAACTAAAAAGAAATTAATTTTGTTTCTATATTAATATAATTTTTGAATGTTTTTCAATACAAATATGAGTTTGAATTTTTTCCCATGCCATTGATTGCATTGTTACAAACTTAACTTACTTGTATCATTAATTATATTTTGACCTTGAAAAATTACTGGTTCTTAATTGATTTATCTTATGTTGTTTTTTTTTTGCGAATATTATTTCTAATGCATGTATCAAATTTATTCATATGTGTACGTTCATATATAAAAAAACCATTCTTATATGTATAGTAAATCCAGGAAGAATTTTTATTATATGCATTGACCAATGTTCCCCAAAAAGATAACAATAAAAAACTTGTTGTAAATTACCAATTACATTATGTTCCAAATAATTTTTTTTTTAATTTTTTGTTAATTTAAATTGCTAGTATATATTAATTTATCATTAAGATTATATTCATTTCATAAAAAATTCCAAAAAAAATACTGTAAGTTTGTTTTTGACTTGCTAATTTTTTGTTTTGTGTTTGAAAGAAGATATATAATTTTTATAAATGTTAAATACGAAGTAAAGTGACAGAAGTAAAGTGACAATTGATATTGACTGCCAAAAAAATTTTCTTCCTTAAGTTAACGTCATTTTTTTATCGCACCAAAACATGCAACATTAGTATAGTATGAATTCAAAAACTTTGTAATGTACATATTTTTTTTTATTAATTTTTATAACCAATTTTTTCTTTTATACTTATTTAAATTTCTCTATTTTACTTTAAATTTCTCTATTTTAAGTCTAAATATGGGAAATTGAAACAAAGCAGAATTTTTTTTTATATTTTTATGATTTTATAAAATAAAATATTACATGATTAATTTGTAAACATTAATTAAGCTTAATGCTCTTTTTAACAGTAGCCTTGATACCAGATATTTCACCATCATATCGTTTGATTTCTTTACGAACTGTACGTACTGCACCCTTTCTTCTAATAAGAGCTTTCCTAAACTTATTTCTATGTTTGACACGAGGATTTCTATTTTCCTTCTTTCTATGTGGTGTAAGACCTTTATTTTTGGCCATTTGATATGTAATACCTCTACGATCTTCATCATCTTCACCATCATGTTCTATTCCTTCCTCATCTTCATTTGAATTATAATTTTCATCATCCAAATCATTTTCTGAATCTTCTTTATGAATTCTTGAAATTTTACCAACAGGTACAATATCAACAATATCTTCAGTTTTTATTTTATCTAATAAATCATTCAGCTGCATTTTAAAATTTTCAATTTTACTATCTAATTCAGTTAGTAATTGCTTAATTTGTGCTAATTTTTTAACTAAAGGATGTCCTTTAAACTGTACTTTACGTATCTTCATATATAAATAGAATGCTAAATTTGTTAGATAAAAATTTGTTGCAGAGACTCTTGCTTCAAGAACTTTAAATATGGGCAAATTTAAGTTTTTCGATTTCGTATATTCTATTATAGGTGTATAGAATTCACTTAATTCTTTTAAATTACTTTCAAAATCATTAATTAAACCTTCAAATTCTGGTGATTCTTTTTTAAAAATTTGAATTTTTTGTCTGTCGTCAAGATCAGAAAAATCCACTTTGAGCTTAATTTCCGGAAGTATTTTATTAACATCATCTACTTTTTTCACGCCAAACAGTTCTAAATCACAATCGATGTCATTTAATTGTTGTGCCAACCTTCTTTGAATTTCTTGAGCTTCTTCTTCCTCAGCTAAAGCTAAATCTTCTTCTTCTTTAGTATAAGTGCTATAATCTTTATCTACAAAATCAGCATTATAAAATTGGCCACGTTTCTTTCCCCAAGCTTTTTGATCTGGAACATCATCATCATATTGTTGATCTTCAATATCACTAGCACTTAACTCTGCATTTGATTCAATTTCTTCATCTTCATCATCATCTTCATCGTCCTCATCATCGTCATCATCATGCTCATCAAATTTAAACAATTCTTCTTCTTGTTTTTCATTTTTTTCACCAATAGCACGTTTTTTTCCAGTATAAATTTTCATTTTTATTTGCTTTTATATTTATTTTTATTTAACTTTTATAAAATTATATTTTATAAATAAACACGTTTTACTTTTTGTTAAACTTAAACGTCAAAATTGGAAATGTCAAATGTATTTGTGGTTAGCTGTCAGAAATTGTTTTGTCTACGTAGTTCCCTTTCACATTAGCGACAATTTTTTCATATGATCAGTGTTGCCATTTTGACAGAATTCCGGTCAAATTTGACCGGAAAAAATATTCTTTGACTGGAAAAAAACTCGAAATATTTTGACTGGATTTTTGACTGATTTATTTTTTTATTTGACCGATTTTGACAGAATTTCGTTTCAAAGAATATTTTTAAAAATTTAAAATATTTTTAAAAAATACTCGTTGACGCTGAACGAATATTTTCGCACAACTACAAATTGTAGTTAACGAACAACAATTGAGAAATACTGGAATGACAAATCATTTAATATACATACATGTACATATAAAATTATCACAGAAATCGGTACATTTTGAAAATTGAAAATTGGTACAATATGAAAATTGGTACAATATTATTGAAAATTGGTACAATATGAATATACCACCAGAAGTGATTAATAAAATCGGTAAAAAAGATATATACGAAAACGATAGTGAAGAAGATTTGGATTTGGAAGAAGATTTCCTTTATGGATGAAATTTTTTAATAAGTTTATTTTTAGAACATATACTTTTTTGGTGCAATAAGTTTTACATATGTATACTGTCCAGCTACATAGAGTTTCTTTTTTTTAATTTATGAAATAATTTTTGTTTTTGTTTAATGTATGAAATAAGTTTTGTTTTTGTTTATGGAATAATGTTTTTGATTAATGTTAATACAACTTTTTTTGTTTGTGATAATCTTTATTTGATATTTTGAAATAAATATTTTACTACTTTATCTGAAATAATAAATAAATAAATCTTCGACATGGTCACATTATATCATTAGTTATATTAGGTATTGCGAATTTATAAAAAGCAACGCTCCATAAATCAATCTAAACAAAGAAATTATGTACATGTTTCATTATACATACTTAATTTTAAGTCTTTCTTAATTAAATTTTTATTTTGACCGATTTTTTGACAGAATTTTACTCTAAAAACTTTTGACTGGATTTTTTGACAGAATTTTTTAAAAAGTTTTCCAGTCAAACTGTCAAATTTGACCGGATTGAAAATTTTGAAGTGGCAACACTGCATATGATAACAAACAGTTGTGGTTTATGGAACAGTTAAAATAATTTTTAATGGGTGTGTTAAATATTTTAAGGGAATTGTTTTTAAAACCTTGATTAAGATTTATTTATTTGTTCATTTTTTTTTAATTAAAAATGCTTTTTTTATTGTTTTTTTCTCATATGATTAAATTTAATATATATTTACTCTAATATTCTGTTCTGTTTAAATTGTCTTAATTGTTTTTAATTTTCAATTATTCTAATTATTAAGTTAAAATTAAATTTTTCGAAGTATGACTTATCTAATTATGATATTTCTAAATTAAATTAAAATAGTTTTTTGTAATATATATATATATATGTATATATATTTATATATATATATATATATAAATATTATTTTTTAAATCAATAAGATAAGAATAAAAACAAATACAGAATATAATATATGGTTTCTCACAGTGAAACTCATAAACTCATACTTTAATACTCCACATGTCCCCAATAATTAAAAATGCACGAGTTAAAATTTATTATTAATTGTTGGTTCATGAAAAAAAAAATGGAACTATTACTTTTGTGTTTTTTTTTTTTTTTTTGTTATAAATGAACTGATAATATTATATATATATATATATAAATATAATACTATATATAACATAATTATTAAAAAAAATTAGAGATAAAATAAATTTTATTATATTTAATTGTTTTTTTTTTTTTTCAAATTATTTATTAAGTCTGTTTTGGATGCTGTACAGGTGGAGCAGGACTTGGTTTAAAGCATTGTAATAAGAATGCTGTATACAACATAAATGCTACAGCAAGCGCTATAAGCGCATACATAAATATATTCAATTCAGGTTGACGGAAACGATTTTTTCTTAACCATTCCATAACTTCATCTTCTGATAATAAATCGCCTAAAAAAAATTTAAAATTTGTGTACATATATAGTAATTTTAAAATTTTATTTAATTAAAAAATTTTTACCTCTAAATATACTTGGGAATCTTTTTCTGAAATAAACTAATGCTGGTAGTTTAGTGACTCCCCATTTTTTGGCGTATCGAGAATCAGCCATTTTTACAAATGTGATATCAAGATTATCAGTTTCACTATCAATATTTTCTAATTTTTCAAGTGCAATTGCACTATCTGGATGTCCGTGTTCATCTATAACACAAAAGTTTTTCAAACTTATTATTTTATCACAATTTTTTAATAATTTTATACTTACAAAAGTAAACTGTTAAAAATTCATTTTCTTCTAATAGTTTATCTAACATTTTGCGATTGACTTCTTCAATTTCATTTTTAATTTCAAAAACATCTTGTGATGTTAACCAAACTAAAATTTTTTCATGTTGATGTAAATCACCATCATAAAATACAGGAATACGTTTTCTAAAATTTTATAATATTGTTTTTAAATTTAAAAATTTGAATATTATTTTAATTGTTTACAACTTCAACAACATACCTGTAGTAAACTAATGATGGTATATTAACAATTTCATATTTTTGACAAGCTTCTTGACTGGCAATTTTAACAAAATCAATTCCAAACATATCGGCTTCTCCATCGATTTCCTCTAGATCTTCAAGAATTTCTTCACATTCTGCACAATCTTCATCATCTTCAATTAAAAAAAAAAAAATTATTATTATTCTATTTATTTTTTTAATTTAAAAAATACTAACAAAAGAATACAACTAAGAGAGGTGATTCGTCCATTAATCTCTCCAACATTCTGTCATTAACTTCTTCTATTTCATCAGCTAATTCTCTATTATCATCATCAATTAACCATTCTAAAACAGATTGTTCATTTTGAAGATCTCCTTCAAACAATAATGGATTTCCATTTCTGTTTTTTTTTTTTTTTTTTAAATTAATGTTTTATTAATTAAAAAAATTTTATTAATTGTATAATCACTCTAAATACCTGAAATAAACTAAAGCTGGGAATGTTTTAATAGAATAACGTTTTGCTAATTGTGGATCTTGAATTTTTACCATATGAATACCGAAAACATCGCATTCATCATCTATCATTTCTAAATCCTCTAATATTTCATCACAAATATGGCAATTAACTTTGTCTAAAATAGAATATTAAATTATAAGTATTTACAAAATAAAAGTAATAGGTGTCTTGATACTTACAAAAGTAAACAGCTAAATATTGTGTTTCTTCAACCATAGTTTCTAACATTTGTCTTGTGATAAGTTCAATTCTATCTTCGGTTTTTTGTGTTATTAACCATTGTAATACTTCCTCTTCTTCATTTAGTTCACCTTAAAACAATATTAACATTTTTAATAAATTTATTTCTTAAAATATATGTGTATAATCAAATTTTTTATTTTATTTTACCTTCAAAAACATTTGGAATGCCTCCCTCAAAATAAACTAAAGCTGGATAATTATGAACACCATATCCATCAGCAACAGAAAAATCTTTTGTTTTAACAAACACGATACCATGTTTATCACAATCATCGTCAATATTTTCTAATTCTTCAAGAACTCTTGTACATTGTTCACAATCATCCGTATCTATAATATTATTTTAAATTAATTAATTAAAGATTTTTATAGCTGTATATATTAACTGTATACAACATAATGTGAAATATTTATTAAAATACATATATTTTTAACTTTTAAACATTTCAACTAACACAAGGATGTGCAAGTATTGTAAACATTTTTAAATAAAATAAAATAAGGTAAAAACAATATAATTTTAGTAATTAATTAGTAGGTAGTATAATTAACTTAAGCTTTCTAACTTAAATTTTATTATAGTTTTTGTAATCATTTTGGTTTATACTTGGGAAAGTAATAACTAATGTAATTTTTTTTTTAACTTATTTGAAATTGTAAGTACTTGTATATAATATGTAACTTACAAATTTACTATAGTATATATATTTACTTAATTCATAAAACTTGTACAAGTATTTCAGATTTTAAATGTTATTTGAAAAATTTGTTTAAGAATAACGGCTGCCGTACGATATTATACATGAAAATTTCATCCAACTGTAATTGTTTACTAGTTTGTTTTAATTGAAAGTAATCACTAATCAGTAATCACTATTTAGATTTTTTTAATGATTGTTTTAATATATACTGAAATATTCATAAACATAGTTCAAAATAAACTATAATATAATAAATTCACTCTTTACATTAACTAAAAGTATTTAAATTTAATATGATTACTAAAGTTGGTAATCTAATAAATGTAATTGGAACTTTAATTACATAATCCATCAGTTCTTTCAAAACTTTTAATGCATTGACATACACAACCTGTATTTTAATTTTTTTTGTATGAAAATAATTTTATTTCGAAAAAAAATTATCTAATAAAAGCAGTTATTTTCAATAAATCTGCCTTTTGTATACTGAAAAATTCAAAAATGTTATTAATTATTTTCATCTGTAGTTACAATCAAGTTCGTGGTTATTTTTATTATTTTAAATTTTTACTTTCCCAGGCTTAGTAAAAAGTTTTTGAAATAAATTTTAATATTACAATTCTAATTTCAAAATCAAAATTTAAAACCTAATTATTAAACATTAAAAACGATTACCTACAATTTTTGAATTGTATTTATGAGTAATCATAAGAAAGATTACTTTATTAAATTTATAATAAAAATTATTTATATTTGTAATTTCTTTTTTTCTAAAACAACATTTAAGTTAATTAATTTTATTAACATATATTTAGAAGCACTCGATTTGAATTCCTAAGGTAGCGAACACACAGACAAAAAGCGAGTAATTTTTGTGGGTGTAAATACCCATATAATTTTAATAATGATATGAAAACTGAAAAATCACTTGCAAAAATATCTTTCTCTCATTGCCTGTCAGTTCGCGGCCTAATTAAATTTAACAATGTCAATTTTTTTTTTAATAATTGGATATTCAACATATAAAGTGCATACATTAAGGGGTCTTAATACAATCAACAAGTAAAAAAAAATGCATAACATACAATAGTTATATAAAACTAAAAACAAATTAAAAATTGTGAAAAAAATTTCTGTGATGTTTTTAAGAATATGAAATGTGTGATATTTTTTTATTTATAAGGGTCAACTATATATGTTGGAGTTTACTAAAGCAACTAATATCTACATTTTGTACATACATATTATTATATAATATCAGGAAGTACTATATACTACTAAAATAAATGTTCAAATTAAAATAATAATTAAAAAAAAATTATATAATTTTTTAACAAATTAATGGAACACTATACAATATTTTGAAGACAATATTAACAATGTGCAGTATCTACAAAGAGAACAGGATTTAATTAATGTAATGATATGGGACAAATTCTATTGGTTTCTAAATGTGGCTTAATTGGGTTTTTGTATATACGGGTGAAATATACCCTCTTCATGATGCACAGTTTGATGTTCTGAATCATCACTTGATAAACCAGCAGCAGGTTGACCTTCTTGTAAATGTTGCTGCTGCTGTTGTTGTTGTTCACGTTCTTTTTTTAAACGGGCTTTTCTCATTGCCTTAGACGTACAAATGTCACACTGTGTTTTGTTCCCTAAATTTATTTGTTTGGTTTTTTGTTATATTTATTTTCTTTTTTTTTAAATAATTTATTTTTGTTGTTTTTGTTTTAAATTTATGTTTTTATTTTTTTAAATTTGTATTTTTCTTACTTTAAAAAAAAATTTTTAATTAATTTATTAATAAACATATATATTTATAAAATACGGTTTAATTAAATTGAAAAAAAAAAAAAATTAAAATTAAATAAATATATAGATTGAAATATATTTAGTATATGCATATATATATACATATATTTATGCAATTGATAGAAATATGTATAATTTTGTTAGTCACAGTATTATGTTCAACATTTATATATATAAATAAATATATTAATACATAATATAATGTAATATATATATATATATTTTATATAGAAGATTAAAATTAAATTTGAAATCAAATTTCAAAATTCTAAAAAAAAAATGGTTTTGTTTTATTTTTAATTCTTAAAACTATTTTTTTTTTTCTGTTGAAAAAAAATTAATAAATTTTTCTTATATATATATATAAAATTTAAATTTAAATATATTATAATTTACCTAAAAGAAAATGTTATAATTATATATATTTTAAAAACCACTTACAAAAGTAAACAGCAATTGATCCAGATTCTTCAATTAAATGGATTAATTTTTCACCTTCTAAATCTTCAATAACATCACCACTTGGATTTTGTTGGGTTAACAGCCAATTTAATATTTGTTCTTCATCATATAGGTCACCTATATATGTTGAATATTGTTTTGTGGTTTTTTTTAATGTTTTTATACAAAAAATTTAATAATATTTTTAAAATTTAATATTTGAATATAAAACGTCTGTAACAAAACAAAAGCTTGAATAATTATATTCTTGTGGTGCAACTTAAAGCCTAACAGATCTTCTAGTTTATTTTGATTTTTTGTTAGCTTAATTTCGCTTTTACAAATGAAGCGATAAATATAAATAAAAATATATATGTTGCGTCCGCTATTACAAAATCAACCGCTATTACAGGAAAGGCGTAATGTGAGATTTATTTCAAAGATTTTCTACTTAAGTAATAATTTTAATCATTTTTTGCTTTATCAAAGCAATAAATAACGTTTAATAATTATAAATTTTTTTTTATCATATATAACTTTATATAAACCTAGTACCATTTACAAGTTCATTTTTTGACAGTTTGAATTTTTCAATGCGTCATCAACAAGCGTAAATCTAAGAAATTTAAAATATGCGATATACATATATAATATGTATGAAATTTGGACTTGGAAAAATTCCACAAAATTTTTTTTTAAATTAAAATAAGTAAACTACAGCGTGACGCAAAACGACCGATATGGTTTGAATGTTTAATAACTTTTTAAATTTATTTATATTTTTTATTTTTATTTCAGAATTTTGTGAAGAAAAATTGGGGCATTTCCAATTGAACAGTACACAACAGAACAACGATAAAAAATTACGAAAAGTTATGAAAAATATAAAAAATCTAAGACGTTTCTACATGTTATTCAGGGTGACGCAAAACGACCGATATGGTTTGAATGTTTAATAACTTTTTAAAATTATTTATATTTTTTATTTTTATTTCAGAATTTTGTGAAGAAAACTTGGGGAATTGGAAATGGAGTAAATAGTACACAACAGAACAGCGATCAAAAAATACGAAAAGTTATGGAAAATGTGCTGGAAAGAGCACGAATGTGCGAAGCCGAAAATGATCACCACCCTCGGGATATAATTTTTCTACTTAAGCTAAAAATATTCCACATTAATATACTCTATAACAAAAAAATAATAATAATTAAACATTAAATAAAAAAGTTATTAAACATTCAAACCATATCGGTCGTTTTTCGCCACCCTGTATTAAATTCATCGGATCGAAATACTTTCTTTTGCACTGGGTAGCTCTTTATTTGTGTAAAAACTTTTATTTAATAAATTGATTTTCGTTTCATTTTTAACTTTAGCGTAATATTCGCAAAACACCTAAAAATTAATCCAGAGAAAGTGCGCATTGAGTTTACACGATTTTCTCCAAAAGCTTATCAATTCATGATATTAAAATTGAAGTCTTAATTTTGAAAACCATGCCACTGAACAGTTGAGGCCACAAACTGACAGACCGATACACATACAGACGGACATCGCAAAAAAAAAAAAAAATACGTTTTTTAAGTTTTGGTGCAAAAACAATAATTACCGCTTATTATTTTTCATACATCATTCAAAAGGTTAAATTTAGTTTGTGATTTATAAACTTATTCAAAAACTTCGAAAAATTTGCAATTGCATTTTTTAATTTACTTAAATCACGCGAAAACATAAAAAACTCTATATGACAGTTTCAATTATTTGGTTATCCTTTATAATGCGATTAATTTTTTAATTTTTTTTTTATGTAATCGATTATCTATTCGATTATTAATCAATTAATAAGAAACTTATCCTCTTGTTTTTTTGTTTTGTTTTGTGGCAGACGATACATATAAAAATTATGTATATATATATATTACCAGCATATATTACAGGATCTTTTGATGTTGTTTTAAAGAATACAATAGCTGGTAATGCAAATACTCCCAATTCTTTAGCCATATCTCTATCATCGATTTTAACAAAATCAATATTAGCTTTATCTGCTTCATCATCAATATGTTCAATTTCAGCTAAAACTCTCGGGCATTGTTTACAATCTTCACTGTCTGATTTTTGTTTTTATTTTTAATAATTAATTATAAGTAAAAAAGAAAAGTAATGAAAATAATGCAAAATAATAAAATAAAAAAAAAAAATAAATTAAAAAAAATATTAATTTAAATATATTAAATAAATAATATTCGTATATAATTAATTATTTCCTATATATACAAAAGTTTCCCTGTAAATTTATTCAACCCTCTTTATACAAGTTTATAACGAATGTCATTAAAATAAATTGATTGAAATATTAGAATTGTATATAATTTTTATTATATTAAAAATTTACTGACCACTGGTTTTTTACAGTGGATTTCAAGTTAAAAAAATAAGTAAAAAAATGTTAGTTACTTTAAAAATTATTTAAAATTTTTTTTTAATTTAAATTGTATTATTGACAATAAGATTAAAGGAATTGTTAAAAAGCAAAAAAAAATTTCTATATATAAAAATATAAAAATTTAATTGTCCCATAATTTATATATATATAATGAAATTAAATTATATAATTGTATATGTATATATATTAATAAATTAATTAAAATAATAATTTAATTTTATATACTTACAGAAAAATACAGCTAAATAATCTGAAGTTTTACGTATTTTTTCAAACATTTTTCTATTAACTTGTTCTATATGATCAGTCATTTCCATATTTGCTGGACTTGTTAACCAATCTAATATTTCTTCTTCATCATCAATATCACCATCATAATTAATATTTTTTCCTTTTCTAAAGTATGTAATACCAGGTGGATTTCTAAAACCATATTTTTTCGCCATTAATTTATCATTCATTTTACATATTTTAATTCCATATTCAAGTGCTTCATCATCAATTAATTCAATGTGTCGTAGAATGCGAGGTGTATCGCTATCTTCTTCCTTGTCTAATAATAAATTATTTAAAAATGAAAAATTAATTTCGCTTATATGTATGTAATATATTAAATTATTTTTTTATTGTATAACTTACAAAATACAATTGCAAGGAAGTCGTTAGTGTCAATATATTCCATTAATGAATCTCTATCGATTTCTTCAATTGTTTCGTCAGTTTTTTGTGCTACAATCCAATTAAATACATCTTGCCCATGACTCATATCACCTATATTTTTTTTTTTTTTTCAAATAAATTTTTTAATTAAATAAATATTTCTTATACATATTACAAAATTAAAATTCCATTTTTATACGATTACCCATGTGTCTTGCTTTGGTTTAAAAAAAAAAACTAAATTAAAAACAAATTGATTTCTCTCTTTATTTTTTTTGAAATAATATTTTAGTTGTGAGTTAATTAATATTAAAAATATTTAATTATTTTATTTCAATTGTGCCAAGATTTTAGTTATATGGCTACAAAAATTATATTCCTACATTATTTTTAACTACATGATAAATTTAAATTTAACTACCTATATAATAGAAAGGTGTCTATTGCATTTCAATAATTTTTTAACCCTTTTGAATGTGGGATTTTAGAGAAAGATAAAAATGAATTAATATGGATTTTATAGATGGATTCAATATCAGGATATATCCCTTTTACGAAATATATACATATATTGAAATATTATATCTGATTTGTTTAAATAAAAGTGAAAGAGATTTTTTCCTTTTTGTTTTGAGGGTTTCGTACCAAATCCGTAGAAAAATACTTGCGGTTGAAGTCAAATATTTATGATTTGTTTGAAAATTTCTTGCGTATGTAAAAATACCTTTAGATTTAATTGTTACAAGTTTTAAAAATAAACGAAAGTAGTCCCTAATTTTGAAAATCAAATCGTCATTTAATTCATACTAACTGTACATAAAAGTTATATATGTATACATTCAAAACTTTTTACAAAAAATTTCACCGATGAGTGATATGACAATCATAAAATCTATGACTATGCTAAATACCTTGTATTTCTAACTTATAAACCTCCAAAATATACCGAGAATATCATCTAAAAAAAAACTTACCGTATAATTTAAGAAATGTATAAATATGTTTTTAAGTGTTAAACTTAGTGTTAATTTTTATTTATATTAAACTTTTACAGCTGAAATGCAAATTTAATTCAAGTGTTCAGTGTGTTTTTTCACAGTTTATTCACAGTTCTTTTTACAAAAAAAAAAAATTTTATTGTAAAATGTGAAATGTTTTCTCTAACAAATCTAAGTTTTAAAAATGCAAAAAATTTTAACAATTTGCCTATACAATTTGCAGGACTAAAATTGATATGACAATCATAAAATTTTTATTCCGATTCAAAGCTATGTACTGTACTACCTATTCTATATGTACTATAAAATTTAATATATATATTGAATATACGAATTTTATTTATATTCTGTGAAATTTGTTAGAGTATGTATATAACTTATATATTTTAAACAGAAATTACTTAACAAAATGCTGACGGCTTTATATTATAATAATTAGTATATATACGAAATTATTTATGTCTTACATACATTTTTTAATGCATATAAATTATATATTAATATAAATGTATACATTATTAACATATCCATTTTTAATTAAAATTTAATATTTCAATATTATGAATAAAAATATTAAAAAAAAATTTCAATTTTTATTTAAATATTTATTCTTATATAGGAAGTTTATTTATAGTATAAAAAACTTTTTAATTTTTTAAGACAAGTTTTTAAATTAAAACAATAGTTTTTTTTTTATTTTTTTTTTTTCTTGTTGTTATCATTTTATATAATATATTACATATATATATATATATACAAATAAATATATATATATTTGTATATCATTTTAAAAAACATATATTTTTTTTAGTCTTTTGAATTAAAAAAAAATAAAAAATAAATAAAATATTATGCAATAACATTAAAATTTTTAACAAACAAATAAATAAATAATAACAATTAAATTATAAAATATAATATAACATTAAAAACAAAATAAATAAAAATAAATTAATTATAATTTACAATTTTTTTGTTTTATTTTTATTTTTATTTTCAACACAAGTGTAATTTTTCATTATTTATTTTATTTTATAAAATATAAATTAAAATTTATTTAAAAAAAAAAAAAATGAAACAACATACATAATTTATAAAATATAGAAAAATTAATAAAAATAGTATATATTAATATATTCAAAATAATTATTTATAACAATTTTTTCTTATTTTTAAAAAATTAAAAAGACTTAAAATGAGAAATAAAAAAAAAAATTTATATAATATTATATAATTTTTTTTTTCCAGTTATTATTTATAGAAATAAAATAAAAAAAAAAAAAAAAAGATAAAATGAATTTTTCAAAATTTGTAGCGAGATTTTGCGAGATATTTTTTTTTTTTAATTTTAATTCAGTTACATTGTTGCAGAAACAAAAAAATTTTATATTTACAGATTTAATTAACAATAAGTATATAAATTAAAAAAAAAAAATTAAATTATTATTTGTGTCCTTTTTTGACTTTAAATTTTTGTTAAAAATTAATAAAAACAAAAAAAATAAAAAATGAAAATTTTAAAATGCATTTAAAAAAAAAAAAAAAATTAAAATTAAATAAAGAAAAAATAAGCACGTGTGACAATTTAATTTTTCGAATAGCCTTACTACATTTTATATTTCTCCAGTGAGGTTTGTGTCTTGGAAAAAAATTGACATATCCATTGTTATCTACCTTTACCTTTTATTTTTTTTTTTGATATTGTCAAGTAACATTGACAGTTTAATTGAATTTGACAAACTGTCAAATTCTATTCAAACTTTTATTAAATTGTTAAAATCTATTACATAAGGCATTCAAATTAAATTGACAAACATACTTAAATATAAAATTTTATGTAATTCAAAAGTGTTATATATGTTATATATATATATTTGGTAATTGGTATTGATGTGTTCTTATTAATCGACTTTATTTTTTTTTTTTGATGTTTATATATTATGAGAATATAAAAATGTTCTTAAATTATTTAGTTTTTAATTTAAATCTGAACCCAATGGTTTTGTTTTTTTTTTTTTTTTTTTTTATGGTTTTTGTTGTTTTGAAGTATAAAAATTAATAAAATATTAATATTTAATGATGTTGAAAAAAATATTTAGAAAATTATTATTAAATTTTTATAGACAAAAAAAAAAAAAAAAAAACAAAAAAAAAAAAAGAGACATAATTTGAAAGTAAATAATTAATTAATAAAAAAGAAAGAAATAATAATTAATATTTTAGTATATGCATATTTTATGAAATAATATTTATTATTTCTTAACAATAGAAGATCTTTTTCGTTTTTCTTTTGAAATTGAAACGTGTTCCAAAAATAAGATTTGGAAAATTTCTTATTTTTTTTATTACCTTGCATAGCAAGTATAGAAGTATAAAATTTTCATTATTTTCTCAAGTTTTCTTTGATTTTTTTGAAAACATACATTTTAAATATAAAAAGAAATTTTATTTTTATTTAAGTTTATTGAAATTTTTTATTGTATTTTTTTCTAAAAAATTTTTCAATTTTTTTTTTTTAAGTTTTTTTTTTGTTTTATTTTTTTTTTTTCTTTGGATACACGTTATAAAAAAAAATATTTTTGTTTTTTTTTTTTTTTTAGAAAATATACGAGTACATAAATTGATTTTTAATTGATATAAGATCGGACATATTTAATTAATTAAAAAAAATTTATAGTTAATGATTGTAGTAATTAGTTATTAGTTACAGCCATAAGTTACAAAAAAAAAAAAAACAAAAATAAAAATAATAATTAAAAGAGAAAAAAAATATTAAAATAAAAGAAACAAATTGATAAAGGATTTTGTAAATTAATAAATAAATTTTATTTTATTTTGTGATTTATTAATGTTTTAATTATTGACAAAATGATAAGTTTTTTTTTTTTTTTAAAGTTATTTACGAATATATTTTGTGATTTGAATTAAAGTTTTTTATTATTAATTATTTTATTTCTATTATTAATCATTTAGTTATATTAATTATTAATATATTATATAAAAAGTGATATTTTTTTATTTAATTTAAAATATATTTAACTTTAATTCAAAATATACAAATATATAAATCGTAAATACAATTTGTTATATTATATAGTTTTGTGTTAGATTTGAAATTTAATTTTGAAAAAATTTGTTCAAATTTTGGTTTATGTATATCTGTTTAAATTTTTGGTTTTTTTGTGATTCTATCTAATAGATTTTGTTTCTAAAATTTTTAATCATCATTTTGATTTGTGTTTGCCCAGAATATATTATCTTGAAATATGATATCATAAACTTTTTTAATATGATCTTTTATATAATGGAAACCTGAAAATATAGTTAATAATATTTAAGGAATTAGGAAAGTATATAGTTTATATATATATTAATACATAATTGTTTATAAGTTTATGTGGTATATAGTATGTATGTGATAATAGTAGTAAAAAAAAAAAAAAAAGAATGTTATTATGTAGGAGATATGTTTTTTTTTTTACATACGTTATTTTTTTGTTTTTATTAATTAATTAAAATAATTAATTAATTAATTAATAAAATACAAAAAAAAAACTTATTTAAATTCAGTTAATTTTTTTTTATGCTGTGAAATTAAATCACCAGATCAGATATTTTTTGAAATCAAACATACCCTCATTAAAATTTTCAATTTTTTCATCTTGTTTCTTGTGTTGTGATTTTAATTTATCTCTTGATAATGGTGGTATAATATTTGATTTTTTATCATTATTTTGTTTTTTATCTTTTTGTGTTGATGTTAATTTTGGATTTGTTACTTTGGCAAAATCATTACCACCACTTGTATGTTTATTTGTTTTATCTGTAATTGATGGTGTATGTGGTATAGATTTTGTTGATGTTTTTGTTGTTTGTTTTTGTGTTTGTTTTGATTTTGATTTTGATGAAATATGATCATCATCATCATCATCATCATTACGATTTGATTTTGATGGAGCAAATTTAAATGGACCTTCATTTTTATCATTTGAATTTGATGATGAATAACCTAATCTTTGAGCTGACATTTTTGGTACTTTTGTTGATTTTTCCACTTTTTTTGGACAGCACTGGAATGGTTTATAATCATGTGGTACATAATTTTTTCCTTTTTTAGCTGATTCAGCAGGATGACCCAATCCAACATAGAAACAATCGTCATCTGTGTGTAACAAACAAAAACATTTTGTCAGATAATTTTCTACTTTTTATTTCATATTTTATAATTTATTCATTTTTTTTTTTTGTTTTTTTTTATTTTAATTATTTGTTGGATTTTGGATATAAAAAAAAAAAATTAAATAATATTATTTAAAAAAATGAAGGTTTTTTTTAAAACTTTTATTTAATATTTAAAGTTTTTTTTTTGCAATTCAGGGGTTAGAAATAAAATTCTATATAAAAAAAAAAAAAAAAAAATTTACATAGATGGATACAAAAAATTAAAAAAAAAAATAAATAAATAGAAAACTAATATTAATACTCGAGTATTATATTATTATTAAAAAAAACTTTTATGAAAAAAATACTCTAATTGATATGTTTCAATTTCTCTTTTTGTTTTTTTTTTTTTTTTTTTTTTGATTTAATTTTAGTAAATTAATTATTTATTTATTTTTTTATTTTCAATTTAACTTTTGGTGCACATACACATAATAAATAGTTGAAAGCAGTTAGTTTAGTACTGATTGCATATATTTTAAAAATAAATAAAAATTAAAGTATTAAATTAAAAAAAAAAAAAAAAACATTATTTTTAGTCAAATAATTTGACTTTTTTTACTGACAAAATGTTTTTGTGTACAAAAAAAAAAATAAAAAATAAAAGAACAGAACATCTCTCACAAAATCTCGTTTTGTTTATTTTTTTTTTTAAGACAAAATTTTTATTTTAATTTTTAAATAATTTTGATAAAAATTAAATTTTTCACATTAATTACAATTATTTTGGTGTATTAAAAAATTATTTTTAGTTATTGCATAATATGAATCTTTAAAAAGATAATTTTTGTATATATAGTTCTAAAGAATATATGTATATATATATTATATAAAATGTTTTCTTTTTTTTTTAACAATAAACAAACGTTTAAAATTTTATATAAACATGAATATTTAAATAAAAATTAATTATTATAATATGCGTATTTATATAAATACATATAAATAATATATAGTTTTTTTTTTTGTTTTTTTTTTTTAATTAAAATATAAAAAAAAATTTCACGGAACCATTAAATTCTGTCAGCATTAAAAGTCAAAAGACGTTGGCTTGAGATTAAATGGATGTAACAACACTAAATTATATAGAAGTATATGTGACGTCTTAAATTACCATCATTTTTATTATATTTATTTTATTATGTTTCAATTTATATATTTGTACTACACTGAGCTGATGATTTTCAAGAATTTTAGTACTTAAATAAGGAAACCAGTAGCTACTGGAAAAAATATTGATTAAAATTCAAGTAATACACTGGAAAAACACTGCTGATTATCAGTATCAGTATTTTTTGGTGAGTACCAGTATTTTTACTAATACTTATATATTTTGTTGGACCAGGTAAAAATTTAATATTTTTTACTAAATAAAATACTGAGTACTAGGTACTAGGTACTGATAATTGACTGTTATTGATATTGAAAACTGCAGCTCTGGTACTACTAAAAGAATTTTCTTATGTTTTTGATTAATTGGCTTTCCGAACTACTTTATTTGTTTTTCAAAGTATGCAACAACAAATAAAATACCCCATATAAAAAAATAGGTTATTTAAACAATCAAATTATAGTAATTATTTAAACCAATTGTAATTGGTTTAGGAGATAAAATAAATTTATTCAAATTTATTAAGTAAAAAATATTTAAAATAAAATCTTAATTCATATGCCCCTAAAAGGCAAATATTGATATTATATTACACTGATGTGAAACTCAATTACAATTTTTTTTTTATAATTTTTTAATTTTTTTTTAATGATGGTAATTGTTGAAAAAATATTTTAATATTAATGTGTTTGTCACTTCCATTGTCTTTCAAGCGCAAATGTGTACATATATACTTTTACTTTTCTTATTAAAAAAAAAATCAATTAAAAAATGTAACAATTAAATATTCAGGAATTAAAGAAATTAGTTTTTTGTTTTTTACAATGTTAGTGCATATAAAATTATTTTATGGAAAGTTAGATTACAAAAGATTACAAAAGAAGTAAAAATTAATAAATAAAAGAAGTTGAAAGAATAAAAGAAAGAAATTAATTATATATTTACATAATACAGATATGGTTTAAAGTGATTGAATTTAAATGTTTTTTTGATTTGAAATTTACGTGAATTATTATTTAGTTTCAGATTTTATGTTAGTAATACTCATAGATAATATGTAATACATATAGATAGCCATTTTAAAAGATTTTACTGTTTTTATGAAATAGTTCTATTAAAAAATCCCAGGTTCGCTTCAATCGCATCTATATGTCATATCTTGATAAAATATTTTGAATTTAAAATAAAAATTTTTGAAATATTTTCAAAACATCAAAATAATTAACTAAAACTGAAGGAGCAAGAGCATCATCAAATACAAATACACTGATAGATCATATAATTTCCAATTGCAATGATAAGATAGGTATATCATATATAGTAGAAAACACAGACATCTCTAATCATAAAATAACTACTGCGCACATAAAATCAGTCAAGCTTAATAAAAGATCAATGATAAATATAACCAAAGTTAAAACATTTTAGAACAAAATGATCGAAATTGTAAACTTTAAAGTACAAGAAGAGAATGTAGACGAAATTGAACATTTGCAAAAAATTATGCAATCAGCTAAAGAGATAAGTACTAAAAGATATACCATAAAAACTAGAAATAATCAAGGGATAAATGAAACCATACTAAACAATATGAAAATCAGAAGAAAATTTTATGATGCCTATAAAAAAGATAATAATAATTTAGAGGAAAAAATTAAATACATAAACTCGAAGAAACAAACTATGGAGTTAATCATAAAAGCAAAAAAAGATTATAAACCAATATTCTTACTTAATTCGACAAGTAAGATTTTTGAAAAAGTAATAAATATAAGAATAAGAACTTTTATAAATAAAAATTTGGATTTGATAACAATCAGTACGGATTTATAGAGAATAGTGGAACAGAAGCAGCTATTAGCACAACATTAGATCAAATATATAAAGCATTTGATGAGGGAAAATATGTAGCAGCAGTATTTGTGGATTTAACCAAGGCGTTTGATGTGGTAAATCATTAAAAATTTTAAACATCATAGAGGATATTGGAATAAGAGGAGTGGCCAATAATTTAGTAAGGATTACTTAACAAATAGAGCTCACTGTACTAGAATCAATAGCATACTGAGTGAGAAATTAACTATAAAAATTGGTGTACCGCAAGGCTCACTACTTGGTCCTCTTTTATACCTAATATATATTATGAAATTATCAAATTGCAATTTATTAAATTGTTAACAATATTCCACTTACAAGAACACTAAATGTAAAATATCTGGGAGTCATTATTTACGAAACCACTTCAAAAAAATAAAAAATAGTATACTCCCATTAATAATGGCAATAAGAAGATCAAGTGGTGTAACTAAAAGAGAAGCTAAACTCATCTATAATGACTACAATGGCTACACAAAGATAAGATACAACATTACAAGCTGGAGTCATTGTTCAAGTTTTCATCTAAAGTAAATAGGTACAATAATGAATAAAGTACTGAAAACTTTATTTAAGATGGATATGAGGTGTATCGCAAAAATAGTGTACAAAGACACTGAAGAATTGGATATTCTTTTCGTATTATACACACGGAATTTTATTGATTAATGATATGGTGTCTGTATATTAAATTAATTCTAATTGTAAATATTGTGTGCAAGATTTTAATTGAACCGCTGGTAAAAAATTTAAAAAATTTTTATATAAACAAAATAAATGTTGCAAAAATTGCAGAAAAAACCGTAACTGTTTCTAAATTGACAGAAACGTTCGTCAATGCAATATAAAATTAAAAACCAGGAAGAGTGTAGTAGAGTAGACTGTGCCAACTTTGGGATACCCGTATGAACGTAATATCGACATTTATATCTCGTCCAAAACAAAATATAAGTTGAAAGGCAGCTCTCCGAACCTCTTCCATTACACCAGCTTAATTTTATTCTGACTTTGGCCATTAAAGTTAACTATTGATAAAATTTGAAACATCCACATTTATTAGGTATAGAGGAATGTCCATATAAAAGATGAAGTTGTATGGCAACCACTCGAACTTACTGCAGTAGACCAACCAAATTTTGTACAAAGTGTGGCCATAAAACTAAACTACTTTTGACAAAATTTCAGACACCCAGCTTCAAAAGGTACAGAGTAATTTTGATATAAAAAAAGAAGTTTTATGACAGGTACTCGAACTCACTACTATATATTACTATTTATTTTCAATGTAAATTTATGTATATTACAAACCCAATGTAATAATTTCACCAGATGGTCATATATTGGTTATCCTATATAAGATTATTGGTTATATCAATGTATATATATTATCTATGGTAATACTCTTAACTTTAAATAAATTTTTTTTTGAAATTTCAATAAGTTTTGAAATCTCTAATTTCTTTACAATATTCAATTTTTACAAATCAATTTTGATAAGTTACTCTTGTTGCTTTTAAAATTTAAAAAAAATTTGGACACCTAATGGTTTTCGAGACATTTTAACATGTATGAAAAATATACATAAAAATTAAACATTTATTTTCTATTGACAATAAGTTTAATTATATTTTACATAAATAATAAGAGATGTTACCTTCAAATGGAATTATTTTCCTTTTTTCTTGATTAGGTTTCCTATTTGATTTTTCTATTTAGCATGCAAAAAGAAAATTTTCAATTTTTCTTTTTCAAAAAAATTGCAAAAAAAATTTTTTTTTCTTTTATATAATTTTAAAATTTTTCTATTAATAAATTAGAAAATTGGCCTTGAAAAGTTGAATCTAATTTGGTTTTTTGAATTTTGTTTTTAATAAAGTCGGATTGGATTCACATGAATTGAATGTTGAAAAATGGAAATAATTTTGGTTTTATATCGAGTCCAATTTTCTTTAAAAATTTTATTTTACATTTAGTAAAATAATTTGTGGACGTTTATTGAATTAAAATATGTCGGTATGTATTAAATTTGTGTTTTTTTTTAATAAACGACATAGGACTTAACATAATCTTAAAAAAACAATCAAATTTTATAAATTTATGCATGGAAACTTAATTTAATCAATCAAGTACGAGTACGAGTACTGGATGTACAAAGGCTTTAAGTCATTTTCCATTTTAAAAAATTATAATTTCACTTTTATTAAATACATTATTTTTTATATTTCATAATACAAATTCATTTCAAATATACATTTTATTCTTTTGTTTTGTAGGGAATTGCTGCACTGTACACAAAAAACCATTGACAACGCCTACAACTATGCAATTATGATTAAAGTATTATCACAGGACGAAACATTCCTAAAAACTTTACAAAAACTAAAACAAAGCACTTGTTTAAGATGGCAATCAATGATATGTTAATAATATCGGATCATATCGATATATCTATGTATGTAATTACAGTAAACAGAGAAAATTTTAAAAGTAGAACTATTTCAATTATTTTTAATTGAAATTATATAAAAAATTAACATTTTTAATTAATTTATTTACTGTAAATATGAACTTTAAATTTAATAAAGTTTATAAAATTTTTTAAAAAGGGAAAATAACTTATGAACCCTGTATTTGGACAAGAATTAACAGTCAGCGTTGATGATATCAAGTAGACCAATGATTATTAGTTAGTTTTGAAAAAAAAAAACAAAGCAGAAGCAAATGTGTGTGTGTTTGGCTTTTCTTTTAATTTAACAAAAACAAAATACTAAAGTTTGTCTAATTTTATAAAAACAAAGTGGTTCTAAGTGGTGGAGCTTATTCAAAAAGGGAATCGTAAATTATCTTTATATGATGTAGGAATATCTAATATAATTTTTTCTAGGGTATCAATTATATTATTTAATTATTTACAAGACAGTATATATATGCTTAAAAATGTACATATATTACTTTATTATTATAATAAGTAAAAAGGGGGGTAATTAAAAATTGGTTGGTTGTTTTTAATTAAAATGTGGTGGGTGTAAAGTTTTCTAAAGAAAAATAAAAACAACAAAATTAAAAAGGTTAAAAAGTTGTTACATACATTCGCGTACATATACGACGTTTCAAAATATAGCATTTTTTTTGAACAAATTCTATTCTGCTCATCTCTTTCTAAGTAATATACACGTGTATACACCTATATATAGGTAGTACTTGCATTTTATATTCTATATCTTAAAGATGATTATTATAAAATATACACTTATAACATAAACAATGTATAACATTTGTATGTCCATTTCTTAATAACGTATATTTTTTTTTTTTTTGTAAAATGAGAATTTGCAAACGTCAAAAATTGCATCAAATTTTTAAGATACATATATATTTAAGTCGGAAGATTATATGAAGAATGTGTTGATAGTTCGACTGTAAATGATGGTAAAATTTCTAAATTTTTATTTTCAAACATATTTTTTTTTAAAAAATTGGTTTTTAAAAGATTTTTAAACATGTGGACAAAAAAATGATTATAAATTTTATTTTAAAAATAAAAATAAAATAAAAAAAAAATAATGCGTATATATATAAAATTAGTCACATTCAAATTATGTAAAAGAATAATAATACAATTTGATGAGATATTGTTTTTTTTTAACTGGATTTTTCATTGTAATATCGGATGAGCGGAAGATGAAGTTTTTAAATTAAAAATAAAATAAAATTTTATTTTATTTTTTATAAAAAATATAAAATGTCAGAATGTTGGCTTTCCATTGGTTTAAAAACTTCTGACAATTCAAATACATTTAAATGAAAACTTGACAACAAATTTGGAGGGTAATTTGACAACAAATTAATCACGACATCGGGAAGAGTTTTAAAATAAAAAATCACCATTCCATTTCACTTTTACCTATTTTTGCCTTTGAAACAGAATTTTTGCTGTGACAATTACTTTGTGCGGCTTTAGCTTTCTTTGATTTAATTGTTTTTTTGTCATTGTCGTCGTCATCGTCATCGTCATTGTCATCGTCATTATCATCGTCATCGTCATCATCATCGTCATTGTCATCGTCATTGTCATTGCCATCGTCATCGTCATCGTCATCTAAATTATTATCGTCATCATCATCATCTTCATCATCATCGTCATCGTCATCATCATCCTGATCTTCATCATCATCATCATCATCATCGTTTTCATTATTATCTTCATCATCATCGTCATCATCATCATGTTTTTTTGTTGACTTTTTCTTTATTGTTCTGCGTTTTGATTTAACCTTTTTTCTTACGTCATCCGCTTCATCGTCATCTTCATCATCATCATCATCATCATCGTTGTCGTTATCATCTTGATCGTCATCTCTATGACGTTTTTTTGATTCTTTTCTTTTAGTAGTTTTATGTTTTGATTTCCTTTTTTTTTTGTCTTTTATATCATCTTCATCATCATCATCATCGTCATTATCATCATCGTCATTATCATCATCATCGTCGTTATCATCATCACCTTTAACGCATTTTTTTGATGGCTTACTCTTTGCGGATTTATTTTTTAATTTTCTTCTTTTTCTCTCTTTCTTATCATTATCGTCATCTTCATCATCATCTTCATCATCATCATTATCATCATTATCATCATTATCGTCATCCTCATCGTCATCGTCATCATTGTCATCGTCATCCCTATGACGTTTTTTAGATTCTTTTGTTTTAGTAATTTTATGTTTTGATTTCCTTTTGTTTTTGTCTTTTTCATCATCTTCATTATCATCATCATCGTCATTATCATCATCGTCATTATCATCATCATCGTCGTTATCATCATCACCTTTAACGCATTTTTTTGATGGCTTACTCTTTGCGGATTTATTTTTTAACTTTCTTCTTTTTCTCTCTTTCTTATCATTATCGTCATCTTCATCATCATCATCATCATTGTCATTATCGTCATCATTTTCATCATCATCTTCATCATTATCGTCATCATTATCATCATCATCATCGTCTATATCAGTTTTTCTTTTAAAAGGTTTGATTCTTCTAAGTTTATATACTTTTTTTATTTTAGAATTTTTTTTTAACCCGACTGAATCTTCATCATCATCTTCATCATCGTCTTCGTCGTCTTCATCATCTTCATCGTTTTCGTCATCTTCATCATTTTCATCATTTTTATCATTATCATTATCATCGTCATCATCATCATCATCATCATCATCGTCATCACCATAATTTATAATTGGTTTTGGTGCAAATCGATTTTTAAACGTTTTCATCCAGCTTATAACCTTATGATGTATTTTTATTTTTTTACTTACTTTATCATCATCATCGTCATCATCGTCGTCATCATCATTCTTATCTTCATCATCGCCGTAATCAAATTCTTCATCATCATCATCCCCAGCAGCAAGTTTGCTTAATTTTTTTGCTCTTATTGACATAAGAAGTTTATTCTTTTCTTTCAACAAGCTCTTTTTCTTTTCAAGCTTATCATCCTCATCATCTCCATCGTCGTCATCATCGTCGTCATCATCATCTCCATCGTCGCCATTATCATCATCATCATCATCTTCATCTTCATCATCTTCATCATTACCATCAAAAAAACCTGTGTCATCATCATCATCATCATTATCGTCGTCATCATCATCGTCGTCATCATCATCATTATCCTCATCCTCATCATCATTATTATCATCATCATCATCATCATCTCCATTGTCATCGCAATCATCATCATTATCCCTCCTACGCTTTTTAGTTGGCTTTCTTTTAATAGCTTTATTCTTTAATTTAAATTTTTTTCTCCTATTATCGTCATCGTCATTGTCATCGTCATCATCATCGTCATCGTCATCGTCATTGTCATTGTCATTGTCATTGTCATTGTCATTATCATCGTCATCGTCATTATCGTTATCATTATCATCATCATCTTCATCATCATCCTCAGTTGAATCGCCTATTCAAAGAATTTATCTTATTTGAATTCAGATAAGCCAGTCTATTGAAAATGTGTAGGCATCAAAACCGTTCGAATAAGATTAAACTGCCCTCTGTGAAAATTGTGTAGTAAATTTAAAACAATATTTCAATTGTTAAATTTTTTAAATTGGAGTTTAAAGTTTATCCTAACTAATAGTGTCAAAATTTGTCCCTTTCAAATTTCAATTTGCCATTTGTATTTTATGCCAATAATTTCAATTTTAGTTTTAATGATTATTTTCATTTAATAAACTTAATCTTATTCGAATATTTGATGTCTTGTGTTTGGTACTCAATCCGAATAAAATAATCATTCTATCGGTCATTTTATAGTTTCAGTTCTATTATGAAGGCATATAATTTTTTTTTGTTTTCAATTTTTTTTTTAAACTTAATATTAGTAAAATATTTTGAAAAATAAATATATATTTATTTTATATTATTTATAGAGAAATCATTAAATGTCTTTCTTACTCTTTTGATTTATTAACCATTGCAAGACACGGTCTTCGTTTTTAAGATTACCTAACAAAGCAATATAATTAATATATATTTTATAATTGTAATAAGTTTTTAACTTACCATCATACATAATTGGAACTCCTGTTTCATAATAAACCAAAGCTGGGAAAGCAAATATTCCAATTTCATGGGCAAGTTTAATATCATTTGATTTAACGAATTGGATTCCTTGTTCATCAGTATCATCATCGATATTTTCTAATTCAGCTAAAATTTCTGGACATACTTCACATTTATTATCATCTATTATAGAAAAAAATATTTATTAAATAATTTTAATTTACAACTAAAGAGATTTTTATTAAGACTTACAAAAGAAAACAGCTAAATGTTGTACTTCATTTATCAAAACTTGTAATGTTTTTCTATCAACTGATTCAATGACATCAGCATCAGATTCGTATAATTCTAAAACCCATTCAAGAATTTCTTCTTCTTTCATTAAATCTCCGTGATAGATTGTACGGAAACGATTTCTATAGAATGCTAATGCTGGTAATGATGGTAAATCATATTCTTTGTCAATACCATCATCATTAATTTTAACAAAATTAATGTCTTTTTCTTCACATTCATCGTCAATATTTTCAAGTTCATTTAGAATTTTTTGTGCCTTTTTGTCACCTTCACGGACTGTGATTTAAATTTTTAATTATAAATTTTTTTTTAAATACATAATTTAATTAATTTTTACTTACAGAAGAATACAACAACATGTTGATTTTCAGCTAAATTTTTTTCTAACATTTTAACATTAACATCTTCAATTTTACCGGGTATTTCAAGAGTATCTTCATCAGTAATCCAAGCCAATACTTCATCTTCGTCATTTAAGTCACCAGTAAAGAATAATGGATCACGATTTCTGAAGAATACCAATTGTGGCAAATTCTTAATATTGTATTTCTTAGCTAATTGCATATCTTCAGTTGTTACAAATATAATTCCAGCTTCATCTAATTCATCATCAATACTTTCTAATTCATCTAAAATCTTATCACATCTGTCACCTTCATCACAAGGTCCAGTGAAATAAACAACAACATATTCATGTGAATTAATTAATTCAACAAGAATTTCATCTGTAACTTCTTCAATTGTTGCAGTACGTTTTTGTAAAATTAACCATTCAAGAACTTCATCTTCATTCATAAGATCTCCTTCATACATTGATGGAATTTTACTTTCGAAATAGATTAAAGCTGGTAAATGATCTAAGCCGTATTCTTTAGCCTCTGCAGCATTATCAATACGTACAATAACGATACCTTCCTTTTCAAGTTCATCGTCAATATTTTCAAGTTCATTTAATACTCGTATATCTTGTTTATCGTCTTTGTCATCTGTGAAGGAATTTTTAATTTGTAATAATTAATTTTAAAATAAGATATGCCTTTTTTAATTATTAAAAAAGTATAAGACGAACTTACAGAAAATAACAGCTAAATGTTCTTCGTTTTCAACAAGTTTATCTTTCATTTCATCAGTAACTTCTGGGATTTCTGAGAAACGTTTTTGATGTACTAACCAACCCAAAAGGTCATCTTCTTTCATTAAATCTCCTTCATATACGTGTGGTATACCTCTTTCAAATAATACAATTGTTGGAAACTCATCAATACCATATTCTTTGGCTTCACTATCGTCATCAATTTTAACAAAAGCAATATCATGTTGATCACATTCATCGTCAATGTTTTCTAATTCTGCAAGGACTTTTTGTGATTTTTTCTGGTCTTTGTCATCTAAAATTTATAAAAAAATTATAAAAAATTTAGTTAATATTCAATACATATGCAAATATAATGTTATTTTTATATATATATATTAATATTTCAAACTTACAAAAAAGAACAGCAACATGTGGCATTTTTTCAATAATAAGATCTAACATTTCATCGGTAACATCTTCAATTTGATCGGAACTTGTTTGTTTTTCAAGCCAATCTAATAATTTCTCTTCATTTTCAAGATTACCTTCGTACATTGTTGGAATGCCTTTTTCAAAGTATATTAATTTAGGAACTTTGTCAATGCCGTATTCTTGTGCCTCTTCTGGATTATCAATTTTAACAAATGTAATACCAAGTGCATCACATTCATCATCAATATTTTCTAATTCGCTTAAAACTTTTTGTGATTTTTTGTCATTATTGTCATCTGGCCACAATAAAAAAAAAAAAAAATTTATGAATAATAATGATTAAAAAAATTTAATTATTTTAATTACAGAATAAAACTGCCAAAACTTTTCCTTCTTTAACTAATTTATCTAACATTTCATCAGTAACATCTTCAATTTCATCTTTTTCCAATTGTGAAAGTAACCAATGAAGAATTTCATCTTCATCCATTAAATCACCATCATAGACATTTGGTAATTTACTTTCAAAATAGACAATTGATGGGATCTAAAATAACAAAATTAGTTTAATTATATTAAAAGTTTTTTTTAATTTTTTTAATTTTATACACTATCGATTCCATATTCTCTGGCTGCCTTTTTATCATCAATTTTAACAAATTGAATACCATGTTTATCACAATCATCATCAATTTTTTCTAATTCTTCAAGTACAGTCATTGAATCATCATCACCGTGATCATCTTTTCAAATTAAATTAGAAATATTAAAATAGATTTTCATCGAATCAGATCAGATGATAGTTATAAACACTTACAGAATAAAACAACTAAATTGTCAATATTATTAATTAATGTTCCAAGGGTTTTGGCAGTGACATCTTCAATTACATCATCTTCATCACCAGTTGACTTATTCTGTACTAACCATTCAAGAACATCTTCCTCTCTTTGTAATTCCCCTGGTCATTTAAAAAAAAATTGTTTAAAATGTTTTTAAAAATGATTCAAGCATATTTAAAAATTTTAATAAGTCTTTTAAGCTCTACCTTCATAAATTATTGGAGTTTGATGTCTATAGTATACTAAAGCTGGTAAACTTCCTAAATTGTACTCATCAGCTAATGCTTCATCATGAATTTTAACAAAACCAATTCCAAGTTGATCGGCTTCATCATCAATATTCTCAAGTTCTTGTAGTGCTTTATTACATTTTCGACATTCAGGTTTATCTGGAAGATTTCATGAAATATTTTTTTTCTTTAATTACTTAATTATTTTTATTGAATTTATTTTAAAAGTTTTTGATTTGAAGTTTTGTTGGGAATGTGGAAATATGTTAAGGTCGGTGGGAGAAGAGGACTAAATATTTATTGTTTGGATGAATCTAAGTATATATGTTTAATAGAGACTATAGAGTAATTTAACTTTTTTTTTCAATTTATTTTATATATAATGTGAATTTTTAAAATAGATATAGTATAAAGTTTAGCAGTAAATAGCTTAAAGCATTTTTTACAACCTGGTTGTAAAGAAGTAATAAGACATTTTTTTAAGAATACATTTTAAATTTATAAAAAATAGAATACATTTTAAAGCCTAATCTTATTTTATAACATGCTATTTTAATGTTTAGCGCCTAAAAGTAGGCAATTGAGAATAGTTAGCATAAACCTCTTGTGACTCGAAGTATAGATTTTTTTTATTAATAAAAATTCTGGAATACATTATAAATATGAAAAAATATATTTGAATTTGCTACTTTAACAATTTCAATTGAAATATTTTTATAGATTTATATATTCTATATTTTTAAAATATGATAAATATGTGTTAATCCTATGAAATTATTTTCCTGATCCTATATATAATTTTAAATCGCGAAATTTTATGTTTCAAAAAATTATTTTTAAAAATTAGATTGTTGGTTGCAAGTTATTTTAAATATTTTATTGATCATTAATAAATTGTTATTTATTTCGGGATGCACATTTTTAATTCAATTAATTTTGTTTTTAAAACGAGTAAGATAGTTAAAAGTTTTCAAAGTTTTCTTTTATTATGAGCGCCTACAAGTAGGCTATTGAGAATTGTTAGCATTGATAATTTGATAAGTATTTTTTTTAAATATTTTAACATAATCATTCTAATCAAATGAACATAAAGCAATGCAAATAAATTAAATCAAAACTTTTTTTTAATATTATTTTATTTTTTTTAGGTTAGGATTATACCTAAATCATCTTTCGAAGACGAGTCTCCACCATTGAAAATACTATACCATGAAGAAGAAGTTGTGTTAGATGTTTCCCCCTGGACACCTAATAAAATTTTTCATAAAATCAAATATTCATTCGGAAAAAAAGTTCTATAAAAGTATACAACAATTATAAATAATGAAGAACAGATTTTATTAAAATCCAATGAACATTTAGTTGAAAATTTGTTACCTAGATTTCTTACTAGGTCTATGTTTTAAATTCATAAAAATAATCTAGAAAGTTACCTTTCGATCTAGATGTTTAAATAACAACCTTGTGCAAAACTTTTTTCTATTGTTTTATTATTATATTTCATATAACATATATAAATAATCAAAATACATAAATTGACAATTTAAAACACATATATAGGTTTAAAAAAATTAAAAAGTGCGAATAAAAGCACTATTATTTCTGTTGGAAAATGGTAGGGAGAAATTTTTTTAAATTAATTAACTTAATGCCGATCATTGGCTAATATGAAAAATTGAATAGAAAAAAAATTTTATTAAACTTAAATTTATTTTACCAACTATCACCTTTAAAATTGCATTTTTGAAAAGTGATAGTGTTATTGTTATTTACATTATAAAACAATATAAGATAAAAATTTTATATCTAATTTACTGTTATTAAATAACTTATTTTAAAAATTTGTAATCTTGAGAAAGTTTTAATAATTTTTTCCTGAAAGCTTCTAGTAGATCATCTAAAAATTCGAATATAACCACTTTAAGTTTTTTAAAATTTTTATAAAAAAAGTCTTACTTTAAAAATTTATTTAAATTGTTTTGTATTCATTAAAATTTAAAATTATTTGAAAATAAGAATTTTGAATCATGACATGGTAGTTAGGGGATCACTTAAGAGGACTTATAATAATAAATTTTAAAAATAAAATTAGAATTGAATTTTATAAAACTATATTATAATTATTTTTATTTATTGATTTATAAACAGTCTCTTACTTCATACAATGTAATAAGGAGTGAAGCATGCCTTTCCTTTTCAGGAGTGCTCTATTATACAGGGTGGCGCAAAACGACCGATATGGTTTGAATGTTTAATAACTTTTTAAATTTATTTATATTATTTATTTTTATTTCAGAATTTTGTGAACTTGGGGAAATTGGAACAGTGCACAACAGAACAGCGATCAAAAATTACGAAAAGTTATGAAAAATATAAAAAATCTAAGACGTTTCTACATGTTATTCAGGGTGCCGCAAATCGGAAATGGAACAGTACACAACAGAACAGCGATCAAAAATTACGAAAAATTATGGAAAATGTACTGCAAAGAGCACGAATGTGCGAAGCCGAAAATGGTCACCACTTACGGGATATAATTTTGCTACTTAAGCTAAAAATATTCCCCATTAATATACTGGATAACAAAAAAATAATAATTATAATAATTAACCATTAAATAAAAAAGTTATTCAATATTCAAATCATATCGGTCGTTTTGCGTCACCTTGTATTATGCATTAATTTTATAAGTAATATTATTTATTTTTACAGACATTTTTTTTTTTTTGATCATATATTTTATATTTTACTATATATATTTGGTCACCATGGAGATTTTTAACAATTGGGCTCGATTCCCGTACGAGTCATAAAATATTAAATTAAAAAAAAAATTATTGGAAAATCCCCATGGTGACCAAATGTATATAGTAAAATATAAAATTGATGACATAAACAAAATAAATAAATAATATTAAAATAATAATTATACACAACATTTTATAAAAAATATATAATTGTTCAAGATTTGTACATACATATTATAAAAAAAATTGTACATATATAATAAAATCCTAAGTGGTTGGCAATGATAAATTTAAAGGTCAAGGTCATCTTAGTGATAAAATTAATAGAAAATAGATTAGATACATTTTTTTTAAGTAATTTACACATTTTCATAACAAACATAATTTAAAGTTTTTACTTAATTGTTTTGTATTCAAATATTTTTTTTATATTTAGCAAAATTAAATTAGAAATTGTAATCATTGTTTTAATTATGTTTATTTTAATTAAATAAATATAAAAACAAAATTTTTAATTGATAAAGTAGCTGGCAATTAAATCTATTTTAACATTTCCAGAATTATTTATATGAATTTTTTGAGATTACTTTGAAAATTTTAAATAGAAGGGATTACATTTTGAAATCACTTCGAAAATTTTTAAAATTAACTTTTTCAAAAAAGTTTTTTACTCATATACTCGGTTTCTATGTGAATTGTGTAAAATGTTGTATTTTATAAATATTAACCTTTTTATTCTTATAATTTGACCTGTCAAAGAAAACTACAACATATTTATTTTGTATAATAATATAATTGATTTTATATTAAATAAATTCAGTTTTTTTTCAAAAATCGTACAAAGAAAAGCAACATATATATAAATTAAAAAAAAGACAAGAAAAAAAAAATAAAGTAGTTAAGTACATAGAGAATATATACAAATTAAAAGTATAAAGTAATTACACGTTTTTTACGAAGATTCTGAAATAATTTTTCTAAAATATAGGACAAAACCATGTGAATACTTATTATGAATATACTATTAGTATATGCTAATTAGTATCCCACGGAAACAGTGTTGCCTAATGGTCTAATATACTTAGATACATATATAAATTTAAACGCCTTTAACTTTAAAAAGATATTTAAAAAAACAATATTAAAAGCTATGACTGACGCCAAATGAAACAAAATTGTTGCAATGACAGATGTTTAATTTTTTTATGTTTCAGTTTGTCATTGAAGAATAATTTCGGAAACAATTTTTAATATTATTTCATTACGATTTTTTATTTTACATTTAAATTAACTATATTTATAGCAAATTATTGTTTAAACGAAAAAAAATTTAGGTTTGAAATGACACATTTGAAACATTCGTATACATTTCAAAGAAAGCTATTAACTGACGCCTTAGAAAATCATATTTTTTATTAGTAACCTAAAAATATGCAATAAATCTTTTAAATTATATCATTTTCTTTGAACTGCCGTTTTAAAGTTCTTATTTATCTCGAATGTGTAATTACTTTATAATAAATATTTTGTTAGAAACATTTAAAATAATGTTAGTTACAATTTTAATTAATGAATGAATGGTAAATGATAAATTTTATAAAATAAATGGTTTTTTTTTTCAATGAAATTGAAACAATACTTTTACTTACCCATAGACTTTGTAGAGCATGAAGAATGATCTGGACCTAATATCAAATGGATGTTTTATATAAGAAAAAAATTATTTATGTTAAGTTTAAGATCAGCCGGGCGAGCGCACGCACGCTTTTTTAATGATTTTTTTTTATTTTATTTTTTTTTTTCCTTTTAATTGCAAATAAATATAAATAAGTTTTTTTTTTTTTTGTTTTTCTCTTCTCCAAAATAAAACATATTAGTCACAATAAGTTATTTTTTTTTTTTTGAAATAAAAATGTACATATATAAATAATAAATATGCAAGTATAAATAATAAATATATATGAGTGTTATTTAAATGTAAAATAGGCAACATAATCCTGTGATTAATTTTTATTTAAAAAACTTTTTTTTTTTTTTTATAAATTTTTTCCTTTTTTAATTTTTGTTTTTTTTCTTTTAAGTTCTTGTAATACAAAAAAAAAATTAAACTTTTTAATTCGATATAAATTTTTTTGAAAAAATATTATATTGAATTAAATTCTGTTTTTTTTTTGTTAGAAAAAAAAATATTTGAATAAAAAGAAAAAAATTTATATTTGAAATAAAATTAAAAATGCAAATAATTCATACTCAAATTCCTTAACAAAATTATACATAAATTTATACTTTCTTTTTTATTTTTGTTTATTTTATATCAAAGTTGTTGTTGTTTTTTATTATTTTAATTTGATGAAAATAAATCAAAAACAAAAAATTTAAAAAAACAAGAAAAATAGTAGAATTTTCTACTTTTTTGTTTTTTTGTTTTGTTAAAAAATACCTACTGATAAAAATGCACTTACAAAATAGAACGGCAACATAATCGGTATCTTCGATGATTTTAGTTAGCGCTTTTGCGTTTACTTCTTCGATACGGTCTGGTAAATCCATAGCTTCTAATGATGTCAAAAAATCCAAAACACCTTCTTCATCCATAAGATCACCATCATAAATAATGGGTTCCCTTTCTCTGTTCGGAATAAATGTATATATATATATGTATATAAATATGTAAACAATTATTTGATTTTACTAAAATTAAAAGTAAATAATTTAATAAAATAACATTTCTTTTAAGAAATTAAAATAATTGAAATATTCCGAATGTTAAAGTTTAACTAATATTAACAATAAATAGAAAATGTCTTTTCCTTGTAAATCTGAAAAAGTTAAACAACAGCTGCTCTTACAAAATTTAAAAACGTGGTGGTAACTTTTATCGTACTTTTTGGAAAAAGCTCTACCTGTTTTAATTACTTATTTACATGGACCATAATACTTTATTAAAATATATTTAATAACATTTACCGTATTTTATAATATATGTTTTTGTAAAAGTAGTCAAATTTAATTAAGTATGATATAATTGTTAAAATATTACAAAAAAAAAATCGAGTGAGGCTATTTTAATTTCCACCACTGTATGAATTAAATTAAATCAAGAAATATTGATCCTTAAATATTTGTTCGACATTTAAGAATTAACCGGCTGCAGTTTAAAAGCTAGCCTTGGAATTACATTTATTGCATATAAAAATAAGATCCAAAGCAAGAATTTATTGGATGAAAATAATAAGGATTATTTAAAATAAAATATTTATTAAAAGTTTTAATAAGGTAAATTGGTCGAAAGCTTTCGGAATCTAAATTTTAGGCTAGTATCCTTATTTTTTGAGTTATATCATTTACGGAATTAATGCTGGTCAAAAATATATTATAAACATTCCTACTTTTTTGTTTTTGTTTTTAAGGAGAGTGAAGAACAACCATCTCACGGTTGCTGTGCACTCCTGCTCTTGGAACCGCTTGTATTTTACATCGCCTAGTTAAAACAAACTATACCCCTCATGAACTGGATTATTTTACCTTTCTTTAATTCCCTTACAATACTGAAATTTTCCCCGTATCTTCCTCCAAGATCCTTAGTCTTAGACTTTCAAACGCTTCGCATTGGCATAGGACATGGAGAACTGTTTCGTTCTCCATTCCACAACCTCTACACTCTCCAGCACTTGCTCTACCTTGCATAATCCCTGAGCATCAAATGGCCCGTGCTTATTTTTGTTTTTAATCTGAGATCGCCCTTTTTTAGTTTAAGGATCTTTTTCGTTTTCTACTGTTTTACTCATATTTTTTTTTTTTTTCAATAATCATTTATAGCAAGCCACACATACTTCAATATATTTAAATTTGATAAATAAAACAATTATATGAATTTATAAGTAGGTATACCTGAAATATGTAAGAGCTGGAAAATTTTTAATGCCATATTGTTTAGCAAGACGTTTATCGTTTATTTTGACAAAATCCACACCAAATGAATCCGTATCGTCGTCGATTTTTTCGAGCTCCGCTAAAACTTTATCACAAGTGATACAACTTCTGGCATCTAAGATAAAAATATATAAAATAAAAAAATTATTTTGATTAAATAAAATATTTTTTTATATTTGTATAATGTTCACCTATAAGTAAAAGAAAGAAAGAAAAAAGAAAAAAATTGTATAATTTGCCGGAATATTTTTGTACTATACCAATTTGTAACAATAAAATTCAAAAGAAAAATTCAGTATTCGAAATATGACAAAAATAATAGAAAACAAACAATTGTTTCGTTTTAAATTTAAAATTTGCAACATTGTCAAATTTTGTTTTTAGTTTTCCGAACACAAATTATTTTGTTTAAAAAAAAATATTTAAAAATTTCATATTTATTCTAAATGTTTTTCTTTTGATTATTCTTTTTAAAGTTTTTTGGCATCCCAAAGTCAAATCAACTACCAAATTTTCAAAGTTTTAAGTTAATTGATTAAAAAGGTCAAAGGTGTGCATATTTTTTTAGATTTTGTTGAGTGGTTGAAAAACAAATTAGTTTTAATTATTAAATTATTTATTATTAGATGGTTAAAGTACTGGTCTTTCAATTGAAAGACTTTACCTAGATCCTAGTTAGGTTATATTCAAATGACAGTTGTATATATCATATTAACAAATATATATAATAATATTTAAAAAACATATAATTCTTGTATAAGGAAATATATATAATTGTTGCATAAGGTCATGGATGGCCCATTAATATATTATTAAATAATATAGTATTATTACAATCTATCTTGTACAATAACTATAGCCAACTGGATTAGTCAAAATATTGATTCATGAATCTGATATTTAGTCTAAAATGAATTTGGGAATATGTACATTCTATTTATAAAATTGAAAAAACAAAAATATTTTAAATTAAATGTATTTATTTGTTTATAAATAGTCCCCTGGTACATACAATGTAATAAGTGAGTCACTGTTTCCTTGTCAGGTGGCAAATATAGACAGATATTAATTTTAAATTATATTTTTTTATTAGATGCGGCCAGGGACCTTTTGATTCAAAGATTGGTCCAACAACTACCCCACCGGTCGGATTTAAAAATACAAAGGTAATCTAAAGTCACTGTTGATCAAATTTGCAAATGAAGTTGAGAAAAAAAGTAAAAAGAAAATAGAATAAGAAATTTTTCCAGTGACGGTTATATCAGTTTTAATAATGTCTTAATTTACAAATTTATATTAAATAATAAAAATGAAAAAACCAGTAGTTAAATTTTAATTTCAGTAATTTTTATTTTTAAATACAAAAACGTATTTCGTCTAAAACTTGCAGGTTTCTTCAGTGTATGTACTCGGAGATTTAATATTAGTGACCTCCAAGGTTCCTAAGAAATATTTTAAAAGATGTTGTGTTAATTCATGAAAATATTTTTATATTCAATTTTATCTAATCAAGAAATTTAACAGATTATTATAGAAATTGAAAGTTATTTAATTTAAATAAAATATGCCAGTAGATTTCAAAATTTAATTTATTTTAAATTTTTTTACACATCTGACACTTTCATTTTCTCTTCTGTCAAATTTTATTTATTTATTTATTTATGTACCACATTTAATGTGATAAGTGAGTGAATCTAGCTTTCCTTTTCAGATGTGGTTGAATTTATTTTATATTATCATAGAAATTAATTTAAATATAAAAATTAAAATAATGAAATTATTTTAATTTCTATAATTGTTAAAAGAATGGAGATCCTCAAAAATATTTTAAACCACGTCAAAGTGCTAAAATGAATTATATGAGAAATATTGACATTTCAATTAATTTCCTGAAAACAAGGTGAGGGTTATGTTAAAATTTCAGGGATGAACAAATTATTTCATTAAAAATTAATATTGATAAAGTTGATAATTAGATATATATATATAAATTACTATATTCAAAATATAGATTGTAAAGATAAATATATAATTAATTTGTTCTTATTTTTGATTACGTTATATTTTAATGATACTGATCATTAGATTACGCATAAATGTTTAGAATTTTTTTTTTTTTTTATAATTAATTTTTTAAAAAAGTTTTGACAAAATTTTTAGCTAATTTACAACGAGACAATTTTTTTTTTTTATAACAAATGTAAATATTTAAGAAGGAAAAAATTTTTTGTTCTATTAATTTAATCTAAAAATAAAATATTAAAAAAATTTTTCTATATAAAAAAAAAAAAAAAATAAAAATATATCTTTATAGGATGTATATTGTAGATGAAACATCAGTACATGTGCGTATCAAATCAGCCAAATCAGTTTTTATATATGAACTAATCAAAAATTGCTTTAATTTGTAAAATAATGTTTTATTTTAATTAAAATATTTTAAGATTTTGTTGATTATATACCTATATAATTAACTAAAAATATTATTCAACATTGTTGCAGTAGTAAAAAGAGTCTCAGATTAAAAAAAAATTTACCAAAATAACGTGACGACAAAACATTTCTTACATATTTTTTCTGTTTAAATTAGAAACTAAATTGACAATAAAATCATGTTCCTTAAAATATAGTGAAATAAATTGAAATAAAAGTTTAAATAATTATAATTAGCTTTGGAATAAAAAACCAGTACACTCATAGCTCGCTATACAGGTTTTTGCTATAACGGCTTTCTTTAATTTTAACACTTTTTCGATTTAAGGCCAAAAAAAGCTATGCATATATATTACAGCATTGAAAAAAAGACATGCACATATTTTACTGCATTATCATGGTTACATAGTAGATTATGTGTTCATAAGTAAGCGTATTTAGTCTTATTTCTTCTTGTTAATGAAGCCGAGATTGATTTAAAAAGTTTAAAAATCCACACATTTTAAAAAGAATTATTAAAAGAGGTGCATACCGTCCTGAACAAATTTTCAATTTGGACGGGTGAGGACCTAAATTTTAAAAAACGAAAAGTCTACATCGGTATATAAGGTGTCTAAAGAACTATTAACTTTGTTACTCGGTGGTAATGCTGCGCCGGATTTTAAGTTAAAATCACTTCTAGTATATCTTTTCGAAAATACAAGACTTTTTAAAGGGGTAAACAAGAGAGACTTGCAAGTTATTTGGATATCCAATAAAAAAGCTTGGATGATCAAGATTTTGATTCGAAGACTGGTTCAAAAATTACTTTTGTTCAGAAATTAAAAAATGCATTTTAAATTTAATATATATAGATATTATATGCATTTTTTATATATTTGAATTTGTCTGTGTATGTATAAAAATAATTGATTATAACAAGGTTTTCGCTTTGCGCCCAACTTTTCCGAAACATATCTAAGCCGTTAAGCGAGGTATAATTGTATTATTTAATTTATTTTAAAATTTAAAACAAATTTAAAATTTATATCACATTTATTATATCGAAACATTTAAATTAAAAAACTTCTATTGAGGTTATGGTTTATTTTAATATATTTTTGTTCTATCCTTATGGAAGAATTATGTCATATGTGACATTTCTTGTGTAGTAATGTCAGTTTAAAATTTTGTGTACTTTTTTGACAATTTTATCGTCTACTTTGGGTTTTTCTCATATAATTGTATAAAAGTTATAAAATGTACTCGTCTAGAACAGGGAGCCTTAGATATTTTAGTCTTACAATTATATTCGTTTAGAGTAGAGAGCAGAGCCCTACCTACCAACGCCTATTATAGTCAAGGACATAAAACTCGATAGATTTTTTTTTATATTTTAAACATAATAATTTATTCTTAAATGATTTTTAACAAAACAATAAATTATTTTATTAAAGTTTAGTGAAATTTGGAAAACTAAACAATAATAAAAACAAAAGAAAATAAATATTCTCGTTATTGTTTAAGAAAATAAATATATAACAAATATATAAAAAAGAAATGAATGTGGGTTGTGATAAATCGGTTTAGTTGAATAGAATAGCCTAGAAAATTAAGAGAATGTAAGAGAATTTGGTTTTGTTTTTTTTTTATTTTGGAATTTTATATTTAATTATATAAAAAGATTTGTAAGTTATTTTATCTATTAAAAACTATTTCGAAATAAAGTTAATACGATGTCATATTTATGTAAAATATAAAAATAAAATTCATTTACATTTTCTTTTTGTTTGTGTGTAACTGCAAAATTAACGTTAGTTTGAATAATTTCGAAAATTGTCAAGTTTTTAAACCCCTCAATTCATTTAATTTTGTCTGAATTGCATTTTCATGTTATTCTTGATCTGCCCACTTGTCTTACCCACCACTGCCTCGTTAATTGCTATTTTTATAACACTGTAATAGTGTCAGACGATTTTCTCAAGGTGTGTTCTATCAATCAAAGATATTTTTTCCTTTTTTTTTAACCTTGTTTTTTTACGCCATAAGTTATGAATCATAGTTTGTCGTCATCAAATTTGAAAGATGTGGCGGATACGTTTATTAATATATGCTTCTACTTTCGTGATAATTATCATTAACACATCTATAATGTTATTAAGTAATAACCATCATTAATTAAGCTCACTTTCTTCATTAAAGTTTCTTTAAGAAGTTGTAGAGAAATACTGAAATGTAAAACATCTCAGATTCAATTTTGATCTTTTATATGTCATGGTAGTTCTCATCTATCTTTTTAAGAGAATTATAAAATATATATTAATTCAGTTAACTTGAAATTATGTTATTTTATTTTGAAGATTTAATATACAAATCACAATAAATCCCCGAAAACAATTTTATATTATTTCTTTCAAAAACTATCTAAATAAAAAGCATTTAAAACTAATATTAATCTATTACTGAGCGTTTTAGTGAAATGGAAATGAAGTTAATAAAAAAACCGTAGATTCCTTTTAATTTCACTAAAGTTTCATTATTGCTGCAAATACAAGTATTTTTTTTACGACATGCAGACTTCCTCAGTGTTAGAACTTGATCGGAAAGCAGATAAATATGAAAATTCAATTTATTGAAAAAAAAATCTGGAATAGCCAAGAGTTATGCAATAAGGCAATATGAATAAAAGAAGGTAATTTTTCAGTAAAACAATGTTGTGTAGTATATAACCATTTCCAAGATGTCTTTTCCCAATTTTTCAATTGATATAGATTTTAACTAAATCCATTTAAAATTAAACAATTACTCTTCAATCCTGCTCTAAAATAATGGCGCTCAAATATAAACTCTCCAGTTGTTGGGGCTTTTCTTAATTTTTTTTCTTTTTTATTTATTTGTTTTATTTATTTATTAATTACGTACAATTATAAATATTTACACGCAATTTTGGGACCCTTCGTCAAATTGACATGTGGGCCAGCTGATAGATATTTAATTATAAGTTATTTTTATATAATTTTATATTGCTATATCCTATTTATTGAGTTTACCAAACCAGGGATCGAATCCGGGATCATATTTAATTTCTATGTATTTTAAATATATTTAAAATAAACTTTTTTAATAAAATGAAATTTTAAAATATCAAATAAAAATTTTATTTTGTGTTTCAGTAGGTACATTTTTTGAAAAAATTTGATTTGACAGTTGTTTATTTCAGTATCATCATCATAGTCATCATTGTAACTTTTTGACAATAAATTGTTTGTTATTATAACTCATAAGTCAAATTACATAAAAAAGTTGAAATTGTCAATTTTAGCAGCTAAACAAAAAATTGTTAATTGTTTTTTATTATAATTACAATAGTTTTGCATTATATTAATTATATATTAAAAATACATAATTTAAATGATTATATTATGCAATTTTCACATCATGGTATTAAGTAAATATATTTTAATATACCTATACACTTAATGTTACTTAACTTGTTGGAAAATGTAATATACATATAAATGAAAAATTAAATTTATTGTATACATACTTGTATGTATGTATACTATGAAATATTTTGAACAAAAATAAAAATAAAATTTCTTTCGTTTATTAGAGTGCAAAAAGAAACTTTAACGATTTTTTATTTTTTTAAAATCAAGCGGAATAAATGTGGTTTTTCATAAATCTAATATTTAACAAATTCTACAGATAGATAGAGTATAACAATAAAAATGTTGTACGTATAATTCTTTCAAAAATTATAATTTTTTATTTTGTAATTTTACCTTTAACATTTATAAATTTGAAAAATTCTCATTGAATTAAGTTGTAAATATATTGAATTTTTGAACTTTTGTTCTACGGTTTATTGAAATTGATAAGCAGACTTAATTAAGAATAAACTTTGAGCCTTCCTTTATAAGGTGACACTAATATGTCAATTGATTTTCATCTTTTACTACCTTTAAAAATTGAAAAGTTGTTAAAATGGCTGGGTGGGACAATTGTTAGAGTGCCGACACTTCATTCGAAAGATCCAGGTTCGAACCCCAGTGAAAGTGAAATAAACTTTTCTGGTTTTCGACTCCTTTCAGCTACCATCCACCATTGGGTTTAAATTAATGGCTTAAACAATAATTAATAATTATATATTTTTAATAAAAAACACATTAATATAACAATATAAATAAGTGCAAAATATAAACAAATAATTTAATTGAATAATATAACTCACAAATAGAAAATACTATAATATGTTAAAACAACAAAATAATATCGAAATTTTAAAAAACTATCGAACAATGTATCAACTACTATTGAAGATATTCGATATCGATATTCAATGAAAGGATACCAGCAGGAAGAAAAGAAAAGCACAGATTTTATTTTCAAAATGATTTCGTTACTTTGATTAAAAAAGAGGCTAATATAAAATCTTATACAACTGTTATAATTCTGATAAAAAGTATTTCCCTTTTTTTAAAAAAATCTAATAACTGTTCAACTGTTAGGCTAATTAGCCTGTCTGTAGCATAGGCATTACCATATTGCAATAGGGGGACATATTATATTCTTATTCTTAAATTCAATACATTTAATTAGATTAGATTCAATAGATCAATTCTATTTGTTATTTACAATATGTAATAATTTCATATTTGAACTGCATGGTATTTCTGTAACTGTGAGTTATACAGAGTTCAAATAAACTATTTATTTATATTTTGTATTTGTTTACATTATGTATGCATATTTTTTATTGAAGATGTCTAGAATTATTAATTATTGGTAATGCCATTAATTGAACACAATCAATTAGACTGATTTGAGTGAAAAAACAGATATATTTTATTTTTTTATTTTTACTGAGATTCAAATCCCTTCTGTTAAATGAAAGATCAGCACTCTAATGACTGGACCAACCAGATTTATACAATTATACTTAGATTACATTCATACAACTGTAATTATTTTTTAAAAAAACGGTAACACGGAATAATAATTTTTATTACTTTTCTATTTTTAAATAGAATAAGATTTATAAAACTATAGTCATTGAAAAATTTTAAAATAACTATTAAAGTTATTTATTAGTTTAATACTAATTTTATTCCAGAAATTTAATTAAATATACATAATTTGAAATAAAATAATAGTCTAATTTTACCTATACATTTCATACTTTTTTATCATTTTATTTTCTTTAATTTGCTTGTATTATTTAAGTTCAGCATAATTTTTACGTCATAATTTTGAACGTATAAAAGACACTTAAAAAATTTTTTCCTTCAGTTTTGTTATCAATAGGTGTTTGGCAATGGTCCAGATATTTTCTGACTAATTTATAGTTAACTTGAATTTTGGAACAATTCCAAAATTTTGAAAAAAAAAAAATAAAAAATTTATAATTTCTCATTCTGAGTTTAAAATTTACCTAGAAATATACGCGTTTATGTTTATATAAACATTTTTTAAAGTGTCTGTGTCCTTTTCTTCATTATTATTTTAAGTTAAAATAAAAAATTATATATTAAATAATATTATATTATAGCATTTTACTAAAAAAAAAATAAACAAATTTTTTATTCAATTTCGAAAAGAAATGAATTTTGTAATCTTTTGACTTATTATTGGAAATATTTTTTTTTGGGTGTTCAGACAAATGATAACAAAATTTAATAAATCTTGATGAATTGATTTGTTATGTATTAAGATGGTTAATAGGTTAAAAGTATTAGATGTTTAGTAAAAACAATGTACTATAGAATTTTTAAACAATATCGAATTTTATATAAACAAAATATATAGGGATTTTAATCGTTTTACTACAGATTTGCTGGAAATTGTAGTTTTATTTTAAAATTTTTTATAATTAAGTAACAGTTTACAAAAATAGTTTTGAATAAAATAACAGAATAGTATAAATATATATTATATTTTGTTTCTAATAAAAATTTTAGGGCTTATTAACTTATAAGAATATATATCTTGTATTTCTTATGAAAACATTAATGTAGTTAATAAAAATTTTTAAATCAAATTTATATTGAAGAAACTGTCTTTTAGTTTTAAGCATTTTTGCTTAGATAATAAAATTTTAGGTAAAATTCCAAAATTATGGTGGAGTTCACTATTGATTTCCACCCTATAAAATGGAAGGGAGGGATAGGAGGGGGAGGGGTTCTCTGATCCTCGAGAATACGTTTTCTTAGCAAAGGTTTAGGAAAAGCTAGAACTGCTCTAACTCGCTTCTAAGTGCTTTAAAAATGAGTTTAAAATTTAAAAAAAAAACTTGATTTTACATGGAAATTATGAAATTTTAGTAGTGATCATGAATTAAAGCTAGAATTGCTCTAACTATCTTCTAAGTGTTTTAAAAACTTTTAATTTTTCCAAAATGAAATTCCACGCCAAGTTATATTTTTCATCTCTCATTTGTCCTTGGTCATACTAATTAAATAACGTTTTGCAGTATCATTTCCAGGCCTAGAACTGCTAGCAGATATTTGAATGTCAAATTGATTTAAATGTCTATTCTTTCTATTTCTGAACGCTACCACAAACCGTTATTTAAAGTCATATATAAGGTTCAAATATTTTCCTGGTAGATGTCATTAGTGACTTCTAGATCGTTAAGATCTTTTGTTTTCTTTAGAAGGTTGTGAAAAATATTTAAAAATATAATATCATATAACTAAAATAATCAAAAAAATTTATTCATATACACGTGTTGCTGCAGTGTTAAAAGATTTTTTTTTTTCTGTAGGTAGTGAAAATTTGTTGATTCTGAAAATAATTCATTGTTAAATAACAAAGCAAAGGGTAAATAATTTGTCATCTTTATGAATTGACCTACAAATATAAATATCATTTTAACTTATTATACATTTACAAAATTTATTTTTACAGAATTACATATACATATTTCAAATATTTTCACTATTCCTAGAATATATAATTTAAATTGATTTTAGTCAGACTAAGTTAATTATTCAAAAAGTGAAATTTTGATTTTTCAAAAGTTTTTAAAATATTAAATATCTTAAACATGACACATTGTTTACATGGACGAGTATATTTGTTGATTTTATTTATATATATATATATATTAAAAATTCGAATAATTTAAATTTATGGTAATATGTATTGGTATATATTTTAAAAATTATAGTTGAATTTTTAAGTCATTGGACAAAATATTGCATTTATATTAATATATTAAATATGTATTTTTTGACTTTTTCAAGTTTAAATAAGTATTCAAACATTTCAAAAAATGATAAAAATAATTATATTACTTAATCTTGAAATAGTTATTAGTGTAATTTTGTATTGAAATATTTATAACACAAATAAATAATAATATAATACGAAATATTTTTAAGTTTAAGTAATAAATAATAATTACTTTTCCCACATATTGTAACAAGACAAAATTTATGTAGGTATATACGTCAAAGCTAAATTATTTTACTTATTTTAATATTTCTTGTAATCCGTTAAAATTTTAATGGTTTAAAAATAAAATTTTTAATTACATATTTTAATTTTATATAAAAATCATTTTAGGCTTAATACCTATTTGCTTGTAAAATAATTTATCTTAATTGTAAATTTGATGCAAAGCAGCAATAAACAATTGACATTTTGAAAAAATCATAAAATTCAAACAGAAAAGGATGTCACACTTAAATTAAAATAACATTTTCAATATACATATACACAAGTATATGAATTTTAAACAAGATTCTCAAAAAAGTATGATTTAGAATTTGGTTCAAAGGCATGAAATATAAATATTGCATGCAATTATTTATTTTTAAAATCCTCCAATGTATTAGAAGCTTTACTGTTAATTATCTATGAAAAAGATTGGAAGGATTTTAAGAGTTGGATACAATATCAGAGTTCCATTAATTTATTTAGGGTGGTTATTTTCTTAAAGGAATAAAAACAATCGATTAATAAATTGTTATGCCATATATTAAACAATGTTTCAAAATATAAATTTCTCATATTTGAACAAATAAGATGTAATTTTAAGAAGGACACAAAATTCTATTTGCGAAAAAAATTGGCAAATTGGCTCTATTGCGTATGGCGATATTTCACGGCGTTTCTCATTTCTGCTCTTGCTCCGTTCTGGTATTTTCTTTCCGCTAAAAACTTACAATTTCGGCCAAATTAATCATAGGAGCCATAGAAAAAAAATTTACTTGAAACCCAAGCAAAATATGACAAGAATTTATTTAAATGTCAAAAACATTAATTGTAATGAATTTGAACACGGTAGCTTTATTACCAATTGATTTTCGTATCGTAACTTAAAATTGAATATACTCGTTTGTATTTGAAATGCAAATTTATTTATTTATTTATTTGTAGTACCAGACAATAGTAAATATTTCCTGATAATATTAATCTTTTACCGATTTGACATTTGAACTTATTATTAAATGATTGTAATATACACTATATTTTTTTATTAGATATGATTCGACCAAGGTTTGAACCCGAGATTTTTCGATTGAAAAGCCACCACTTTATCACTGAGCTATCGGTCAGATCAAAATAAATGCAAATTTCTTATACATTTTAGTTTCAGAATTTTATATATTTAGTACTTTAGTGCATTTTTTTTTTAATAGGCGAGTTTTGGGAAAGTGTTGACTAATAAAATGTAAATCCAAAAGATACTTTAATGTTAGACAATAGAATTAGTTCAAATACCAATTTCACAATATATAATATATTGAAATGGGCTGAACACATATACAACAAAGCTAAGTCAAGGTCATTTTAAGTTCTAAAAATAAAACATAAAAAAACAATTAAAGAAAAACATAAAATTAAATTGTAATATCTCGTTTCGCTCAATTAACGGAAAGTAAACTTTAGCAAAACTACCTACTCTTCTTATATTTAATATCCATTTAAATAAATTCCCTATATTTAAATATAATTTTGAATAGGAAATTCAGACAACAATATGGAGACATAAAATTTAATAAATTAAATTAAATACCTATACAGTCTATTGAAAAGAATATTTTCATTTAAAAATTTTACCTACTTGCAATTTTAAATATTTTTAACAAACAATATAAAAAAAAAACAAAACCTATTAAAAATTATTTTTTTTTAATTTTAGTAGGTATTAAAAATATTTAGATGAATAATATAATATTATTTAATTTTTTTGTTGTATTTACTATATGAATTTAATATATAAAATAAAGTATGTATAAAAACTTGGTCATTTTAAAAATTTTCAATACACTGTCGCCAAGCGGACATAAAACAAAATTTTCTTGTCTTTCTAGTTCTAATTCTTTTTTTTTTTTTTGGTGTATTTTGGTTAGAATGTAAAAAGTAAATATTCAGATAAATTCAATGATTTTATTTATTTATTTTTTTTTTTCTTTTTAGATCACTAATATAAATAATTTTTAGACTGTGCGAATACAAAAAAGATCAACACAAAAAAATAAAAAAAATTTTTTAGAAATATATTATAGAATATTTTATTTAAATTTAAAAATTACTTTTAAAAAATTTTTAAAATTTTTATGTAGAACAACACAAATACATTTATAATATCACATAAAATTAAAAAAAATAATAAATAAATAAATAAAAAAGAAGAAAAACAAAGTTAAAATAATTTTAAGTAATGCCAAAATTTGAAACAAGTAAAAATTTCATGTAATTATAAAAATTTTCTTGTAAAAATAATTTGTACTTGAATATATATATATATACTTCACAAATATGTAAAATGTTTGCATGTATTGCAAAAAAAAAAAAAAAAATTATAACAATCCGTGATGAAAGAAGTAAAAAGAAAAATCGAACCATTTTTCAGCTTAGAATTTATTTAGAAGTGAATTAAACAACTTTTGGAATATTCTGAGTCCAAATGTTTAAGCATTAATTTCCTAATTACTAATGAGTTTTAATTTTAATATAAATATTCTTAGTATAATCAAACATCTTAGCGTTTAAAACAACAGCCTAATAAATTTGATTTAAGCTTATTTAAAAACAAATTAATTTTCTGTAATTAATACAATTTGTAATACTAATAAAGCTGAATGTAATTCACGAAGTTATAAATCTGTTTGACACTTTTCGTTTCGGTAGTTCCTTTAAAAACATCTTTAAATTAAATAAACTTAATTGAATACATAATTTAAACTTTATTTTTAATGTAATTTATTTTATAAGCCTACAATGTATTAATTTTAAATTTAATATTGATAAAATTATATTTTTATATGAATTTCATAACGGCAAGTCCTGATTCAAAAAAAAATTAATACTTCATTAAATTATTAAACTATTTATATATACATTGTGATAATCAAGTGAATCAGCCTATTCTTTTCAGATGGGGTAATAATATTTATATTATATTTTTATTTTTTTTTAAGTGCTAACTGTTCAACTATCAACTGTGTAACAATAACTTGTATATCAGTTATATTATATGGTATTCCATATATCTGTGAGTTATATTATTTAACTAAATTATTTGTATGTGTTTTGAATTTGTTTATATTGTTATATTAATTTATATTTTATACATATTATATACATATATTTAGTATTTATTAATTATTGATTAAGCTTTTAATTTTACCCCAATGGTATACATTATAATGGGCGAATGGTATAAATTATAAATTATATTTCTTTTATTAGATATGATCTGACCAAAGGGTTTGAATCCAAGATCCTTTTTTTTTTTAGAATAAATAAAATTTTCCAGAATTATATTCTAAATAATTTGATGTTATATATGTTCGAAACCGATTAAATAAATTAATAAAAATACTTCTTCATTTCCTTGAAAATTATTTAATAAACATTTAATTAAGTATAAATAATTATTTATTTTTTTTTGTATCCATCAAAATAAAATTAATTATTCATTATTTATTCATTAAAGTGTTTGATCCAAAGAATTGAATAATTCAATAAAATAATCAAAAAACAGCATGATTAGAAATGATCGTAAAATTTTTGACAGTTAAAACAGATACACCATTTGTCAAAAAAAAAACAACAGTTCACATTTTCTCTCAACAAAATTTTTATCATGATTTCTTTTTTTTTTTTTAAATTCATTTGTACAATTTTTTAGTAAACAAAATAAATACATTATTATAATAATATTATACAAAGTATTAAATTTAAATACTGTTTTTCAAAATTTAATAAGAAGAAAAAAAAACCGATTATTTAAAATTTTTTTTTTTTATTTTCGGCAGGATGTTTTTTTTTTTTTTTTAATTTGAATTAAATAACGGTATTTTATTAATATTAATTTCTACTTTTTATTTTTTTTTTTTAAGTAAAAATTTTAATATGAAAATTTTGTTTTAAAATTAAAATAGCGCCAGATGAAATTCAACATACATTGTATACACAAATACAAATATTTACATTCAAAATTACCAGTTTTTCTATTTATTTCTACAACAAATACAATCATAAACATAATACACACTTTTCATTCACAGATACTAAAAACTTGCATACATACAAAATATTTTTTCAATTTATTCGTAGGTTTTATATTGGGTTTAGATATAGACGCATTTTCCACTTGTCATTTTGAAATACAGTAAGATTAAATTATACTGAACTTTAAAGATCATATTGGTTTTTTAAGATTAAATCAATACTTGTGAAAAATTGCTTTTGTTTTGTTCACAACAACTTTATCATTATTTTAAAAATTAAATTTAATAATAATAAATTCATTAACCTTTTATATGTTTATTAATATAATTGTTTTTAAGCAAATTCAATTTTTTTATTGATAATATACAAAATTTATTCCCGTGGTAAATTTTTAATTACAAAAACGCATTTTTTCATGAGATTAAATGAAGTTAACTTTCTAATAGACTTTCTAAAGTAGTTTTTTGTTGAGACATTCTAAACAAGTATATTATTGGTTCTCTTTCTAAAGTGATCCCTCTATCAATTGAGAGGCAAAACATCTTCTAGCTTTTTTTTTGATAGCTTTACATGTTTTGCTATCTGAAAAAAGCTTTTAAAGACGAAGAGTGCTATATAGGAATTGGACGATCAATAAAATAAAAATTTATAAATGGTGTTTTTGCGTCATTTGAAAATTAAATCTTTAAAGTTAGGTATGTTTCAGTTTTGAAGTTAACATTTTTTTGAATAACATTAAGTTTGTTAACAACTATTCCGTTTCAAGTTTAGTGTTAAACGGTATTTATTAATGAACATTATTATATTTATGTATTTTCTTTTTTTTCTTTTCCACTCCTTGAAGGAGTATAGTGCATTCAATAAGTCTATTTAGACGAGGCTTCAGTTTCTTTAGCTAAGCCTGTATATTCACTGGCTGTAGCTATTGTTTAAGATTATTTGTATAAAGAAATGTTAATTTTGTGCGCCATCTATTATCTTGTATTACGATATAATTACAAAATTTTACGATATTTTTTTTATTAGATATAATCTGAGCGGGTTTTGAACCCGAGATCTTTTATGCGGTAGCGGTCTTTACCACTACGCCATTGGTCAAATATTGATTGTATATTATATTGATATTAAATATTATTATTTGATGTATACCACATATTAAAGATATTTTTGAAAAATTTAATATAATCTATAATAATAAACGATATGACAACATGGGTGGGTGGTTGTTTTGAATTGAATTTTATCAAAATATAAATTAAAAAAAATATACGCTGTTTTCAAAATACATATACATATTATGAATAATACTATTATAGTACAGTATACAATAATAAAATTATAATTTTCACTATATATCTAAGCTTTACTGTATTTAATAAAAATATTTTTGTACATTTTGTTTTTTTTTTTTAAATAAAATGAAAATTAAGAAAAAATTTAAAAAAAATTTTGAAAATTAAATTGAGAAAAACAAAAAATTTAAAAGAATAACAAAAAATTTTAGTAAAAGAAATGGAAAACCATTTTGAAATGAAAATTATTAAGTTTTTGGTTTTTTTCTTTTTTGTTTTTTTTTTTGTATTTTTCACTTGTGACATTGACTGCCAAGTCAAAAAGTTAAGTATAAAAATACTTAAATATAGGAATGTTATTTTTATAAAATATTTTTTTTTTTTTTTTTACTTTAGATTTTGTTTTTGTATTAGCAGCACTAAGAAAAAAAGTAGGTACACCCGAAAAAATAAAAAAAAAAACACTTTTGAACAAACAAAAACTCTTGAAAAAACAAAAAAAAAATCTATTTTCTGTCAAAAATCTTGTTTCTCCTGATTTTTTATTTAAAAAAAAAAAAAAAAAAAAAAAAAAATTTATTGTCTGTCTATTTTAAATCGATCTATTTTTAAGACAAAAACCAAATAAAATATATACATACATATATAAATAAATATTACATACATATATACATATTTTATATATGTAATATAGAAAATGTATTTTAGAACACAATATTTTATATATTTTTTGCTTGTGAAAATCTTAAAGAAGCAGAAAATCTCAGATAAAATAAAATTTTAAAATTCATTTAACACAGTTTTATTTCATTAAAAAAAAAAAAAAAAGCATGCAAAAATATGCACCACATTTAATTTTTTTTTTTTTTTTTTTATTTTATTTTATTCTTTTTATTCAAAATCATTTGTTTAAGAAGAAAAAAAAAAACAAAAAACCAACTTATTTGAATATTAATTTCATTTTATCCAGAATATTATGAAAAATTTTCTTAAAATTTTTTTTTTTTCTTATTTTATTTGGATTATGTAATATAATTTTTTTTTTTTTTTTTCGAATATTTATTTTATTCTTATTTGTTCTCGAATTTAATTAAATTAATTTTAATTTTTTAAAGTTCTGTACAAATTCACTTCTAATATTGCTTGCTATTAAACGAGGACAATTTTTTAATTAATTGTAATATATATATATATTTTTGGTATATATTATATTTATTTATTTCAGTCCATATGCGTACTTTTTTAGTATATATATATTATATGAATGTAGGTATGTACAAACTTTAATTAAATATTAAGACTTTAATTTCATTGTATGTATATAGTATATGTAAATTATAATATTATAGAATTATTAATTAATATTTCATATTTATTTGATTTTATATATTTTTATTAATTTTTTATTTTATTGCAATTTTTTTCTTTTCTTTTTTTTTTCAATTTTGTTTTTTGTCCTTTTCTTTCTTTCCCTTTTTTTTTTTTGTAAATTTTTCAGATTTTTTTTTTTTTTTTTTTTTTTGATTTTTATTTTCTTACACCAGAATACGGCTACATAATCCTTATCATTTAATATTTTTTCCAATTGTTTTGCATTAACTTCTTCAATAATTGCTTCTGGTATAGCAGGTCCATTGGGTCCAGATTTGCTTGCACTACTTACTAGTCCGGGAAAACTAACTATAAATAACGAGTATACTAGGATAGATATCACTTGGTATCGCGAAAAAATCATCATTTCGAAAAAAAAAAATATAAATAAACAGTTTTCCGCGGACTTTTATTTTTTTTTAAATATTAAACTAAAATTTTGGTTTTTTAAAAAAGTTCCGCTCTCTAAAAAGATCCGCTCGTAACTGCTTGTATACTAAAGTGAGATGGTATGTTTGCTTTTTTTCTTATTGTTTTTTTTTTTTTTGTTTTTAGAAAATCTGTGATTTTGTTTTTATTATTATTTTGTTTTTGTTTTGTTTTTTTTTTTTTTAATTTAAGAAATACTGACTATATGCATCAAATGTATCTCACAGATACATTTTCTCGCATAAAAAAAAAGTTTTTCAGAAAATTTTTTTTTGTTTTTCATAAGAAAGAAAGAAAAAGTAAAGTTTTTTTGTACCACCAACTTGTTGATCGTATCGTTCAATGATCGTGAAAATTCGGGTATTCTCTAGTATTTATAAATAGAAAATAAATTGTTTTGTTTTTTTTATTATTATTTTTCTTTTAATTTTTCATTAAATTAAAAAGAAAATTTTGAAAAATCGATTTTATATATACATATTTAAAATAAGAAGAGTAATTTCGATTACTTTTTGCCTTCGACAAAATAAAAAAAAAAAAACTAAATTTTTAAAATTATTAAAAACATTAGAAAAATTATTTTTGGAGTTTTTTTGGTTTTTTTTTCACCAATTTTTTCTCAATGTCAGCGTTAAATTAATTACTTTAATATTTATGTATGTATATATTATGTAAATAAATATATAATAATCCTTAATTTTCTAATTGTATTAATTAAATTATTTTTAATTTCCTCAATTTAAAAGGATTTCAATGTATAAAGACAAGAAAAAAAAAACAATTTTGGGATTAGGTCATTGACCATTGAAATTTACCTTGAGTTCAAACAAACACAATTTGTTTTGGGAAATTTTTAAAATAACTCAGATGTGGTTCATTGTGGTATATATTCATTATATGAGATTGTCTGCAATTATATGATTAACATCTGATAATTTTAAATTTTTTTATTTTAGTTTTCTAATTTTTTTTCATTTTTTTTTTGTTTTTTTTTGATTTTTTTATTTATTTAATTTTGTTGTTGTTTTTTTTTTTTGTTTTTTGTGTGCATATTATTTTGTAGGTGGACAATTAAATTGTTGTTGCATACAAGTACATGAGAATAAAATAACATTGTTTAATTTTTAATTATATTATTTAAAATAAAAATTGTAAAATACTTTTAATTAAAATTGATTTTTTAATTATATATATATGTTTTTTTTTTGTTTAATTTGTATTAATTAATTTTTTCGGTATATATAGCTTTTAAGATTTTAATATTTTGTTCTTTAAAATAATGAAAGTTTAATTTTTCTGTTGTTTCTCCCTATAGAACTGTTCTATTAAAAAACTATTCTTGTGTAAAGAATGATGTTTTTTTAGGGAGGAGAAGAAAACCTTAATATTAAAAAGAAAAAACATCTTCCAATGCACTGAAACCAATGATAGAAAAAATATGGAAGAAGAAGAAGTTATTGCAGCAAAATGGAAAATGGCGATAATTATAAAATTACCCAAGATCTGACAGAATGCAGAAGGTGGAGAGAAATAGCAATGCTTAAAAAACAAAGACTACAGTACTAATAATGTATACCAGAATCATGAGGAAACTAGACAATTGAATGAGGGAAGAACAAAAGGCCTTCGACAGTACAGGGAATGCACCGAACATGTGAACACACTAAGATAAAAAAACGAACAATCAGTGGACTGGAACAGCCACTGAAACTGCTAAAAGCAACACCATTGTGTTTGCACTTCAGAGACAAAGAATCTCTACAAAAATCATAAAAATGAACAAAGCGCTATAAGGCAATGCAAAAACAGTTGCATCACAAAATGAGAAAGTACGTATTCTAATCACAACAACAGTAGGAAGCCAGGCAGGGATGCTCCTTATGACCACTGCTATTCATCACGGTACTCGATAATTAAAAGAAATAGCAGTACTACGCAAAAAACTCACTTGTCTACTCTCACAGAAACTCCAAAGCCAATTTCGTTGTTCTACTAAGCCACACAGCGGAAGAAATGCAGAATACCATCAATAAACTGGTAGAAAATGCTGAGAGAATACATTTCTGAATAAACATAATAAGACCAAGTGCATGAGAATCTCTGTAGACTATACACATTGGGTAGACTATACACATTGGGTAGACTATACACATTGGGTAGACTATACACAGGGTAGGCTTTGATTGGTGTCATATGGTGATATCCAGAATTGTAACTGTGTGTACCCATCAATTGTGTCTATCTTATCTCCAAGCTGGTAACCACAGGGACCAAGTCATGTCCACACCGACTGACTTGCCAAACTGATAGATGCGAGTACTGATGACTAGATAAATCCCAGAACTATAAAATGTGTACCTCCAATACCAGTGAAGCCCACAAGCAGAGGTTGGCGTTAAGCTAATGACCTGATCCATAAAAACAAATTTATTAGGAAAAGTTCAAAGAAGAAAACATGAGGATTTAGTGGCAATGACCCTGGCAAACGAAATAAGGACTACGATTTGGAAATTTGCAATTTTCACTATCTGCCCCAGGTGCAATATACGAACTGATAAACCAACTCGGCAATTACAACGCTGACTTAACCGTCAAAGTTGAAAGGAAAAGTCATAGGAAGGGAACCTATTAACGAGCACCTATGCCCCATCTGAATCAGAGCGAAATTCTTCAATATTAGCGTTATCTGTGGCCATGCTCTTACCGAAGAATCTGATAACACAGACAAAGATTCTTACTATGACAGTCTGGAGAAAGCCTATGATTGTCCGCACCATGATATTAAAATTATTTTAGGGGATTATTTTAGGGGATTCATAAAATCACAATCGTAAATACAAAAAAGAGAACCTTATTAACAACAGCTATGGTATACTTTGTGGACGGTCTAAACACATTTAAGGGGAACCACCGTCTACCTTGAAATAAGTTCAAACTGCCTTCGGGCTCTGAAAAAACAACAAGTCGCCGGGAATAGATTGCAAAGTTGCCGAACTATTTAAAGCAGCTGGAGATGATTTGGTAAGGTGCATACACTAACTTATAACCGTAATCTGGATCACAGAAAGAATGCCCAATGAGTGAAAAACAAGCATTATTATACCCATATTTAAGAAAGGTGATCTGCTAGAATGCTCTAACTACCGAGGAATAAGTCTCTTAAATGTAGCGTACAAGATGCTTTCAAGTATCATCGGGCTTATAACAACGTAGATCTAGAGTATAACAACGGGCGATATCAGTGTGGCTTTATGCCTGGTAAATCAACAGCTTACGAGATCTTCATGCTAAGACAGATTCTAGAGTAGTGCAATTCAATGTCAGTACACATCATTCGTTTATTTGTTTCAATCTCTGCAGGTGACCATAGATTGTACATTGCGCATACGGGGTTGAAAACAACCTGTCTAGAATTTTTCGAATGCAGCGAGGCTTTAGACAATGAGACGCGTTTTCGTGCGATCTATTCATGATCTTTTAAAAGGAAGATTCTACGTAAAATCTTTGTTCCAATTAACATCAATGGAGTTTAGGGACAGCGACACAATCGCGAGCTGTATGACGATATTGATATCGTAACTTGGATTAAAATCCAACGATTACGCTGGTAAGGTCACGTAGTAAGGATCATCGATGATGCTCCAGTGGAGGAAGGCTTTGGACATGAAAATCTTTAGCACAAATCGAACATATTCGTGCGGAATACCCAATATCTGAGAAATCATGGTAAGAAATAAAAAGAATTGCGCAAAATAGAAATAGCTGGAGAGAATAGTAAGGAAATAACTGGTAGTAAGGAAATATCATCTAATCTATGAATATCAATCGGGTTTTAGAGAGAATCACAGTTGTGAAGCACTGTTAAATTTAATAATCAGTAACTGGAAAATGGATGTTCATGGTGGAAAAGTTATAATAGCGGTTTTTATAGACCTGCAACGAGCATTTGAAACTGTGGACCGTCAAATTTTATTGAAGAAAATAAAATGCTATGGGGTGAAGGAAAAAGAACTTATGGTTTTAATCATACTTGGAAAACAGATCCCAAAGAACAAAAATCAAAGGTGTTGTCTCTGATGCAATCAATGTATCACTAGGAGTACCGCAGGGTAGTATCTTGGGTGTCCTCTTATTTTTTTTATACGTAAACGACATGTACAAAACTGTCTCAAAGTCTAAACTTGTTCTGTTTGCAGATGATGCTTTGTTATATGTAGCTTGTGATACTGTTGAAGAATGCCTAAATGCAATAAACGCTGATCTAAATCATCTCAGTCTTTGGCTCAGTAGAAATAAATTAAAATTAAATGTTAAAAAAACAAAATATATGAAAATAAATAATATTCAAGAAGTTGATCTAAAAATTGCAGAAGAAAGAATTGAAGAGGTAAAGGAAAATAAGTGTTTGGGAGTAATACTGGATAGCAGGCTGATTCTTAAAAGTCATATTGAGCACGTTCACAAAAAAATTAGTAAAAAGATATATTTCTTTAAAAAAATTAGGAACAGAATGTCGCACATGAATGCTATAAAGTTTTACAACGTTATGATCAAGCCTCATTTTGAGTATTGTTCGTCGATACTCTTTATGGCATCTCAAGAAGATATGGAGCGTCTACAAAAGTTGCAAAATCGTGCAATGAGGATCATTTTAAGATTTAATCGTTATGCGTCTATTAATTTTATGTTGGAAACCTTAGTTTGGCTGTCTGTGCGTCAGAAAATTATTATGAATGTCTTAATTATTATTTTTAAAATGAAGTACAACATGTATCCCGATTACTTGTGCAATAGGCTTGTATATTCTGGTGATGTACATAATTATAACTTGAGGAACAAATCCAATTTTAGACTAAACTTTTTTAGGAATGAGAAAACCAAAAACATGTTACTGTATAGAGGCTTAAATTTGTTTAATAACTTACCTTTTGAATTGAAAAATGAAAATAATTTAATAATTTTTAGAAAAAATATAGTACCTTATATAAAAAATAATTTTTACTAAACCAACTAATTGTAAATTAAAATTTAAAATTGTAGCACAAAAATATTAAAGCTTTTTACTAAATAAATGAATTAATAAATAAAAAAAAAAAAAAAAAAAATAAATAAATATGTGGAAGACCTATGTTTCCTAAGGGAATTAAAAAAAAAATAAAAAATTCATTAAAACTGTTAGCATACTAAACCAAAAATTTATAGATAGCCTATCATTTGTGTCGGCACTTTTTCTTTTTAAATTTACATTACTCTGTTATATTATTTTCTTCCTGATACGTCAAAGGTACATATGATTTCAATAATTCTTCTTTTGTACATACTAATACATTTTAAACAAATAAATAATAATATTGTATAATGATAGATAGCAAAACGGTTTATATTTGTTTATAACAAATGTCAATAAAACTATTATGTATAGAAAAAAAGAGTGGCCAGATGATTAAAATTTTAATGATAATTCAAAACTGAAATCATGAATTAAAACTTACATTGAAGTGAATCAGCGGCTGAATATTTATTATTTAAAAATAAAAAACTTTAATTTTAGATGTTATTTTACGAGTCCATATTCAAGATAATTGTTCGGTATATTATTTTAGAGATTTTTTGTTATAGGGATTTTTATTGTAAGGATTTATAATCTAAGATTGAGTCACATCAGAGAGCATATTTTATTATTACTAATTGGGCAATTCATTTTTTTTAATTACAATTGAGTGTTTTAGAGAATATATTACTAATAAAAAAAGAGAAGACTTATTTATATTAATAAAAATTACAATTATAGTTAAACTTATTTTCACTATAGGTATATCTATTAATATTTTTACTTAATAATGCTATTGAAATGTTTTTTACCGTGCATTTCTATTTTCTATAACATTTATACTTATATGCATATATGAATTATTATAAATATTTTAAGTTATAAAAAATAATGTTTATATAAAAATATATAAAAACTGTTCACAGTTGTTTTACTTTACAAAATAAAAAATATATATTTTTTATAGCCTTTGCTTATATCCCATAAATAAAATCAGTTTCAATAAAGAAAACTATAAATGGGATTTAGATTTAGGTCTTTTTGCTATTTTTATTTCTGTTTTGTTGATGTAACGCTAATTTAAAGCAGATGTAAAGTTACTTAACGCACTAATTAAAATTTATATTTTTTTAATTGCTATAATGGATTATTAATCGGAAATTAAAAGCATTTATTAAAAAAATATATTATTTTTGATTTATTGAAAAAGATTTTAATTTAAATAAGAATACATTTTTCTCACATTTGTATTAATTTATTTAAACTTTTAGGAGCCTCAGTGGTTTAGTAAGCATTTGACTTATTAACCTAAGAAGTGCGAGTTAATTTTTTTTTTATTTAATTATTGAAAAATAATTTTTTTTACAAAGTTTCCTTGATGACCAAATATAGAATAATTATAAAAATTATTTATAATTTATATTATAATAAATAGCTTGTATCATAATTTAAAATATATACCTAGCTTGACTAAAATGAAAGGCTGAATCACTCACTTATCACATTATATCTACATAAATAAATAAATAGCTTTTTTTCAATTATTAATTTGTATCAATTAAATATTTCATGACTTCGATGGGAGCGCTGTAAAATAATATTTATGATATTCTAGTTATGATACTTTAAAGTCATGAAATTCATGAAAGTTTGCAGATGCATCAACTTCGTCAATGATAGTGTTATCGTAATTAATGACGAATATATCGACCGCGTTGAAATTTTTAAATATTTGGCCTATCAACTTGATTAGGATTGGATTTCCCAGATAAGGAAGTAAAATGTAGAATTTGAAATGGCAAGAAGTTCCTTTGTTAAATATAAAAAGCTACTGTGTAATCGTGAAATAAACATCAAACTCCGATTAAACTCCTAAAATGTTATGTCTGGTCTGTGCTCTTATATTGAGTAGAAGCGTGAACACTAAAATTGATGGTGTTGACCAAATTAGATGCGTTTGAAATATGGTGTTATACCAAAATATTGAAAATTTCATACACAGATATAACTACCAGTACCAGAGTTACAAACCAAGAAGTTCTCGGAAGATTTAAATTGAAAAGTTCTTCTAATTATCAAGCACAGAAAACTAAGTTACTTTATGGCCACATAATACGAGGTTCTAAATATGAACTACCCAAACTAATAACACAAGGTAAAATAAAAGGCAAAAAACAAATAGGTAGAAAACAAATGTCAGGGGTTCGAAACATCTGTAACTGGACACAATAGGAAAATTAGTACAAAGTTTAAGATGCAGAAAAAACTATAGGTGGCGTCGGGAAAATCAATTCAACTTAGTTGATTTGACATTTTTCAATTCAACTTAAAAATTACCCGGTGTCGGCTAAGTCAATTGAATTAGTTTCAATTAATTGAATCAAGCTGTTTCAATTTTGATTTTTTGACAACAAAAAATAATTTAAACGACAAATTTTGTTTAGTGTTTAGACGGTTTATTTTATGCTGTATTATATTTACTATTAATAATTTTGTAATGAGTTTTTTGTGGTTATTTAATATGAGAAGGCGATTAGGCACTTTTCAAATCCTTTGGTTTTGTAAGTTTTGATTTTGAAAAAAAAATGTGTATGTACTTAATATTTAAATTTTTGATTCAAAAGGAACTTTAGATTATCCAGCTAGTTTTTATTAATTTATTAAGGGATATAGAACCAAAAATTAAGAGGTTTAAGAACTTCATCTGTTCCACTAATAGTTAAATTCGTTTGTTTGCTAAGATTTTACGCCCAAGGAAGCTACCAATTAAGTATTGCTAATGATTACAATGTAGCGGTTTGTCGATCTACAATTTCCGAAATTTTGACGGAACTTTTGAATATATTTGGAAATATATTTGCCCAAAACGGGTAAAATTTCTGAAAACTGTTCGAAGTTTATATATTTAAGATGTTAAATATTTTCCATTAGTGCGTTAGCTTCCATTAAACTAATTAACTTTTCTAACTATTTCCTGTTGTTGAAACATTTTTTCCGAAAATAATAAATAAAAATTTTCATAAATATAAATTTTCATATATATAAAAATTTTCATATTATTTAAATCTTTTATTTACCTTTCTAAATTATGACTCATTTTAATTTTCTTTAAATATTTAAACACAACTAGCAACAAACAAAGCTAATAACAGAATAATGCAATAATATAAAGTCAAACACAAAAATGTAATTGAATTTCAAAGTCGACTCAGACGACTTAAAACAACACAAATTGTTTTTCTCGACACCGACATTTGATTCAAATCGATTAAAGCTGAAAGTCAAAAAAAAAATTGATTCTCGCGACATCACCTTATGCCAACATCATTGTAAATCTACAGTAACATGTGATCGCTTATCATTCAGCAGTGGATTAGCAGCTAAAGAAGAATTATGATACTGTTCACAAATTATTAATGTTGTACTGTGCAGAGTTTAAGTGAAAGTATCACTCAGGTATCCAATACCAGTAATGTACAAGTGTCAGTAAAGTGCCTGTACCAGTCAAGTACAAGTACTGATACTAGAAAAATATTCAGTAAAATTTAAATACCTAATTACTGATACTTGAAAAATTATAAATACCAGTAACAATAGTGATACTGAAAGCAACCACTACTTTATCAGTACTTATGGGAGTTGTATGGGAATTTCTACAGTAAGTGGTACCGGACCCAATGAATTTCTGAAGGTTTCAGTATTCTAATTTTTTAAGCTTTTGAAATGATGTGCTTCGGAGGTGAATAAATAATAGACACGCAAAGCTAAATTTTCTCATTTTCAATTCTGATCCGATCTATATACCTGCATTCGTACGGTTATAAATAAAATTACATTTAACGAAAATTATAAATAATCATAAGTACCTAGTTCAAAAAACTTTTAAAAAGATAAGAAAACGATTTTTATTACAATATTTTTTTAAACTTTAAATAATTAAATTTATTAAAAGTTTTTTTAAATGTGATTCACGAATCAAGGTCAAAAAATTAATATGAAAAAATCGGTTTTGAATTATCTATGAAGCCAAGACAATTATATAAAAAAAAAAAAAAATAGTTTCATCACGTATTTATATTTGATAACAAAAACGTGAGCTCCAATAAATCATTGCGATAAGTGATAATATTAATTAATTTCTAATTTAGAATAAATAGTCAAAAAAATGATTTATCAGTTTTCATATTAAATTTTAATGTAAGATTATTTTAATAATTTTAACTAGAGTTTAACATTAACTTAATCCGGTTTTTACAAACTACTTAGAAAAAATCTCATACCTATTAATGAAAGTAATCTAAATAACACCGATTGGGGGCCTATCAATTAAGAGGCTAAAGTCAGAGGAAGTTAAATGCTATCTTAATATTATGTCATATCAGAATAATTACCAAATATAAAAACAAACAAATATTCAATATAAATAAAAATTTATAACTTTTTGTGCGAGATAATAGATGGAGCTTAAATTGTCAAGTAGTTTTCCAATCTCTCAAACATAAAATAAGTTTTTAAATTAAACATCCTATTAAAAATTTTGATAATTTTTCAACTGTATATTATGTCTATAGCAAAGAACTATATAAGCATGTGAATATATAAACGTCTAAATTAAATTTAATTCATCAAAATACACCTATATTTTTTTTAAAAAGTTTTTTGATTTAAATTAATCATTAGTTTTTTTTTAAACTGTAGAGAAACCAATTTGATTAAGTACATATGAAATATAATTTGGGGCAATTGACATTTCGAAAATCATTTATTTTTTTGTTAAAATTTAAAAAAAAAAAAAAATAAACACTTAAACTTTATATAGGTGCTTGTTCAATTGTATAACTCACCTTATGGAATTTTCATCCTCTAGAGTCTAGAGTATAATTAGTTTTGAAGAAATTCATATTGGTGCAAAGAAGTTGTATAGCACCTCCCCGAAGCCTTGGTCCAATTTTAACCAAAAACAATAGAGAACCTAGAAATTATCTAAAAACGACTTTGTGTGAATTTCAAAACTCCAGCCCTTTTAGTTTTTGAGTTATTGTGCTGACACACATAGCTAGATGGATTTACTTTTCGATGCTGATCCGATACGTACCTTTAACACTATATCTAGCTCGTCTAGATTAATGCGTTGCACCCGGAGGAGTAATTTTAATATACTCGAAGTCATACATGTATGCACGGGTATATGTATGAGTAACTATCAAAAGACGAACAAAAAGTTTTAGCAATTTTAAATTCTTACGTTTAGACATTTAAAAATATGCACTGGCAACTTAGTTCTTGGAAAACTCAAAATGACGTTTTGACATTTGAATTAATTTTTCTAAAAAATGAAATGAAATGTTGTCATATTTATTATTGTTTTAAATTTTGTAGTAATAATTTGTTAACATTTTGTTTTAAAATATATTTTAAGAATAAAGAAGTCTTTTATGATTAATTATAAATAAAAATATTCTGAGGTTCTACAAGAGTATGAATACGAAACATTACCTTATCGTCTTTTTATTCCAAGAGAAGTTTTACTGAATTTTAGAAAGGTGTGTGTATTTCATTTGTTTGTGTATAATTTGCTTGCATTTGATTTTGAATGTAATCTAAAATGGCCCTTAATTCTAATCTGGCCAACTTTGCTCGTATATATATAAATAGTAATTTTCGAAAATATGATGGTCAAATGAAATCAAAGGCAGTCGAATGATAGTGCAAGCAGTTTGTAAAATATACATACAAATATCCTACAGGCATATTACGCTTTCTTAAAAAATATTCAAACAAAGATCAATTTAGTAATTAAAATTAAAAATAAATATTTATTTTAATTTCCCATAAAAATGCAATAAGTTCACTTACTTGCATTATGATCTGAACTGTTCAAATAAAAATTAAACAATATTTATATAAAATTTTTAATATTTGTTTAAATTTACCGTAAAAGTTGAAAGGACATATTCAATTAAAAAAAGTTATAAGAGATAATAGTTTAAAATTTTTCCACCGATTGTTATTAGAAAAAATTAGTTTTTTTTTAAATTATTTTGATAATTAATAAAAATTTGATTTCCTTCTTTTCTACGAGTACAAAATCTCTTAATCACATGGTAACATTAGTTTTTTTATATTTTAATTTAAATTTAATTTCTAATTTAAATTTGTAATAACTTGATTTATTATTACATTAAGGAATTCCTAGAATTTCAAATTTGATAATTGTACAGGAAAAGCTTTGGTATTAGACTATAAGTCTTGAATTTTAATTAATCAAATTTAATTTTATATATGTTAAACTTAAAATATATTCTTTACTTAAGATTAGGAAGCAAATTATAAAATTTGTTTTAAAATATACTTAACAGGAATAAAAATATAACAATCAATTCCATAATATGCTTTGGGGCAGTAGTATATTAAGCAGTAAATTTATAAAAATGAATCGGCTTTATCTGACCGATAGCTAAATGGTTGAAATGGCGGCTTTTCAAACGCATAGTCTCGGATTTCAAACCTTGGTCGGATCATATTTAATTAAAAAAATATAGTGTATATTATAATAGTTTAATAAGAAGTCTAAATGCAAAATAGGCAAAGGTTTATTACTATCTGGGAATATTTACTATTGGCTGGCACAATAAATAAATAAATAAATAATCAATGGGCTTATTCGATCTCAAATTTAACGGTCGCGGCTAAATTATTTTGCGCCAATTATTCATTTCATATAAAGACGGTCATAGAATTATTAGTTTAGAATAATTTCTTAGAAATATTCTTAGAATGTTATTAATGCAAAATATTTAAAAAATCCAGAGGCATTTTTATCTATACTAAAGAAAGACTTTAGAATTAAGAAAAGCTGTAAACACAAGCTTTAACTTTTTATGATAAATCTTCAAAATAACTTTAACTGAAATAATAAATTGAAGCTACGAATGTTTAAAAGGAGCGATTTTTTAGTTTTTTAACCCCACTGACGTAGACGGTGGATAACACAAAAATATTCCTATCTTAAAAGACACTTAAATTTTTGATCTTATAAGAATTAATTAAAAAAATTTATCTAATAAATAATTCTTCTACATACATATATTTAGGTTATAAGGTTGTCGGAAACCCCAAGGCGGATTTAAAATATATACATTAGAGAACTTGTGTTATAGCAATTTAAATATGGGATTTTTTTCTACCTTTGAGGATCTCCATAACAGTTTAAGTTACACAAAAAAGCTGTGTATTTTTGAGCTACCTTCGAATAGATAGGTTAATAATTCAATGCTATATTTTGACAATCAAACGAACCGATTTAAACTATTCGACACATTTTTCGAAAAAAAAATGTGCTTAAAAAAAGCTTCTCCATCCGTCATATCAGTGATAGACAAACAACATAAGACAAAAAAAAAAAAAAAAACAGAATAAAAAAATTTAAAATACTAACAATTTGAATGAAATTTTTCTTTTTTGAAATCTTAATAAGGCAAATATCAGATTGCACATCTTTGTTGTTTGTGTTAATGTATATATATATATATTTACAATAATATATATTTGTTTTTTTTTAAGATAGTAGACTTGTTTTAGTTATTATAAGGTTTCATTCATCTAGATTATATTTTAAAAGTAAGTAGTTCACTAACATAAATTGAATTTAAAAATTTTTCAATTTTATTATTTGTTCAATTTTGGATCGTTAAGGGTGTTTTTTACGCGAATTATATTTGTTAAATTTTTTTTTTATTAGTTTTTTATTGTATTTTTGTTTTTTTATTTAAATTGTTTTTTTTTTTAAAAATATATAATAGTCTAATTTATAATCTAAAAATTTTATTAAATAATAATTTTATAAAAATAATAAAAAAATTACATAACAATTAAATTTATTTATTAATTAATTTTTCTTCAATAATAAAAATATCAAATTAATCTCATTTGTATTTAATTAAAAATATTATATATATATATATATATATATAATTAAATATTTATAAAATTAATTAAAATAAAAAGAAAATTATGGAAAAAAAAATTAACGGTATTGTGAAACAAGATACAAGTGTTGCAATTATTGGGGGTGGCTTAGTAAGTATTTTTTTTTTTTATTTTTAATTATTTTTAAATTAGGTAATTATAATAAAAAAATTATTACCCATAAATTGTTTTGAATTGAAATTGAAACCCTTGACCTAATTAATTTATTTTAAATGAAATTTGCAATATGTTATCAGATTGCAATTTAATTTATTGTAAATAAATTATAAATTTTAAATTAAATTTGATATGTACATATTTTATACAGTTGATTTAATGTGGTTTTAATTAAATATAGATCAATGAAAATAATTAAATAATGTTTTAAATATTTTAGGAATTTTGACGATTTATAAGTTTTCGAGTATGTAAGAAATTATATAAAGATATAAAAGTGTATGAAATGGATTTATATATTTAAAAAAAAAAACTGGTTTAATAGGTGGATTTCATTTAGTTGATTTATCAAATATAGAGCATTGTAAGACAATTTAATATTTAATTGCTTGATTTCAATTTTTAATTTAAATTAAATTAAATTAGTCATTTAATTAAAATATTTAATGATAAAAATATGTAAGTTTGGATTATTTTTAAAAATATGCAAAGTGATTTTAAAGATGCTGTGAAATAAAGCCTTGTATAATAAAGTCCAAAGGTTGTAATTTCTCATTGGTAAATAAGAAATAAGACCACAGGTGTTGCATCTTATTCTAAAGCTTTATTAAGTTATTTGAAAAGCCGCAGGAGCACAGATTCAATGAGATTCAATGTAATGACAAAATTAAAATGTTTTATACTCTAATCTGTAGTGGTTGAATTTGATCGGACTACGACCCACCTAGCTACAGCCTAAAAATAGAATTAAAAAATTTGAAGGGTATACAATTCTAAAGGATACAAAATCTGGGCTCAATTAATTTGTTAAGTGGGGGTTTTTGGGACAGCAGCTTTGTTGTTGACATATATTATTGTTTATTAAAAAAAAATCACAAGAAGAGTTTTACAGTACAGATTAAAAATCAGGAAATTCCTTTTCTTCCAAAATATTTAAATATATATATATTTGTGTACAACCTTGTGAATTAGGGAATAACTTTGAATAATAGTAATTTGTGAAACGAGTAGATTTGTGATCCATATTGAAAATCCAAAAAAATGGAAATTGTGTTAAAAAAAATTCAGGGGTATAAATTTATGATTCATGAGCAGGGTATTTTCTAAGGTGAAGATTCAAAATACGCTTTTTATGCTCCGCTTGCTTTGCTTTTAAAAGTGAAAAAACCAAAGTATATATAAAAGTAATTTCATATTCCGGGCCACAAGACCTAGGTGTAAGGGAGACCCCTCCCCCCCCCGTCTAAACAACAACAACAACAATTTCATATTCCAATGTACGCCTTTGAATTGTTTGACATTTGAATTTTGTAAGATATGGAAGATTTGGGAGATATTTCTGATTTTTTATGCTTATTGTACGAAACATACAACTGCAAACAAAAAATAGAGAATCACTGTCAACTTTGGGTTTGCGATATATATTTGGATAGCAAAATACATCAGAGTGCATTTACTAAATTAAAACAAGATCCTGCAAATTGAAAAAGGCAAAAAGAATGACTTTATCACATTCATTATTTGAAAACCCATATAATGATCACATTCATTTTTTGAAAACCCATATAATTTAAATTGAAATTGCAAAATATTTCTCTGTTGAAAATATTTGAATATTTTGAAATATTTATTCAAAAACATTATTTTAAAATTCAAAGTAATTTTGGTAAATTTTGAATTTTTTTTGCATTGCTTTGCTTTGATTACTTTTTTATTTGACGTTGATCCGTAAGATACAATGTAATTAATATACAAAATATTTCTAATTATCTTTGCATATCTAAAAAGAAACTTTGGAGTTTATTTCAAAACCTTAGTATTAGAGGCAGCCCACTCTATACTTCAAATTTTTTAGTGTTATCTTAATCTAAGCCTTTTGGACCATAAGGTTTTTCACAAAGTTGTATAGCTTTGTTTTTATAGAAAAAAAGTAACTATAATTTTAGGCCATAACACCTTTCTAACGCATGTTCTCAAAATATTTTAAGTTGACCATCTTAACAAATATAATTATGACATAACAATTGATTATGACTGATACTTAGGATTACGACTTCAATTTAAGCGCTTTTATTAAAAAGACATTTATAAATTATAAAAAAAAAATCTTTTAAGAATTTCGAAAATAATTTCACAATATCCGATTAATTATGCAATACACAACTTTATATGCGCCCGGCATAATAGTAAACACTTTAATAACTCGTGCGATTTTAATGCGATTTTTAAACAAATATTTTTACTGATAAAAATTGTTTTTTTAAAACTATGTTTTGAATAATTAATATAAAAAAATATTTTATTATGCATTGTATTTGTTATTCAAATATATTTGATTAAAAATTGTTTGGTTTTTAAATAAACATATTTTTTTTATACTTTAATTAAATTTTTTAAAATTTGAAGTGAAGTTTTCTTAAAATATGAGAATTTTATTTTAATATTAACCAAAAAGTTTACTAAAATCGCTTTTAGTCCGTAGAGCTGGGCTGTGAAAATACATGGAATTTCATAAATGAGTAATTCAATAAACTATTTGATTTATTTACAATAAATGTAAAAATTCAGCCTTTAATTTACCTTGAAATATAAAGGGTTGAATTCCTTTGGAATCACCATGATATTAAATTTATTTTCAATCTTGTATTTCTTGATTTAAATTTTTATATTTTAAATTTGAATAGGTTGGATCACTGGCTGCTCTTTATCTGGCCAAACTTAATTACAATGTTACGATCCATGAATACAGAGAAGGTATAATAAATAATCATATAACTTCAATTATTTCAATTAATTAATTAATATGAATTTGTTTGTTAAAGATATTAGAAAAGTTGAACAAGCAAAAGGTAGAAGTATTAATTTAGCATTATCGGTTCGTGGTTTTAAAGCACTCGAAGAAGTTGGTCTTAAAGATATTTTACTACAACATGGTATACCAATGCGTGGACGTATGTTACATGATTTAAATGGGAAAACAACACCTGTCCCATATGATTCTGTAAACAATCAAGTAAGTCATATTTAATAATAATTGGAATAAAATAATTTAAATCTATAATTTTTTTAGTGTATTTATTCAATAGGAAGGAAATTTCTGAATGAAGTTCTTTTAACTGGTATGTTTGTCTTATTCTAGTCTAAAATTAAAATAAATTCTATTTTAGTCGCTCAGATTTAAACATTCAAATATTTATTATATATATTTTTGAATTCTAATCAGCTTTTAACTACATTTGGTAGACGCTTACTAAATAATTTCTAATATTTAGTTTATTTATATCTTTAAATAAATTAAAACGTTTTTAGAATAATAATTTTTAGAATTAACAAATATTTACACCTTTGCAATCAAATTATTTTGAATTTAAATAATATAATTAATTTTATTATTATTTTTTTCGGGTGTTTAATACCTGGCTATCTCTAGTTTCAAAAAAAAAATTTATTTTATATTCCAGCTGGTGAAAAATATTCGAATATTAAAAGAAATTTTAAACAAAAATTAATTTCGGCCAATTTAAGAGATGGAAATCTTACATTTAAAAAGTATATATACAATTTTGTGCAAAATAATAGTTTTTATTCTAAAAATTAAATAAATTTTGTATTACAGTTGTGAAAATAATGAAGAATATACAAAACAGGCAGATTTAGTAATAGGATGTGACGGTGCTTACAGTCAAGTCCGAAGACAAATGTTACAATCTCCAGGTTTTAATTTTAGTCAAACATATATTGAACATGGTTATATTGAATTATGTATACCATCTCATAATGATGATGTAAGTTTGTTTTTTAAATTATATAAAATTTTCAATATAATATTCCTCCTAAGTGTATGCAATTTTTTTTTTTTTTTTTAAATATTAATATTTTGTCGTAAGTTTTAAATTAATAATTTAATTTATAGTTTATTTTAATTAATTTAATAAAATTTTAGTTTGCAATGCCAGCAAATTATTTACATATTTGGCCAAGAGGTAAATTTATGATGATTGCTTTACCAAATCAAGATAAAAGTTGGACAGTAACATTATTCATGCCATTCAATAATTTCGAATCAATAAAAACTGAAAAACAATTATTGGAATTTTTTTATGGAAATTTCCCAGATGCTGTTCCACTGATTGGAGAAGATCGTTTAATAAAAGATTTTTTTAATACAAGACCACAACATTTAATTTCAATAAAAGTAAATTTTTTTTTATATAATGAAATTATAATACAACAAAAGATTTTTATGCAAAATATTAATATATATAAATTTCACAGTGTTATCCATATAATGTGTCATCAAAAGCACTTTTATTGGGTGATGCAGCACATGCTATGGTGCCATTTTATGGTCAAGGAATGAATGCTGGCTTTGAAGATTGTACAATGTTATATGAGATTTTATGTAAAACAAATAAAGATCTTGAAGGAGCTATCACTGAATTTAGTGAAATGCGTTGGGAGAATGCTCATGCTATTTGTGATTTAGCTATGTACAATTATGTGGAGGTAGTTTTTTTTTCAAATATATTTATATGGTATTTTTAATTTTTTAATTAATTTTTTTTTGTTTTTTGAAGATGCGTGATTTGGTTACAAAAAAAAGTTTTATACTACGTAAAACTTTAGATACTTTTCTATATCAATTATTTCCAAAAACATGGATACCACTTTATAATTCAGTATCATTTTCAAGAATGCAATATAAAAAATGCATTGAAAATCGTAAATGGCAAGATAAGGTATATTAATATACTTTAATATAATTAATTAATTTCCTATAATTAATTTTATTTTTATTTAAGGTACTCAAAAAGACATTATTTATGTGTGTAACAGTTGTTACAGTATTTTGTGCCAGTTATTTTGCAATTCAAAAGTATTTTTAAAATAAATTCTAATTTTACACGAATATTTTATAAATAATAATAATTATAATCTCAATGCACAGCTCAATTACATTGTACTAGTAATTTACTTTTTAAAATTACATATTGATATTTTTTATATTTATATAATGTTAAAAAAATCATTTTTTTATTAATTTTATTAAATCGAAATAAATTATTTTTAGTATAAAATATAATTAAGTGTATCAATATTATATTAATTATTTTAAAATTCATATAGTCTCTCATTTGTCCATTCTATACTTAAATATTAAAACTCAACTGTGAAATATAAATTGTAATGGGAACTCATTTGTAACTTCAGAAACTCTTTATAAGTTTTAAAGTTTTAGACAACCTTACATCGGCACGGAACTTTTTGTAGCCCTACTTTGCATCCTAATCTCTTAATCTACAAAAATTGATGTTCTATATTTTGAGTAGGTCCCGATGTCGTTACTTACAATTTTTATAACAGTTATATTAAATAGCTACCTCTTGGGCTTGATTAAAATATAATAAAAATTTAATATTGAATGCTTGTATATATGTAACACTTGGAAGACTGCAGAATTGATAATGATGCCACATCCAGGAAAGCCACCAACTAAAACAAAGCCTTGCTACAGACAAAATAACAAAAAAAGTTTGAAAAATTATTACTAAAAAGGTAGAAGCATATTATTGAAAAGAAAAACTTTATTCCAAATCACCAATATGTATTTAGTGAAAGCCCCTTTACAATAGAGCAAAGAATTACAAATATTGTAGAAAAAACGTTCGGAAGGAAACAAATCTCATGCTCATCAATCTTTTTAAACGTAGCTCAGGCATCTGATAAAGTTTAGCACACAAGTTTAATGATTAAATTAAGAAAATTACTACCATCATCTTATGTTTGAAGAATACTGCAATCATACCTTTAGGATAGATTATTTCCAGTAAAACTAGAAGATGAACATTCACCCTTAAAAGAAATTAAAGCAGGGTGCCCCAGGACAGTATTCTAGTACCTGTGCTTTATTTAGTATACACTAGTGGTATAGCAGGAGTAGCAACATTCGCTGATGATACCATGTCATATTAGCAATAGGATCAAATATCGACGAGTTCACAAGTATTTTACACAAAGCATGTGAAAAATTATTGAACGGACCAACAAAGTAGAAAATCAAAATTAATGAAACTACTTTTGCGGAATTAAACTTCATCAAAACAAAAAATTAAAAAAAAACTAAAAAATAATTATATATTACAGATTAAAACAAAGTCCCTAAATATATTTCAAGAGCAACGGTCACCTTAAAAATATTAATTAAAATAAAGTTTAATTTAAAATATGCAAATAAAACTATTTTCATAACATTACATTAGTTGGAAAAGAAAAATTAACTGTTTTTCATTATAAATTGTTCATATTGCATATTTACAGGCGGAAAAAAATGGTTAACATTTTTTATTTTAGAAAGCTTTATATAAAGCTTTTAAAGTTAAACTTTCTTACCTCTGTGACCAAAGTTAAGAAAATAGTATATTGTTTTATTTAGTAGATACTTTTCTTTAAGCTTTCTTGATTAACTTTCATTTTAAATTTAATAATGTTTAAGTTCGTTTAAAAATCGTATGCTGTTATGTTAAATACAAGTACAGTTACTGTTATAGTTGAACTTTTCTGTAATTTTAAATTAATCAACATGAACTCTTCACTAATTGTTAATTCATCAATATTTAAAAATATGATAAAGTTTAAAGAAATAATAAAAATTTATTTATTGCCCAATTTTTAAATTTTGACCACAGAAATATAATTTTATTATAAATTAAGATTAAGCAGCTTCTACTAATGAAATAACTACAGGTTGGTGCTGTCTTTAGTTAAAAAAGAATACCGTTATATCCGAATATAAGATATATATTTCAAATAAAAACTAATACATAATACAAAATTTGGTTTTTTTTATGTACTATATCTATCGTAATAATTTAAATAGTTAAAGTTGTTATATATAATATATAATATATACGTATACATATTACATTACCTACCATTCACTTTCTTTTATATTTTGAGTTGCTTTTTACCTATGTAGAAATTACAAATGCAATTTAGTATTCCTACTGGGTATAGATATATATTACATGTAGTTATTATACTTACCTTATTTTCACGAGCATTACTATTTTGGTAACAAGGAAAAATGTGAAATAAATAGTTTAAAACATTTGTAAGTTACTGGGGTAATCAATTATTCAATTAAGGTTTTTTTTTTATTATTTTTTGACAAAATAAAAAAATTCATACAGTATAGGTTTGGCAATAAATTTTTTCATGCTAAAATTGTTTTTCATTATAATTTGATATTACAATTTATAATATTAGTGCTCTATATATAAAAAAAAGATGTCATAGAATCTATATCAATTCTTTTACTGAAACTTTAGCTTATTATAAACTATCTAATGAAGCATCAAAACCATCTTCAATCGAGGTGGGTTCCTAAGGAAAAGCGCTGGATTCATTTAAGGGTAAAAAGGTTAATTCTAATTAATATACAGGGTGTTGTCTAATTAGATGCACCGCTGTAAACCACTGCATAGATAATTATGAGTAGATAAATTTTGTGTATGGGAGCTAAGATAGGCCTCTTCTAGTTTGCAAGATTTGGGGGCTTAAATGAAATTTAAATATTTTTTTTAAGTTTTCATAATTTTACTCTTAACTCTGTTTCTAAACTACTTATGAAAATTTTGTAAAGTGCGTTCGAAAGCTTAATATGTCCTCTTTTAATCTTCTGTCGTTTTCTATCTTTTAGATTTTCAAAACTTATGGAAGTTTATATAGGTTTTTTGGTTTTATTTACTCATAAGTATGTATGCAGTGCACCTAAATAAAAAACACCCTGTATATTCACAAAAAAAAACTTTGGTTCAGTTCAGGATTATGAGGTAATTTCTAATTATAATGGTCAAATAGAGTATCGGTCTATAAATCAAGTTTATTTTTTTACACATCTTCTTTCCATAACTTCTCATAATTTGGCACTTATTATTTATATATTTTAAGATTAAAGCAGACCATTCAAAGGAAAAATTTATTTTTGAATTGAATCAATTCATTGATAAACATATAGCTTCTTCAAAAAATATAAACTTGAATTCAGGATATATATCTTTTATTTATATCTTATAGATATTTAAATAGTGAAGTGCGATTTATAAAATGTCAGTGTTCTATAAATAATGGAATTCATATCAGTTTTTGTATTTATTCTTCCTCTTCTCCTTCAAACTTCGCATGAGTGACTAAGTCTCTTAAGTTTCTTCCATTAAGGCAACTTATTAAATCCCTTTTACAGCGAAACTTGGTTTCAGTTCCAAATTATAACATCATTTAAATAATCTATAAAATCTATTAAAAAAAAAAAAAAAATTATAACAAAATACGAAATAAAATAAAATAATTAAACAACATTATTTTTTAATATTTTTTTTTTTTAAAGATTTTTGTTTTTTGTTTTTTTTTTTGTTTGTTTTGTTTTGTTTTATATTATATAATTTATTTCTTACTAAATATATATATATATGTATGTAAATATATATGTAAGTAGAAAGTTAAGTATTTTTTATTTGTTTTATTTTACTTTTAGCAAAAATATATTTATTTTTTAAAGAATTCATATACAACTTTCCTGCAAAATAAATATTTTTATTTTTTATTTTTTTAATATATTTTTTATATAATTTTTTTAATTTAATATTTTTTTTTTTTTTTTAAGTATTTTTTATTTTTCTTAAATATTTTTTTATTTTTTTTTAATAATATTACAAAAGAAAATATATATTTATATATATATATATATTTTTATGGTTAAATATATATATGAATATATTTAATTATATTATATATACGATTTTTATAACGATTTTAAAACAAAAAAAAAAAAAATAATAAACTAAAAATATTATATACTTAAATATATATATATAAATTTACATAGTATTTATTTATAATAAATTTTTTATATTAATTTTTTTAATAAAATCTACATTTAGTGTACATTATATATACATGTATATAAGTATATAAATATATTAATATATATTAAATACGAGTTATTGAAAAAAAAAAACAAACAAAATTTATTTAAATTTTTATTGGGATTAAGTTGTACATCAGTTTCAATGTTTCAATCTTGGATTTGTTTTAGTTTTTTTGAACAAAAATGATGGTACATTATTTTAAAGTAAATCAAAAGTAGTGATGGCACATTTGATTTATTGTTTTTGTGCCATCTTATATATCGATCTTGTAAAGCACCTCTGATAGTTAATATAATTATAATGAAAGGATTAATTTTTAAGATTCAAAATTTATATAGGAGAGAAATAATTAACAAATAATTTTTTAATTTTTAAAATTATTAAATTTTTTATAATTTCCTTAAATTTGATATAAAAAATTTTGGATTCATTCCTAAATTTTTAAATATAGGTTATATTTAACTAATTGAATTAAATATTATGAATCGAATTGTATATAAGAAAAAATTTAACAGTTATACAATTGTGATATTGTAATTGTTTTTTAATAAAGTAATTGGTAATAATTTTATATATATATATGTATCTATGTATTTACAAGATCTTTCAATTCTAAATATGAGTAAGTATATAATATATCTGTTATACAAAATTGATTAATTTATATATTGTGCGCCATCATTTATTCGTATACATTCTTCGTTTTGTTTTTGTATTTACCTACTATATATTTATAATTTAATCCCAAAAAAAAATATAAATAATATTTTGTTTTTTTTTTTTTTTTTTAATTGAATCTTAAGATTGTACAAATTATATCAAATTTTTACAATATAACATTTACATATATGTGTAGGTATATGTAAATATATTAAAATATTTGTTTGTTTTTTCCTTATAATATAAATAGGGTTTTAATTAGTTTTAATCATTCATTAATTTAATATTTTAATGAATTAAAAATGTTTTTTTTTTTTTACATGTATAGCATATCTGCAGTTTTTTCATCTCTTTTGCTTTTTTTTTAGTTTTTCACATGTTTTCACGTTTTTCATATTTTCTCTCTCATTTTTTTTTTATATTTTAAATTTCAATTTTGCAACTTACAACATAAAAAGCAACCTTATAATAATACTTAATAAATTCAATTAAAAAATAATAAAAAAAAAAAAAAAAATTAAATGGAAATTATATAGGAAAATTAATTATATAGTAAATAATATACTAATAAATTGTGTTGTAATAAAAATGATTTTAATATTTAATATAATTGATAAAAACATTTCTTTTTGTTTTTTTTTAAATATTTTTTTTTTTTTTTTTTTTTTTTTTTAAATCAAGTTCTTATTAAATATAAATTCATGATCTTAATTAAAAAATTTGAATTTAAAACTATTAGAACTTTATATATATATATTTTTAATCAATGTTTTTTTCTTATTTTTAATTTTAATCATTCTTGTATTTTTTTTTATTTTTCTTATCATTTATTTCATTATTTAATTAATTACTTAAATATGTTGGTAATAATATTTTATATTGATTTATTTAACTATATGTATTTACTATATGTATATATATAAATGTTTATGCATATATATATATTTTTTTATTTATACAATAATTTTATATGTTATATACTTATTATTATTACAATATTTTAATATAAGAATAATATAATTAATTAAAATTGAACATTTTTGATTATTTTTAATATATGTATAACATTTATTAATTAATATTAATAAATTTACAAAAAAAAAAAAAAATTGAAATTAAAAAAAAATATATATATATTAAATAAAAAACATTTTAATTATTTATGTTGCACTTAACCATGTTGTAGGACATGTACAAATTGTTGTAGGAATCACAGAAGCATAATATATACCATTTGCATATAAAAAACTTGGAGGACCACTTGATATTTGTATATGTGATGGTTGCTGTTGTTGTTGTTGGTGTTGTTCAACTGTTTGTTGTAGTTGTAATTGATCTGTTGTTTGAATTTGTATGAGATGCTGTTGTTGTTCCTGTTGTTGGTGGTGGTGTTGTTGTTGTGATTGTTGTTGTGATTGTAAAATGTTATCATTTTGATGTTGTTGCTGTTGTTGTTGTTGATTATATAATTGCTGTTGTTGTTGACTAATTACTAAATTATGTCTTCTTAATTTATCTTGATGTTGTATACGTTGTTTTTGATGTTCACGACATAATATTTGCATTGCTAATGATTGTATCGATGAAATTGTTTGCCTTCTTTCATGTCCCATTAAACAAACTGTAGAATTTTCAACAACTTGTTTCAAATGCATTAAATATTGATATTGTAAATTTTCTTCATCAGTTTCCCAAAAATGATTTCTTAGATATGCCTCTAATTTAATTGTTTGTGTTCCTAAATCTGGAAAATCAATAAAAAATCTGGAGCACATATAACGTTCTAAAGTCTTAATTCTATCTTTATCAACAGCTTTATAATTTCTAACTAATAAATTACAATATTTTAATAGACCACCACCACGTATTTCTTCTGGATTACGTGTTGCAATTAATTTATTTTCTAAATGATATAAGGCTTCTTGAAAATCACCATAAACTGATTCACCAACAACAGTTGGATAAAAATTTTCTGATATTGGTAATGCTGCACAATCATAAAATAATAATAATGAATCTAATTGGATTTGAAATGAATCAACACTAAATTCAAATTGTCTACGCATTGTATCAACAAATTTTAATTCAACATTTTTATGACCTGGTGAATTTCCTAATGATATTAAACTCCATTTATCACAATCATTACTATTATTTACTTTAACCATTTTACCAACATATGCTTCTTTTAATGCACATGGCATAATACGACGTCTAGATACACCTTCTGGTAATAAATCTAATAAAGTGCTAAGGACGGCTGATTTAACACGATCAAAATGTCTAGTTGAACTGAATTCAATTGCAAATATTAAATCTAAATCATTATATGATTGATTTTCTGATGATAATACATGACTAGCGGCACCACCATTCAAACGTATATCTTTAACTAACATACCAGCTCCACCATATTGTACTTCCAATTCTAATTTTTTTCTTACTAATGCAACTAAGTCTTTTAATGTTACTTCTAATGTTGGAAAATTACCACGTCCATGTATACTAACTTTATCATTCATAACATCATTTAATTTTGAGACTTGTTCAAATGATAATACAGCCAAACGTTGTGATATAACATTTAATTCATCATCATCTTCATCATTATCATTATTTATTTTATATACATCATCATCATCGTCATCATCATCATCATCATCATCTACAACATTTTCTAATGAACCATGATCTGATGTTGAAATAACTGATGTATTTGTTGAAGCTGGACTAGATGATAATGTTTCAATTCCTTCATCTGAATTAAATCCATCATCTTTTTGATACAAGTCCATAATCGTTACCGTCGTTGTCGACATCTGTATATATGTATGTATATTATATATTTATTATGTATTTTTAAAATAAATAATATATCTTCAATTTGTTGATATTTTTTTTTTATTTGATTGTTAATCTGTTGTTGATTTTATTTAATGATGTACACTTGCAATATCGTAACGTTGTCGTTTTTTTTTATTTTTTGTAGGAAAATGTTTATCTATTTTAATTTTTGGTTACTTTTAAGGTAGGCTTGAAATCTGAAAGATACAAAAAAAAATACAAATTGAAAAATAAATTAACATTAAAAATTACATTTATTACTTAAAGAAAAAACGAAAAACAAACATTTTATAAAGATAAATTAATAAAGAATTTCAGGAAGATTTTCAATTTTTCTTTAAATGATAGTTACTCTTAATTTATAAATTCATATATAGACTTTTAAAGTCACATTTATGTGTTCATTTTTATGCAAGTTTTTTTTTCAATGAAAGTTTTTATATCTATAAGATACAAACTTAGCGTGATTAAATTTTAATTTAATATCCTGTAACATCTTTACAATGACATTATGGAATGTTGATTACGACTATAATAAAGATTTTTTTTTTGGGTTTTTTTTTGTGAAATACAATTTTCTTTTTTTAAAATATTAATTTATTTAATTAAGTAGTATAATATTTAATTAATTAAATTAATAAGTAGTATATAATATAATAACACATAAGAAAACTTAATTAATTAAAAGATATTTGAGAAAATTCGGAAATTTTCAAAAGTTTTATAAAAGACTTTTCAAGCACTTTTAATATTCTAATTATTAAGGTCTAAATGGCTCTTATTAAGCTTAGATTATTTGATTTAGTCTTATTTTACTTCAGTTTATAACAAAAAGTAGGAAAAACTTACATCTTATGCGAATCGATTTACTCATATTCACTGCAGTACTCATAATATCAACAAAGACAATATCTATAAGATTCCAATTGTTTAAATAAATTTAAATGGCCGAAACCAATGCAAATTGACGATCTTTTTTTATTTTTAGACAAACGTTATTTCATTTATCACTTTAATCTACTTCTACACCCTGCGGACACAAAAAGTGCTAATAATTATATTTCACTCTAATTGAAAAGCATTCAGAATAGAGTTGTAAGTATTTGTAGTATTCGAGTATTCAAGAAGTATTTGAGTACAACTTAGGGTATTTTAATTGTAAAAATAAGTGAAGTTAAAAGTATTTGAAGTATTCAAGTACAATTTGGAGTATTTGAATTGTGAAAAGAAGTGAAGTTAGAAGTATTTGAAGTATTCGAGTATTCGAGTATCTTAATTGTTAAAAGAAGCGAAGTTAAAAGTACTAGAAGTATTTATGAATTCAAGAAGTATTCGAGTACAATTTAGAGTATTGTAATGGTAAAAATCATTAACTAAAACCACTAAGTACTTGAAGTATTCCACGATTCGAGAACTATTCGAGTACAATTTCGAGTATATTAATTGTTAAAAGAAGCGAAGTTAGAAGTTTTTGAAGTATTCGAGTACAATTTAGAGTTTTTTAATTGTAAAATAAGTGAAGTTAAAAGTATTTGAAGTATTCGAGTATAATTTGGAGTATTTGAATTGTGAAAAGAAGCGAAGTTAGAAGTATTTGAAGTATGTCAGCATACAAGAAGTATTCGATTACAATTAAGAGTATCTTAATGGTAAAAATCATTAACAAAAACCACTAAGTATTTTAAGTATTTGAGTATTCGACAAGTATTCGAGTACAATTTCGAGTATTTTAATTGTAAAAATCAGCACAGTTTAAAGTATTTAAGTTTTCCTTCAAGAAGTATTCGAGTACAATTAATAGTATTTTAATGTTAAAAACCATTAACTAAAATAACTAATTTTAACTAAATCTATCTTTAAATCATTTTTGTATTAAGTACAAGTACTCTATACAATTTACCATAATAATAATTATGCAATACAAATTTCAGACAATTAGTATTATTAAACTATATAAAAAAAAAAACTTTGAAAAAAAAAAAATCAATTGAAATATAAAAAATATAATCTACTTAATTTAAATTAAAATCATCATCATCTTCATTATAATTATAATCATTGAATTGTAATAATTCAAATGAATTTTGCAATACTTGAAACAAAAAAAAATATGTTTTTCTTGAGTTTTTTTTTTTTTTTGGATTGCAAATATACCCTAAAGTCGTTATGAATAAATCATTGTTTATTGTTAATAGTTACTACTACACTGTATAATATAAAATTTTTATTTAGATTTTCCTTAAAAACAAGTTGATTGTAATATTAAAAGATCAGTAAAACATTAAATTCGATTTCATTTTTTTTTTTTTTTTTTTTGATGCATCAATGAATGCAGTTTTATGCAGTTTTTTTTTTTTTTTGTATTTAAAAATTGTGCCGATGACGACAATTAGGTTTTTTTTGGTTTATTTCAAATCTCTTCCTAGAGATGGTAACCGATCATTTAAATGGCTTTTGTTTTTATATATATATATATATAGTTTTTTTTTATGTTGTATATTAATTTTCAGTTTCATTTTTAATGGTTTTAGAAGCATAAAAAACTAGCACTATATTTTATAATTTTTTGTTTTTTTATGAAAAAGTGTTAAAATATCTGTAAGATAAATTTTTTTTTTTTGTTTTTTATTTTATATAAGTTTTCCTTTCTTAATAAAAATTTATAAACTATCACTTTTATTTTGAAATTCAACAAAAAAAAAAAAAGAGCACCAAAAAGCGCTTGAACAGAAGACAACAAGTTGTTGGTATTTAGTTACAAAAAACAGACATAAAGTACTATTAAATAATAATGATTATTATTATTATTTTTATTTTAAAATCTATGCAATATATAAAAAAAAATGTTATAAAGATTATTTTTTTTTTGTACATAAAGTACATTAAAATAAGTATTACACAGCTGTTTTTTTATTATATATAGACCTATTAAAAATTATGTTAAAGATCGTTTTAATTTGTTTTTTTATTTTTATTTTAAATTGATAATCTAGTATAATAGTTAGTATTCATAAGTACTTTTGGTATATACTGTATATTTATTTGTACTTATTACAAGCGTCCTTTTATAAAAAAAAAAAAAGTATAAAATTTAAAAGAATACAAAACTATAAAGTTAATTATTGTTAAGTAATTACATTTTTATATATAATTGTATATAGATAACATTTAATGGAAAATAACGAGACAACATTATTTTTTTTTTAAGAATGTAATTATTAACAATGTTATGTTAATGAGATTTATGTACCAGTGCTAAATACATATTAATCATACATATATAAAAAAAAAAATGGATAAGAACAATAATAATTAATGTATTTAGATAATTTGTATTTTTTTTTTTATAGTTTGATTTAAATTTTTAAAATTTTAATGTAAATTTAAAATTTAGTATATTATCTGGATATATATAGTTAAATATATAACTTATACCTTAATTACGTATGTAAAACTTCTTCAAAGAATATATTAGTATAATATATTTTTTCTATATGTGACTTATAAGAATGAAATGAAAATTTACTAATATTAAATATATCTTAAATTATGTAATAAATATATTTTTTGGTATACATAATTTATATCTAGCTTAGAAACCCTGTATTTGCATGTAGAATTTAAAAAAAACCCTATTAGAATATTTTGATAATTTTTGCCATATGTGAGTTATAAGCATGAAATGAAAATTTACTAATATAAAATATATTTTTTTGGTATACATAATTTATATCTAGCTTAGAAAAATCTATAATTGAATGTAGAATTTCAAAAAAAAAACTCTATTAGAATATTTTGATAATTTTTGCCATATGTGACTTATAAGAATGAAATGAAAATTTACTAATATTAAATATATTTTAATTTTTGTAATAAATATATTTAGGTGGGCAATGATGATAAAAATCTAATTCTAATTCCATGTAGAGTTACACAAAATTTCGATATACTTTAATATTTTTTCCCCATATGTGACTTATAAGAATGAAATGAAAATTTACTAATATTAAATATATTTTAATTTTTGTAATAAATATATTTTTTGGTATACATAATTTATATCTAGCTTAGAAACCCTATAATTGCATGTAGAATTTCAAAAAAACTCTATCAATATATTTTGATATTTTTTCCATATGTGACTTATAAGAATGAAATGAAAATTTACTAATATTAAATATATTTTAATTTTTATAATAAATATATTTATGTGGGCAATGATGATAAAAATCTAATTCTAATTCCATGTAGAATTACACAAAATTTCGATGTACTTTAATATTTTTTTCCCATATGTGACTTATAAGACTGAAATGAAAATTTGCTATTATTAAATATATGTATATTAATTTATGTAATATTTGCATTTTTTTTTTGATATACATAAGGAAATCTATCTTAGGAACTCTAATTACATGTACAATTATATAAAATCTCTATCAATATATAATTGAATGTTTTTTACCCATCATATGTGACTTATAAGATTGAAGTGAAAATTGTTTATAACATACACATTTATTTGTGACACATAATAGAAACTTAGCTTCTGAATGAATGATTAAAAATCGAAAACACTAAACTATTCAACCTTTTTGGGAATAAGTCCAGAATAATTTTAATCTAAATCACAATTTTTGGTTTTTCATCATAGTTGTTTTGATTATAAAAAAAATATTTCAATTATGTCAAAATGTTTACTATTTATTCAAAACTAAAAGTAAGTGAATTCAAATTTATAAAATAAATTCAAAAACACAATAAAAATCCTGTTATATTGCAAATAATCTTAGAATTAAAAAATTATAGAAATACTTGCATGTGTATATAATATGTAAATATATTATCTATATAGTGAATATAACTAGAACTACTTATTACATTGTTAAATGCTTTTAGCTAGAAAGTTTTATACATTACTTATACCTATTATATATTTTTATTTTATTTTATATTTTTACTTTCAAAAATAATTTGTACAATGTATAGGTGGCAACGCTTTAAGAATTTAATTACAGATAAATTAAAATAGATTTCAATTATCTAATTATAAAAAAAAAATAAAAAACAAAAGTTAATAAAAAAATGGTTTATCTTATAATTTGTGTACTTGTTTTAATTTTTTGTTTTTATATTCATTTATTGTTGTTTTTTTTAAGTTCTATTGGTATCTAATTTAAATTCTAAAAGAATTTATGTTACTAAGCACGGTCAACAAGTTTTTTTTTTTTTTGTTTGTTTTTTGTTTTTAGTTATTGTCACTATCTTGTTTCTTTTGTACTATATATATTCTAACATTTTTTTTTATTTATAATGGTTTTTTTTTATTTTTTTTTATAATCTGTATAAACAAATTTTTTAAGTTTTTTGTTATAAAAAAACAAAATATTTGTAAACTAAAACACAATTATTTAATTACAATAACAATTTAATTTAAATTTAATAGGTTAATCAAAATGATAATTAAGTTAAATGAATTACTCGTATAGACATACAATTTAAACATGGGATATTACTATATTACTATAGAAAACGTAGGTACATACTATAGATATTCAATAGATACAATTTTTTAATTGTTATATTATATTGTTTATAATTTTATATTAAAATTATAAGAAATTTCTGTATCTGCGAGTTATATTATTCAATTAAATTATTTGTTTATATTTTGAATTTATTTATATTTTTCAACGAATTTATTTTTTAATTAATTTTAAAAAATATTTAATTTTATTTATTAGCTTAGCCAAGTCGAAAACTAGGTAAAAATTTATTTCACTTTTACGGGGATTCGAACCCGGGCCTCTCAAATTATTATAATTAATTGTACATTTCTAACTAAACTTAATTTTAATAAATTTATTTATATATTTATTAAGTATTTCCAAGTGCATACAATCTTTTGCAAATTGGCGGGCCCTTTTCTTTTCGGATGTGGACCAACAATATTATTTTATAAGTATATATTTGGTCCCCATGGGGATTTGTATTGAAAAATTACTTTATATTGTATAACCTGACCGGGAATGGAATTCGGACCCCCTCGGTTAATAAGCCAAATGCTTACACACTACACCACCGAGGCCACCTGTTTTAATAAATATTTTTTAAATTTTTATTTCTAAATCTATACAAAAACATTGAAAAACTTACTGTAAAAAAAAGAGAGGTTAAATTGAGCCAAATCAGCAGTTGAGTGTTAAATTCGAAAATAAATCTTAAAAGAAGCTATTCATTTATTGGATCTTAAAAATTAACTTATTCAGTTATATTATAGATCTTTCAGTTAATCATTAAATTAATACTTAAAATTAGAGAATTAATAATTTAAGTAGTCTACTGTAATTTTTAAAGTATTAAGAATGCTTAGATAATATATTAAAAAATCCCTCTTTAATATTTAACTCTTCAGTTGTAAAAAAAATAATTAAAAATTAAAAAAAATCCTGATTTATAGTTCATATTAATATTAAAGAAATTAAATTTTTTAAAATTTAAAAATTTTTGTAATTTTTTTTTTAATTAAATTTTATAGTTCAAATTAATATTATTAAATGAGAACAAAAACGGTTTTATGCTATTATTAAAATCATATTTTTGTATTTATTTTTTTTTTAAACTAAATTAAACACAGCTGTAATTTAATTATTAAAAATGTGAAAATGAGGTAAATGATAATGAAGTTGACTTTCATTTTTAAATAAACATTAATTTTGTTAATTTTAAATTAAAACTGTGTAAATAAAATTTATATTTATAAAAAAAAAAGAAAATAATTAAATAATGGATAAGAATAGTTAATAAATATACTAAAATTAAAAAAATAATTATTTTTACTTTCTAAAATTATTATAAATATATGTATATACAAGAGTCTATTGTGATATTTAATTAAAATATAATTTAAATTTTTATTTAAAGTTAATTTTTTGATATAAAATTATTAAACTATTATTAAATAATTAAAATCAGAGCTCTATTGCATCAATAAGTTATCACTAATCAAATAATTATATGAAAACAAACCAATTAGGTTTGATTAGTAAAACATTAACTTATCAAAATAATATTATTTTTTTAGTGTTAAGTGTTGGTGCAATAGGGAGGGCGGCCCTGATTAGAATTTTTAATTAATTAATAATAGTTTAATAATTTTTAGTTTAATAATAGTTTTTAAAAAACGCATTGATTTAAATATATTTTAAAATTTTTATTGCATTTTCCGATTAAATGAAACTATTTTTCAATAGAATGAAACAATTTTTCAATTGAATGAAACTATTTTTCAACTGAATGAAACTACTTTTTAATAGAATGAAACTGCTTTTCATTTAAATGAAACTATTTTTCAATAGAATGAAACAGTTTTTTAATTAAATGAAACTATTATAGATTTTGTACATTAGATTAATTTGGACTTATTTATAAAATTTCAAAAGAAAGACATGTTCACTCTATATGTAACATTGGTTTTTTTAAGATTTTAAATCTTAAATAGGCTATCTCCTCCTCATCAGGGTATTTAGTTAACTGTTATACTAAAATAACTATTAAAATTAGTTAGAAACTAAAAGAAGAAAATTGCGTTTGATTGATGCCAAAAAATTTTTTTTTATTTAAACTTTTATGTAATTTTATAAATTGCACGCATAGTTTTTTGGATATTGCCATAATTTAATCAGTTCATCATTTTATTTTCACTTATTTGATTTTTTGATATTAAATGTCCATAAATTTGTCAATAAAACTTTTCTTTTAAATTTTTTTTAGGATATTTTTGCCATTTTTTTATATTTTTTATTCATATATGTAACTCCTCCATAAATAATTCATTAAATAAAATTAAAATAAAATTAAAAGATAGAATTTCATAAGTAATTAATTCTATACTAAAATAATGTATACTTTTTAAAGTTTTAACATTATGTAATAATATTGTATTAATGGTACATATATTCAATTATAATTAAATTTCAAAAAAAAATATTTAGCATTTTCTGTAAACTTTTTATTCATTAATAGAAAATTTTAGGAAATAAATAAAAAATAGACTTTTGTAATATATACATAAAATATAATTATTAATTATATTTAATTAAAGCATCTATAGCGTAAGGGTTAAGACGCCGAGTGAAGAGTACAGTCAGATCACATACCAAATAAAAAGAAATATCGTAAAATTATGTAATTATATCGCGTAAACGTTAAATTCTAATATAAAATCAGATTATATAAAAATATACATAACTCTTGTCTAAGATAATAGATGGCATATAAATTGTACCTTTTGTGTATATAAAATATTATACAAGAGCTACAGCTGAGTAATCAACGATTTATTGAATATAACGATTACAGAACTTGAAACCTAATCATGACTTGGGGAATTCCCTGCATACTTCTTAAAAGATCGGGAAAAGATATATTAACTAAATGTATCTAAATATATAAAATATTTATAAAAAACCACCATTAAAATCATATTTTATTATAATATCTAAACCTATATTTTAAAAAAGTTTAATTTTTAATTATAAATATTCAAATATTAATCCAAAAAATAAAAAAATTATTTAAATCTTATTAAATCAGTTATTATCAAATATAGCCAAAAACAAAACAGGAACTACAAGCTGGGTTAATTTATTTCAATTTTAATTTTTTTCCAAAATTAATTCAAAAATTCTTTCAAAATAAAAATTTCTTTTCCGCTATTTATAAAAAATTTTTTTAATTTAATTTTTTTTTTAAAAACAATAAAAAAAAATATTACTTGTTCTTTTAATAAATTATAACTCCGATTAAAAGATTGGTGTTATTTTATTTTTTTAAATATTTTCTTTGAATTTTTTATACACCTGAAACTATTTATATCTAAGCATACCTGTGTAACTATATACTTGTATTTGTATATATATATATAAATCAATATTTATTTATATATAAAATATTTTTTTTGTGCTTAAAAATCTCTATTCAATTTATGTATATATATATATAATTACAAAAATATGTACCTACATTGTATATATATATAAATATACAAAAGAATGTATTAGCGCTAGGTGTATCGGATATACTATATATACATATATATATATTTTTAAATCAAAAATAATATATATATATATACATATATATATTATAATATATCGATCATCAAGGCCATTTCTTGCAGTTTTTAAACTAATTTAGAATGTCTTAAACTTAATCCCAAAGTCATAAACAAAGTCATAAAGGTACTTCTATATAATAATATAACCATATTAAAAAGTTGGTTTTTTAATAATAATTAATGTAGAAAATCAAAAAAAAAAAAGAAAAATAAAAAAAAAAATAACCACTTAATGAAAAAAAAAATATTTAAAAAAAAAAATACAAAACCACATTATCATAATATATCATAAGTATACATATAAAATTTATTTATATAAACATAGATATATATATATATATATAAATATCATTTGTATATCAGTAGGTGCCTTTTAATATTTATACCAATAGGTTATTGAATTTATTGAATATATATATATACATACCTACTTACATATATACAAAATATACCGTATATTTAACTTTTATAACTTGTTAAAAAGCTATGATTTTTTTTTATATTATATTTTTTATCTATAATTTAATATTAAAAAAAAAAAACAAAAAACGCTTTTAACTGGCAAAAAAAAAAAAAACAAAAAAAAAACATTAAAAAAGCCACACTTTTTATAATATCTAAAGATATTTTTTTGTTTCTTAATTAAATTAATCAATTCTTATGGAAACGGTAAGTTTATATATCAAAATAAATTAAATGTAAATATACCATTGTATATATATCCATATATATATTTCTATATATATATATATGTACAAACATTTAATAATACATCAAAATACCTAAGCATATATATATATTAATATAAATTATTTAATATTAACATAATATATATATATAAATAGGTATATAGAACAAGAAACAACGGTATGCACGTTATTTAATTTTACAAGTCAGTTATAATGCTTTATTTTGATTTTTGTTTTTTTTTTTTTATTATTATTCTTTTTCCACGAAAGTTTAAAACCGGTTTTAAATTTTATTTAAAAAAAAAAAACAAACAAAACAAAGTAAAAAAAAAAATAACAAAAAATACGAGAAATATTTGCGCACTCTATGTATACTTTTAGTAATTTTTTTCAATATTTGTAAGCTTTAACATTTTTGCATCAAAATTCATTGGTAATATAACTGCTCAATCAACAGTTATAATAAGTACAATTTTATGTTTTGATTGTATTTGTATATATGTACGTAGGTAGGTAGATATATATGTATGTAGTTATATTTTAAAATTTTCTTTTGTAAATTATTAAACAGACAAAGATTAAAACTTTAAAAGCTTTAAGTGATAAAGATAAATAATAATAGTTAGTAAAATAATAGTTATATTGATTGCTTTTGTTTTACAACAACAATTGTTTAAAAAAACAAAAAACAAAACAATATTTTATTCTTTATTTAATTCAAAACTATTTTATATTAAATATCAAAGAAAATTTAAAACCGTTAAAGGACATATCATGCATTCTTTTCATTATGATATAGGTAACAGGTGACTGACTGACAATGACATTTTAATATATTGAATGTTCCCAAAAAAAAAAAAAAATTTTGTTTTTGATAATTTAATATGTACAATGTATACATACTAGATATATGTATGTTAATCTGTTTAAGTGCATTTGAAAATTGAAATGCAAGGGTATTCATTCATTGAAAGAATCTTCAAAACTATTAAAACATAACCTAAAATAAAGTTTAACCTAAGATCTAGCAACTAAAATAAAACTCAACTTAATCTAATTTAATCTGAAATAAAAAGCTAAAATCTCCTATAAAGCTTAAATAAAATTTTGGTATACAAATAAAATGGCCTAGGTTCTCAAAATAAACTTCGCAACCCTAATTTAATTAAACAAGAAAGAAAATTTCTTAATCCTAATTAGCTGGAGATTAACTCTACAACTACAATGCGAATTTGTTATATGGTATATTTAAGAATCTAATCACATCAAAATTAATCAAACTGCAAAATATATATACGTACAAAGTTTAAAAAAATATATATACGTTTGTTATCAACCAAGCGAAGCGATCCTTTACTAAACATTTCTTTTGGCAATGTAGGTATTCAAATCTCCGAATCATTAAGAACTCTAGGCATGGAAATAAATGCAAAACTTTCGTGGAACGACCACATTTTTTCGGTCGCAAAAGATGCCGCGAAATGCCTGGGATTCTTAAGTAGGAGTAGGAAATACTTTACACCTCCAAATCTATTACAAATTTATAAAACCTATATTCGGCCGAGACTTGAGTATAACTCTCACATATTTGCTGGAGCTCCCAGCACCGCTCTTCAGTATCTGGATAAGATACAAAAGAGAGCTGTTCGTATTATCAATGATAATAACGTCACAAAAGACTTAACGTTTTTAAGTCACCGCCGTAATGTAGGAGCTGCTTGTCTTTTTTATAAATATCTTCTAGGCAATACTTCAAAAGAAATCAAAAACATGATGCCTAAAATCAAACCCTACCGCCGTAACACACGGTTAGCAGCTCAATCTGAAATCTGAAATTTAGGAACTCTTTTCTGAGTCGCACCTCCAAATTGTGGAACACATTACCCCCATATGTGTTTCCCATTTCGTTTAAACCGGAAAAATTCAAGAAGAATGTCAACTTATACCTCCTGGGTTGCCCTTTCAACCCTTAAAAGTCATTTATATTTATGACTAGTAGTAACTTTTCAGCCATAATACTGCGCAAGCAGCTAGGGTGCTTATCCCATTATTTTGGCTACGGGGGGAGGTTGTTTTAGTGTAGTAAAAATCTCACACTACCTGGGGGATTAGGTTACCAGGTGCCTTTTGAAGGTTTTTTCCTCCTTTAGGAAAAAAAAAAAAAAAAGTATATTTATCTATTTAAATAAAACTTGTTGAATACAGAAACATTTGTTTGAATAAGGCTTTTTTCTTAAACATCAAAAATTTGACAATCATTTGTGGAAAACTTTTACATTTGATTTTCAATAAATAATTGTTTTGTTGATGACTTTTGGAGTAGATATAAAATAATTGTAGAATTGCGTTAAATTTCAAAAAAAAATTATATTATATAATTATATTTTTATATTAAACAGTTGTCAAATTTCTGATTGGCTGGGTGGCACAGTGGTTGAGTGCCGATCTTTCATGCGAAAAGACCCAGGTTCGAATTCTAGTGAAAGTGAAAAAACTTTTCTGGTTTTCGACTCGACTCAGCTACCATTCGCCATTGT